>JAJMVL010000124.1:0-106719 GCA_023082095.1 Dothiorella sarmentorum
CCCTAGTAAGTGGCAGCAGAAGAGGTCCATGGCTACGAACAAGGCTTGATCAATTGTTGGATATTTGCAGCATCCTCTGCCAGCTCGCTGCCAACGCTGTGCAGCAAGGAGGGGGGTATATAGGCCCCCTCAGTCCAGTTGGAGTAACTGGGCGAACGTTCGTCTTTTTTCTCCATCCAACATCAATCATCAAATAGCTTCATATATGTAGGGAGTTTGAGGCAGTCATCCGGACATGCAATTTCGATACGGAAACAGTTGGAGCATAAGGATAATAGATGGTGATATATCAATATTGATACCTTGGTCTCTCTACAATATCTACCGAGCAACTTTACTTTGTCGTAATCACATTCTTGCCCTTGAACGTGTGATACCGTCCGGCTCCCCCAGTCGAAACCACATCCTGCCATTTTCTGCACGGGTGCGCTGTCCGGTTGGGATGTTGCATATGCCTTGGCGTTATAGCATCGGGTATATGTCTTACAGCAGTGCTACATATATAGATATGGCAACATTAGACATAGCAGCTGCTCTAAGCCCACTAGTGGGCATCCGCAATTGACGAAGGCGGTTCGCCATGACGACCGTCGCCAATGGCTCAAGCGGAGACGTCCGTCTGGGTTCGCGACATTGTTTTGGCTGGTTCCAGGAAGGCGCGGCCTCATTGTGATCTTTCAGCATCTAACTCGCCGAAAAGGTGTGTCGAAGCATGCAAATGCCTTCATTCTGCGGCGTTGCTAGAGCTTGCCTGCTGGAGCAGTGGGGCGGCGTGCTGTGTCGGGATGCGGACGAGAGTCTGCGGGAGTGGAACTTCGGCCTTGCCGTCTTCCTTGGTTTCTTGATCCTCGGCTTCCTTGGGTTGGGGGATTTTCACTGCAAGCTGTCAGAGATGTTGCGCACAAACGAAAGTGACGATGGGCAAAACGTACTTGAGGCCATGTTGATGGCGCGTAGGACGTTGTGCCAGTTTGATAGGACGGCGGCAACAGCTGCGAGAATGAATTGGTCAGCATCGCATTTTGTTTCCGGGGTGTGATCAACGGAGCATGCGCACCCTCGGTGCCATTTGAGAGGGTGGATAGCTTCTGTTCCAACATCTCCATTTGGTCGGCGAGCCCCGCGCTGAGCGCCTGCAGCTCTTTGAGGTTTGCAAGCTCGGCCTTCTTCTCGTTTATGCGGGCGATCAGCACGGGCGATGCGCCGGAGGAGGGCGCGCCCATGGACTGGTGTCGCAGGTGGGACGCGAGCGGGCGCGAGAGCGTTTGGCGTTTGTTTTCCATGACGGCAAGGTTATGTGCGGCCGGGATATGCGCGACGAATTTGATATAGATGACGGCAGTGCGGAAGCTCGGGAGCTGTGAGTAGTAGTGTCGCGTTGGAAGTAGTGGATGGGAGGGTGTTGTTAGTTTGGGCGGCACGGCTGCGCTAGGCTAGCGACGACGCGAGTCAGAGGTGAGGTCAGCTTGCGGGCGGTTTGTTTACTCTCCCGCCCGAACTTTCTTGAGCTCCACCTCCACATCCACAATCATTCTCAACGGCCATCGCCTCCCCGCGACCGCCCACGATCTGGCCGCCGCCTAGCTTCCTCATCCACTAGCATTGGTTTCCTCCGTATCTCATCCTGCGCGAATGGCGCGACTGAACGAAGCTCCGCCGCCCGCGGAATCCGTCGATCAACGTGTGTTTACATCTCGCACCATCCAAGCAACCGCCGCTAACCCACCCTACAGTCAAGCGCCGCTTCATCAGGCAGAATCGCGAACTCGCAAAGTATGTTGCTCGAGCTCAATATATGCCTCCATGTAAACTAATGCCGAGCTTCGCAGGAACAACTCCGCCCAATCCGTCCGCATCCGAGCCCTCGAGACCGAACAAGCCCGCATCCTCGCAGAGAACCTCACCCTTCGCGAACAGATCATCCAGTTACAGACAGAGCTTGAGCACTCCGCGGGCCATAATGCAGTCCAGCAGATTACCTCGGTCAAGGACCAGTTGGAGTCCAAGCTGATGGAGATTGGCGGCTTGGTCGCTGAGCTGAACTCGATCCAGAGGCCATCCTACAAGATTAGGTCCTCGGATGCCGGGCCCTCCAGGGCTACCGAGCACTACGAATGGAGGCGCGCGATGAAGGAACAAGCCGGTGATCAGGAGGATGATGACGTCCTCCCCACCATTAGAGAAAACAAATACTTCCCGAGGCGCACCTTGGAGTATGGGAAACCCAGCACCTCTTGTGAAGATGAGTTGCTAATTAGATGCAGCACCGAAGAACTTCGCGCTGTATTGACGGAAGCAGCCGAGGATTCCCCAGACCTTGGACCACCACCTGTCTCCCAGTTCACCGACGAGGATCCCATCAAATTCGACCCTAAGCCAGCAGATGACAATGCGAATGACAACATGGACGTGGACCAGAAGGAGGAGGAAACTCTACCTGCGGCCCTCTCAGTGAATTTGGAGACGAGGAAGAAGCGCCGTGACAGCTCCAAGCTCGATCTCCGGAAGATGTCCGTTTTCCAGTCACCGGAAGAGGACGGCCTCAACAAGACAGACGAAGACGTAGAACCTCTGAAGTCGAAGATGGGAAGAAAACGAAAGCTCAGTGCTACCGTCGAGGACACGAACACAAACCCAGAAGCTGGCGAAAAGGACAACCGGGACGAATTCAGGTTCAGCCGGAGAAGCAATGACAGAGAGAACAGTCAGCCCTTGGTGGCTCCCTCCAAGCGGAACAACCAACTTGACGCATTTACGGACGCCGATCGGGTTGTTCTAGGCGATAGTATGTTATACGGACCAGATTTGCCCTTGCGCCGCGTTGCTAACTCGAAATGTAGAAACCAACACCTCACCGCAGAAAGTGCAGAAATCAGATTCTAAGTCAGATGCAAAGAAGTCTGCGCCGCCAAAAGAAGCAGCCCGCAGCCGTGTAAAGGACCGGAAGGCTAGGGCCTCGCTGCTCAAAGTACCCCCGGCGGAAGTTAACGACGTGGTTGCAACGGCAGATATCCCGGCTGAGGAGCCATTCCAGCCGGAGCAGCCGGAGCTACCACCAAAGACTCCAGCTGGTCTCGACCTCTTCTCCCCTGTATCAACTGAACCATCAGCCGCACGCCAAGAATCCAAAGACACGCCCCCCCCCAGCGACCTCGGTACCTCAGGCAACTCCGATGCATTTACTGGGAGCCGACCCTCCAGGCGCGCCCGTTCTCAGGTCAATTACGCCGAACCAAACCTGGTCAGCAAGATGCGTCGTCCAGACAAGAATCTGGCCAACGCCGTGGTGGATAGTCGGCGCTCCCTCGACCCTCAACCTGATCAAAGCAGCTCAGAATCCAACTCAACGAATCCGATGAGAACCGTAGTGATTAAGAAGGAAAGGCCTGAAGACACAAGTTCTGCGTGGAAGGCCCTTCCTGCTTCGTCAGAACAGCATGAACCCCACAGTCCACTGAGCAACAAGACAGCTGCAGCCCAGCTGGTGTCAGAATCACAGACGAAAGTAGCCGAGAACAAGGAGGCAGATGAACGGGATACCAAGCCAACCAAATCTGCAGCCGCAGTAAAGGATCTCCTCTCCAGCTCTACTGCTGGGGTATCTCGCAAGAGAGCAACGGCCAAAAGCTCTTCAGCCGATTCGGCCGCACCAGCTGAACGTAAAGACCACCGGGATCTCGACATCTTTGACATCAACATCACGGATTCATCCCCAGCTGATCGCAAGGACGCTTCGTCAGCCAACGGAAAGGATCCGGACGATATCATGAAGAGCAGCAGAGCCCTCGTAGCGAAGACGGCTGCGCTGTCGAGCAGCCGGCGGCATTCTTCGGTCATGTCCACATCGACAAAGGAGAGAGAAAGCGGTTTGACCGGAACAGCGCCACCCAAGACCGTGAGCTTCAGCGATGAAGTTGCTCGGAGTAGGTCGACCAGAGAATCGCGGCAAGCGAAGAATTCGACTACGGCAGGGACAGCCGAGGGACGGGCTGAGAGAAGTTCTACAAGAAGGCGAAGCATGATGATTTGAGGTAGCTTGGCTGTATATGCTGGTTATGGGACGCAATGAGCGAAGGGAGCGGGGAAGTGGTTGCATGTGGGTCAGGTGTTGGATATGACGAAATTGGGTTTGGGTCTCTCGGGCGCTTGACAGGTTGGACTCGATGAGTAGGGCGGCGATCCTTTTCTCATTTCCTTTACTCTTTTTAAGTGTTTTGGGGGAGTGGTCTTTTCTTTTTGGGTGTTAGATACCAATGCCGTTCATTGCTGATAATTGTTTTGAATGAGATGAGGATTATGAAGATTGAAAACATACTTGCCTGTTCTCTTTCGTCCGCGTATGGCTTGGATTGAGTGATCTGACAGAACATGTTGCTGCGTTTTCGTGGGAGCGATCGAATCAATAATGTGCAGTTCGTCAAAGAAATGAGTCACCCGGACGCGCGAACTCGCTACCAGACTCCACGGGACAGTGACCCACAGACGGACAAGAAAGAGAGAAAAGGAAAAGTCTAATGACGCAGACCACGACTCATGCCCTCTGCTCGCAGCCTACAAAATCTTCTACCCACCCTTTGCCACAAAACAGCTCTTACTGCATCCGCGTTCAACCCATCTGCATCTATTCCTGCCGCTCCGTCAGCCCTCCGTAACCACGCTCACCTTTTCCACCTCTACACACTCAACCCTGAATCCGCTGATACGCATCATGCTGACGTGCCTACACAGCCGCTCCAACTTTCGACCCTTTCGAGAGCGGGTGGAAGCTGGTTGACCCGCGCCGCCAGCATTCCGACCCTCTGAGTTCTCTTGCTTGCTCTGGGGAGAAAAGGGAGGTCGCTTCGGTTTTGAAGAGCTCCTGGGGCGAAAAAAAGGAGCAGTATGTATTTCTTGGGTGAGGTGGTTCGGATCACAAAGGCCAAACAATCCTCGCACCCTAGCCGTGTCGTTCTCACTGACAAGCATTCCAGGCGGCCAGGCTCTCCTCACACAGACTCGGCGCCGATTACGGTCGGGTGAGGCAAACGGCCAGTACTCTTTTCCCTCCTTCCTCCCTGACACCGGCCGGGGTGTTTGAAGAAAGGGTTTTTGACGAGGCTGCGCCCAACACAACACAACACAACACAAAAGCTGTCCGGAGCGACAACGGCGGCTAGACGCGGGGCCAAGAAACAACAGAAGAAACCATGGCTCTCAGACCGATGATATCTTTTTCCAGAAACCCCAAAAGGAACACATCGCTTGTTCACCGTGCTCAGATCCTTCCACGGTTGGGGGCTTTGGAAACGCCCGGTGGGCGTGCTGCTGAGGTCACACATTCAGAAGTCCGCTCAAAGAAAGTTTGTAACACGGAACACGACCGATGATGGATACACACTCGATAAATTACACGTCTTCCGCCATCATGAGCCAGCATGTTGGAGGAGACGTGTAGGGCGCTGAGGTCGCATATTCAAGTCATTTCAAAGGAAGTCGTAACAAGGAACAAGACCAATGATGGATACACACCCAAGAATTGCACGCCTTCCGCCATCATGAGCTGGCTGTTCATACGAATAGACTGGGAATGTTTGGTGGAGGTGATGTGTAGGGCGCTGAGGTCAAACACTCAACATTCCTCACAAAGGAAGTCGTAACAAGGAACAGACCGATGATGAACATCGACCCTGAAAACATACGCTACACACCGCCAGCGGGTTCGTTTTTCTGACGAGGGAAAGCGGCCTAATGGTGGAGTGAAGTGTGTCTGGGCGCTGAGGTCATAAGATTTCTTGAAAGGTTGAGAAATGAAATGAATATTTGAAAATGGTGATGGGACGACAAAAGAAACTTGGTATTTGGTGTATCATACACAGTCCCAATTTGTACACTGTAAGCCCCAATTTGGCTGCGCGAGTAAAATAGTCAAGAGATCTACGCCTTGAAGAATCTTTGTGTATCCGTTCCGTACCGCCTGCCGCTGACCGTCCATCATTCCGCTGGTAATTGCCACTCTACTTCCTGTACCACATCCGGGTGATCTGACACGTATCGTTAGCATGGAACTTCCATAAAGACGTCATGGCAGGAAAATGTACCTTGGTGTGCCTCATCTTCTTCTGCAGCTGGAAGATGCCGTACATGAGGGCCTCAGAAGTCGGAGGGCAGCCGGGCACGTAGATGTCGACGGGGACGATGCGGTCGCAGCCGCGGGTGACGCTGTAGCTGTAGTGGTAGTAGCCGCCGCCGTTGGCGCAGCTGCCCATGGAGATGACCCAGCGCGGGTCGGGCATCTGGTCGTAGACCTGGCGCAGGGCGGGCGCCATCTTGTTGGTCAGGGTGCCGGCGACGATCATCACGTCCGACTGGCGCGGCGACGCTCGGAAAATGATGCCCAGGCGGTCCTGGTCGTAGCGCGGCGTCGACAGGTGCATCATCTCGACGGCGCAGCACGCCAGGCCGAACGTCATGGGCCACAGCGAGCCCTGGCGCGCCCAGTTGGCGATCTGGTCGAGCGTCGTGCTGCAACCAATGTCTGTCAGCCGTGTTGTTCCTCCTTTCCCCTTGTTCTCGATGACCTTTCTTGAAAGTGCATCCTCCATTTTTCGCAGTCCTCCTATCCACGACAATTGCGGGGGCGAACGTACAGCGCGTATTGCACAGCACCCTTCTTTCCCTCCTGGCTCGGCAGCGGCACCTCACGGCGAGCCTTCTTCATGGGCGGCGGGGCACCGGGGCCGTCAGCGATGAGGCCGGGCGTCTTCATGGTGGCGGTGGTGGCATTGGTCTTGGATGAGTTCGAGATCCATGCTGCGGAGACGGCGCGGAAGGGGGTGATGGCGGTCGAGGGCTTGGCTGGGACGCGTTGTTGCGTTAGCATTGATCGGTTTGGTTAAGGTGGCGGAGAAGCGGGAGCCGGGGTAGTGGAGGATGGGCGAGATGGCGTACCGCGCAGCGCCATTGAGGCGGCTGATCTGGTCGTGGACAACATGGCGGTGGTGTGTGTCCGGGGGGTGGAGCAGGACGATAGGAAAAGGCGGAGTGGAGAGGGTGGAGCGGGCACGTTGGGTGCGGGTGGCGGATGAGTGCTGCACGTTCGCTGCTGCCGAGATGTCGTCGACGTCGAGATGGAAGGCGCTCTCGCTTGTCTTACGGGAGCGCCATAGCCTTCTCTCTGATTTGGCCGTTCTGTTCCCCGCGGTTTTACCGATTCGCGGGCTGGCCCAACGACGTCCCTGATGACCACACCCGTTTCAAGCCATGAGCTACAGCTAATCCCGATAGTGCTCTGCCTGTGCAAATGCCACCAGCGCTGCCACCGGCCTCTCCACCACATCCACCTTTTTCCAGACGCATGTGAACCCGCTTGCCGTAATCATGGCAGCCGCTCGCGTGCCTTCCATAGCATGCATCGGCATCATAGGGAAGCATGTATGTTGCTACAACTCGCTTTAATCATGCATCCCGCTCATAATTATAGAACAACCCTCTCCACGTCTCTCTCTTCCCGCCCGATGCACGAGCTCCGCTGGAATTCTCCTTTCTCCTGTCCTCGTCCCTCGACATCTTCGAGGCCCGCATGCCGCACAAGACGGCCGACCAGGACTTTGGCCTCCTGCAGGCCGTCGACGAGCGCCTCGCCATGTACGGCTGGATGACCAACACCAGCGTCAAGTTTGTCATCGTCGTCGACATGGAAGGTCGCCGCGCTACCCCCAATGACGCCAAGACCACGTCCGCTATCGGCCTGAGGGACGCCGACATGAAACCTGTAAGTTTCCCGCTTCTCTAAACTATCCAGGTGAATGTGGTTTTCATTGAATGGTTTTTAGGCTTTCAAAGCGTTGCAGTCTGCATACATCGGCCTGTTGCGCAACCCCTTTTACGACCCGGACCAGCACTCTCCTCTGACCGCCAACGCGGAGCAGTCTGTCGGCTCGACGCAGATCACGAGTCGCCGCTTCATCACTGAAGTGAAGAGGATAGGAGAATCTTGGACCCCCGGCATCGGCGGCATGTGATTCCGACCAATCGAGGGTAGTACTTAGAAATGGAATGGCCGATGCCTCTTATGACCATGCCTTCAAGTTTGGCCAGCAGAATGGGGCAGATTTAGTAATATACGCATTTCACGCCCATGCCCTCGGGATCATCACTCAGGGAAATCTTCGTTGGGTATGAGGCGTGATAGTAGTAGACCATCAGGCAATCTCATCCTGCGGCCATGTCCTGTTTAGGAATCCACACACGCCGATGCTCGTTGTCATCCCGACGAACCGAGCTTACGCCAGAACTGTACTCCAGGCCTTTTGACGACCAGCCAATATTGAAATCAAGGAAAAAAGATGCAGAGCCGTAGACATAACAACACCGGGTATCCTTAGCTATGGTTGTGTTGCTGAACATGAGATACACCTCTCTCAGAGCTTGGGCTTGACATCCGTTGAAGCGCTAGCCTCTTTGTTCAGTGTCACGCTTCCGGAGTTCTCGCCCTCGCCGAAGAAAATGACTTCGACAGTGAGATCGTCCCTGCTTGTATATTAAAATCAAGGCCGTGATGGGCGTTTCAGAGAGATGACATACCTGTAGCGGCGGGAGAAGGGGCTTGGCAGCGTGAGCAGTGCGCAGAGCTGGTCTTGGTTCTTTCCACCAAGAGCGTTGCGAACAAGGTGCGTTGCGGCGTTTTTGTCTTCTACTACGAACCTCTCATACTCGTTGCCCGTGACTCCCCACTGGCGTTGCCTGATGGGTGCCCTTTGGCCAGTCTGGTCTGACTTGGAGCCATCCTTCTCGATAGGCAGGCCCCCCTTCTGGTAGTTGAACCAGCTCTTGAGCCATGAGTTTGCGTTCTGGCTGTTCTTACCCTGGGCCTGGGACTCGAGCCACTGGCCAACAAGGCCAACGACCTCCTCGTTGGTCAGCATTTCCCAGAGGCCGTCCGTGGCCATGACAACGAAGTCGCCCTTTTGGGGCTCGACTTTGGTAGTGGTGACGACTGGCTCAGCCGTCACATACGGCGGTGTCTTCAGCAGAGCAGGTGCAGTGCGACCAAAGTAGACCTCCTTGATTTTCCTCTGGGTCTCAATGCTCCACTTGTAGATCGCGTCGCCGAACGCCCTCGATGGCTCGAGACTGCCCAGGATGCGGCCGTTCCTGGTAACATCGGGCTCCCCAGGGTGCTCTCTGCGCAGACGCGCTGCCTCTTCCTCAGTACCTCCCGTCTGGTCCGTGGAGAGAGCGGTCGCTGTCCATTTGCCGTTGGAGCCTCTCCTCCCAAGAACGGCACGGGAATCACCGGTACAGGCGACCCTGAGGAGCTTGGAGTTGCTGTCGTAGAAGGACAGCAGACCGCAAGATCCTGCTAGTGCGGGGGCAAGCAGCTCGGCAGCCACCCGCTTGGATTGTGCTTTCATGACCTTCTGTACCGATTCGTGGACGATCTCGTGATCTAGGCGCAAAAAGCCGTTCTTGATGGCCTTGTCGATCGATTCGGCGGACGGAAGCTTGACGGAGGGATCGGACAGGGCGGACTTGTACGTGGCATTGAGCTCGCGGGCAACGAAGGAGATGAGCGAGTTGCGCAGTTTCGCTGAGGTGATCCAGCCGCTGCAATGTACTGTTAATCCGTGCCCTTTCTCCGCTTACTTCGCACCCTAGGCATACCTGTGGCCATCGAAGACACCCCAGAACATCCAATCGCTGTTATTCGCGCCGTTGTCGGTCGATGCTACGCTTTGGGGCACCTCGATGATCTTCTCGGCGTGGTCGTCCTCGATGGGGTCATTGCTAGGAATCTGCACCACGTCATAGCGAACAACTCCCTTGCCCCTTCCAACGAGCCAGGACTCCTCGTTCCTCCTCAGCTTTTGTGTTGCTTGTTCGGGTGTGAGCATCTCGACGACCTTGCGACCATAGTCATCAGTAGCTTTGGACAAAGGCGCGTCGGCCGGGAGCGTGCCTGTGAAGACCTCGCCCTGGTGTATGACAAGGACACGTGAGCCTTCGTCCGGTGCTCGATCAGCGGTTGGTCCGCCTGTGTTCGCGGCGCTGGTGTAGACGCTTGACGCAGACAGGCCGCTGTTCTGTTGTCCGGGTACCGAGACCGAAGCCACGGGCGAGGAGCCTTGGAGGGGGCTCTCGGAGTCACCACGGTAGGCTAACCACGCTCCGGTGGCAACGACGGTTGATACCAGCGCGTAGGATAGTGCACGGAATTGCATTGAGGATTGTAGTACCTGGTGGCCACCCCGCTGTCGAGATGCAAAGGAGCGTGCTCCTAGGGCATAGCTCGAGGGCGAACGGACGACTTTGCGAAGACCCGGGCGACGGAGAGCGCGGCTCGTTTGGAGGGCGGCACGACGCATTTGGAAGATGCCCGATGCCTAAATCGACAGTGGAACGAGCGGGGGATGGGCGGTGTCGAACGGGGTGTCGGAGGTAAACGAGGAGCGCGGACACTAGGTGGTGTTGATGAGGCTCCCACCACGATCCCACCTCCTCGGCCCGTTTCGCTGGGCCCCGGTCGGCTTCTTGGCGCTCGCCCCACGTCATCCGCTGCTGCCCGCGGACAACTTTAGCACTTGCGTTTGCTCTTATTATTTTTTACTTATACGCGCTCGAACGCCCTCAAACCCGCTGCCATGTCCGCACGCGCTCTGCGAAAGCTCCAGCGCGAGCTTGAGGAGAAGAAGCAGCTCGAACAATTGGCTGCCGAAAACGATGACGATGATGAGTCGGAAGAAGAGCTGCCTGCCGCCCGCCCTGCGAAGGCAAGCATGTTCGCCATGCTGGGTGGCGACGATGACGAAGACGAGGAAGAACACGATGAACAAGAGAAGGACGAACCTTCAGTAGCGCGCGAGGAGAGTGAAGATGAAGCTCCGAAACCAAAGGCGTCGAGCGCAAAGCGCAAGAAAAAGAAGAAGAAGGGAAAGGCCGCAAAATCTGCATCCGACACCCCGACCAAGGAGCAGTCTGGCCCGTCCGGCCTTGATGAGATCGACATCGCCCTGCAATCGCTCTCCGTTGGTAAACCTGATGCTCACGCGAAGTCGGCTGAGGAAAGCGCCGCGGATGCAGCGGCGCAGGAACTGTACAAACTTCTGTCGGTTGATACTCAGAGCCTTCATGCGCAAAACGAGATGCGCAAGCTGTTTGGAAGGGCTGCACTGGAGAGAAATGAGGACGAACCTGCCGGTGGACGCAGACGCGGCAGAGGTGCGCAGCAACTCGGTCTGGCTCAGGCTGTAGCTGCTCGCAACTTGCCTGGAGCCCAGGGTCTAGCATCGCTGGGCCTGCGCCGGAACATTTTCATTCAAGGCAAGGAGGAGTGGCCACGGGTAACAAGTGGTGGCCTCAGTATGGACATCGTAGAGAAGCGCGCAGACGGGACTGTGGAGTACAGGTTCATACACAGCACAGCATACCAGGACGTACAAAGACAATTTGAGAGCTGCGTAGCATCCATGGATCCCAACCGTCTGGTGCAACTGCTGCAATACAACCGTGGGTTCTTCTTTAGTAGACTTGCACAAAATAAACCAGCGGCTAACACAGAACAGCATATCACATCTCTACGCTTCTTCAAGTCTCGGAAATCGCGAAGCAAGAGAGAGACCACGCGACATCTGGCGATCTTCTCGAACGTGCTCTGTTCTCGTTCGGCCGGTCAGTCCATTCCACCTTCTCGAACAACCTATCACAAGGAAAGGCAAGGCTGGATTTCCGGAGGCCTGAGAACAGAGAATTTTGGCTTGCTTCGTGGCGCTATATTGCCAACCTAGGCATGCGCGCAACCTGGAGGACGGTATACGAATGGGCTAAGCTTCTTCTGAGCCTCGATCCCGAGAACGACCCCTACTGCGTTCGCCTTGTCATCGACCAGTTTGCCATACGCGGCCGGCAGCAGCAAGATTTTATCAACCTGTCTCAAAGCGAATTCTTCCAATCAAGATGGGCTGGTCTTCCGAACATCCAGCTGACGCTAGGCCTCGTGCATGTTCAGGCCAACGAGCGCAGTAAAGGTCAGCAGAAACTATTCACAGCCGTGGGGAAGTATCCTTGGGTGGCAGCGCGCCTATTCCAAGAGCTTGAGATTAGGGACATTCCGCCGGGCGTATGGGGAAAGCAGCCTCGCACACCCTACGAACATCTCCTAACCGAACTGTACGTCATTCGTGCCAAGGATCTCTGGAATACGCCAGAAGCCAAGGACCTGCTGGTTGAGGTAGCTTCTGCGGTGCAGGCTTCTAAAACTGCAGAGCCTTCAGAGCTCCCCATTACACGGGACGTGGCGCGTCACACCATTCTTACCGACAACCCGGCACTCATCAGTGCTGTCCCACGGTCTCTGTCTTCTCAAGTCGATTCGACATCAGACCCGCTGCCTCCGGACGACAATCTGGCTGCATACGACCCTAGTCCTAGCCCGACAAGCCGACGTCATGAAGCCCAAACCGCGGCGGACATTCGGGAAGAATACGGCAATCTTCGGGCTTTCTTCCAGAGCCTGATGCCGTGGTTCCAGGCACGTGAGCAGGACGAAGGGGAGCAGCGGGAAGGGCAGCAACCAGGCGAGACGCCTCCGCTAGAGCCGGAGCCGGACGTGCGAGACGAGGAACTTGTTAGGCGGATGGTGGAGCGCGGGATCCCCTTCCAAGAGTTTTGGGAGCGTACGCAGCGGTTTGAGCAGCTACAGAACCAGCTGGAGATGATGGGCGAATTGGACCAGCCTGGTGATCTACCGGACACGGGTGCAGAGGGCGGCGAAGGTGGTGACGCTGGAGCACACGACGCCCGGGATCAGAATCCTGCTGCGTAGGGAGTTGGAGTGTGGCGGGCGATCAGGGACTGCGTGCGCAGGCGCATGGCGTGCCGATTGGCACTGCTTACGGAAATGGCGCCTGCATGCAAGGCTACGCGGATCGGGTGATCAGAAGCCTAATAAAGAAAAATCTAGTAGACAACAAAAATAAAATAGCTGTTTGGGATGTTAGCCACGTAGGCGGCGCTAGCAATGCCAAGTTCAGACCCTGAGCAGCGTAGGGACGCGTCGCGGCCGGCGAAACCTGACGTTGCAGGGGCCGGCTTAAACCACCGTATCCTGGACGCCCTACACCTTCGTTCCCACCGCCTGACGTCGACAACCTGCGGGGCACAACAACATGAAGTCGTGAAAGCTGAGTATCTGAGCGCAGATCCGCCACCCGCCGCCCGTGAAAGATTAGTCTCAGCCCTGTGAGGCGTCTTCCACCACCCTGCCTTACGCAAGCATTGTCCCTCCGGCTCGCCCGCATTACGAGTCTCCCAGACGACACATCCTTTGCCAACAGCAGGGATAGTGTACTGCCAACTCTCTTATCATCCTCCAGGAAGCCACTACCGCAGTGAGTTTTGCCAATTTCCCCGTCCAGACTCACACTTTCGCACCTTGCACTCTACTCTTTCTCTGCTGTCACCACCCTTCATCCGTCCGCGCAAAAAAAGAGCGGGGCATGAAGTCACAGCACTACGACCCCGATCCAAACTTCAGCTCGTCTGCTATGAGCGTACGTCGTAGACTGACCAGGTCCGGCAAGGCAATGCGCGCCCAGCTCGCCCAGCACGCGAGCCGCATGCGCAGCACCTCGCTCAACGCCGTCCCTCCTCCACGCAACTCCGCAGAGTACGACCCGGAGCTGGCTAAGGCCGCCGCCAGCATCCTCTACCGCACGCCCGTCCCCTCCGATTCCGGCCTGCCCATCTACATCCTCAACGCCGCCGCCCTGCCCGATGCCGACGAGGCCGACTTCGACTCGTTGCTCCCTTACGTGCTCGCACGCCTACCGGGCGAGGAGGAGCTTCTCAGCGGAACCGAGTATGAGGTCATCTTCTTCGCTGGCGGAGACGCCGAGCGCGCAGCAGGCGCCAAGAAGGCTCGCCCGGGCTGGGGCTGGTTCATCCAGGCATACCACGTGCTGAGCCGGGCCATGCGCAAACGCCTACAGAAGCTGTACATTGTGCACGAGAGGAGTTGGGTTAGGATACTGGCGGAGATGTTCTCCACGATCGCCAGCCCTAAGTTTAGGAGGAAGATCGTCCACGGTGAGTGCACTCCGAATCGGGGAGGTTGGGCGCGCGTGAGTCCAGGCCTGGGCTGCGAGTGGGTCCTGGCACGTCACTGGGCGCCGGCTGGGTGCAAATGGATCGCAACAACTTCGTGCGAGCGGACGAGAGCTGAAGAGCCGCATGTGCGGCTGAGCTTAGCTGTGCCTGGATTATTTGCTTGGCAGGAGTACGATAAGCTGACGCGAGATTACCGCAGTTTCCACCTTGACCCAGCTCGCGCTCCACATTCGTGTCGAAACGCTATTGATACCACCATCTGCCTATCTCCATGATCGACGCCTATCACCAGACATCAGCGTGCCTTTCGCGAGTGGACGCCGTGCCTTCTCGGTAAAACAGCCTTTGCCCAGAAATGCAAGGGGTGATTTCAGATTACCGCGCGTGCTGCGGGAGACCACTTCTTTCCTTCTCATGGAGCCTAACATCCGCACCGAGGGCATCTTCAGGATTCCGCCGCATTCCCGGCTGAAGGAGATCCTAAAAGAAGCGTATGATCGCGGTCAGAAGTATATCCTGTGGAAGGAGAACGGCGTCATGCTACCTTTGCCACCATTCGACAGCTCAGATGCCACTAGAGGGATTGTGGAAGAAGTTGACTCAAGAGATGCATATGGTGTCTATCTCGCAGCCGGTCTGATCAAGACTTGGTATGCTGAGTTGCGCCAGCCCATGTTTCCTCAATCATCATACCGCGAGCTGCGCAGCTTGTTCGGAAATCCTGAAGAACCTCCGACACGCAAAGCGTTGATGGAGTTGATCTCACCGAAGTCAGAATGGTCAGCGATCCCAACCTTCTCGCGGGAAATCATGGTCCGACACCTGCTACCATTCCTGAGCATAGTGGCAGCGTACCAGGGGAACAACAAGATGTCTGCTGAAAACCTGGCTGTCTGCTTTGCACCCACGCTCGTTTGCGGCCCTGACCAGATCGAGGATGCGAAGATATCGAGCGTGATTCGCCGTATCTTGACCGAAGCGATTGACCTGTGGGATGAGGGGCTTTGTGAGGATTGCGGTGTGGATCCCGCGGCCTTGCAGCGTGACCTGCAACCTCCTGAGACAGCGCAAGAGTACGAGGATCCTTTGGAAGCGACTCGCAAGGCTCGTCCGAGGTCTGAGGATTTTGGTATCGAATCACCTTCGGAGGAAGATGCAGGGTTTGCCGACTCAGAGAAGCAGTTCTCGGGTATCATTTTGCAAGACAACACTGACGAGGAGGCGGCGCCGGCACTGCCGCCTCGGCCATCGATGTCGAGCTCCAGGGATGGCCTTCAGTCACCCATGAGCCCAACCGGGAGCGATGATTCTTCAGTACGACGGAAACCAGCACCTTCTGTACCTCCTCGGTATGAGGCAGCAGGCGGACCAGCTGTCAACAATTCACCTCTGACGTACGGCGCAAGGACGGATGGATCCGGCTCTGCCCGCAGTTCATGGTGGAGCATGGACGGGAAGAAAGAGGATAAGTCTAGTACGCGACTTCCTGGTCCTAGCGTTCCTCACGTCGTAGTTCCAAAGCACAAAACCCTGACTGCCGAGCAGATTGGTAGTACAGAGAGCGCTGTTCCTCAGCCAGCGCACACTGCCCCCTCAACGCAAACCCTACAACAAACCCAGAGCACCCAACGTCCGAACCAGACTCGTGCACCGCCCGGTCTCGCTGAGATGATCGGTGCGGCCGCCGCGTCTGGCTCGGTCCATCGCAAGCCCGTCTCCAGACCCGTCTCCCGCGACTCGAGCAACCCTTTCTCATCCCCCATCCAATCGCCCAACCTCACCAGCCCTTCTGCCTTCAGCCCAAGCGGTAGCCGACCTTCCTTGTCTCCCCAAGACGCCGAGTTCCGCCGCTCCGACTTCCCTGCGACATCCACCACCAACACCCTCTCCCGCCGCGTTTCAACATCTTCCCTGTCCGCCCCCCCGCCTGGCGGCTCCGAGTACCAAACCCGCGAACGCTCCCGCTCACGCGGCCCCACCATCACCTCCCTTGCCCGCCCTGTGTACCCCGCCTCTTCATCTACGTCGACGCACGCGCCGAATGCCCCGCAGCGCGCGGCGACGATGGCGATGGAGCCACCGACTAAACCGCGCGCCATGTCGTCGGGCTTGCTCAAGCGCATGCCGAGCCTGGAGCCGCCGCCCATCCCGCGCGATAACCCGCATAAGATCGATTTGAAGAAGAAGAGTGTGGATGATTTGCGAAGGCTGTTTGAGGAGAGGGCAGATGCGGCGGAGGAGTTGGTGAAGTTGGGGAAGGAGAAGGCGAGGGAGGGGAGAGGAGGTTGAAAAAGCGGAGGGTTCTTTGTACTGATATGCTGGTGTATAGGGGGGTATCGGGTATCTCTTTTTTTGACCGCTTTGATATCTGGGTTCGTGTGGAGCGTAGGGTTTGGGTTTGGATCAATTCAGCCTGGTCGCCTTCCTTTGACGTCTCCTTTTTCCATGTGCTATGTTTCACGGCTTCCTATTTTCTCACTTCTCAAGTTCTTTCTTCCTAGTTTGTCCTATCTTATCACCACTTCTTGCCCGACTAGTTCTTTCAGGTGGTTTTTTCTGCTAGTATTATTCGGACGAAAAAGGATGGTATGTTTACCACGGCATGTTTTAGTACTGAGAGCATAGATCTCTTGACGAATGCAACGAGTATCCTTTTATTTATCACTTTCAATGACTTGTGATGGCAGCCAGCCCGGGGACGCATAGCGATGATTTCAAGCTCATGCATATGGAGAATGACAATTGAGGAGAAAGGCATTGGCAGGTTCTCCGAGAAAGAAAACGAGTAGCTTTTTCTGATTTTTGTAGAACACCGTTGCGTCAAGAGGAGAGAAAACGAGAGCCAGCATCCAAAACGTGTTCATCCATGATGTCAAAAAAAAAGAAAAGAAAAAGAAAAAGGGAATCGTGCCCAACTCCACATTTCATCAACCAAACGTCAAGGGACAACAACAAGAGTCCAAAGAGAGATATCAAAAAACGTCAAACACATCTGGTCATGACGCGCGTCTTCACACGCGCGCATCCTACCACCCGCACGTTCACTGTACCAAATCACGACAAAAACAACAACAAGGAGATCCGCCTCTTACCCTTCCGCCTCTCAAAACCACGAAAAAAGACGTGTCAGACATGGGCAAAAACGACGAAGGCGGTGTTCCATCACTTGGCCACGTCCCCATCCACCTTCGCGGCCGCGGCCGCATCCGCCACCTCCCCCGCCGTATCCGCCTTCTCCTTGTCCTCGCCCTTGGCGGCCGCCTTGCCAACGTCGCCAGCCTTGCTCTTGTCGCCCTTGGCCTCGACGAGCTTCTTGACGACGGCGACGGTCGCGTCGGGCCCGCCCGGCTCGGCGGCCAGGACCTTGGCGCGCTTGTCGACGACGAAGACGCCGCGGACGGTGCCCTTTGCGTTGCCGGGCTTGGCGAGGCCGAGGGCGCGGATGAGCGTGGCGGCGGGGTCGCAGAGGAGGGGGTAGGGCAGGTTCTGCTTGGTCTTGAAGGTGGTGTTGGAGCGGGGGGAGTCGGTCGAGAGGCCGTAGATGGAGAGGCCGGTGGTGGTGAGGGGGGTGTAGGAGTCGCGGAAGAGGCAGGCTTGTTTGGTGCCTTTTTGTTTTGGAAGAAGAGGGGGAGGTTAATGATTGGCGTAGGGGGAGTGGGGAGGAAAGTGGAGAGGGGGAGTGGGGAAAGTTGGAAGGAGGGCACAAGGGGGTGGGAAGGATTTTTTTTGGGAGGTGGGGGAAACTCACATCCAGGCGTCGAGGCCTTGGGGTAGGTGAAGATCACAACGCCCTCGGTGCTCTCGTCGACGAGCTTCTTGAGCGACGTCTTGCTGCCGTCGTTGGTCTCGACCTCGCCGCCGAAGCCATCGAGTTCGAGCGTCTGGCCGACCTCGGGCTTGCCGGCAGTGGCTTTGCTGGAGGCGCCATTGGTCGCGCTGGCGGCTGTCTCCTCGACCTTGTTTACGGTGTCTTGGACCGTTGCAGCGGCAGTGTCGACGGCGTCGGCGACGACTTCCTTGGCCTTGGTGGCTTTGGTGACCTTGGTCTTGGGGCCGGGCTTCTTCTTCGAGGCTTTCTCTGGGGCGGGTGGCGGAGTCTTGCGCTTGCGGAGCTCAACCATGATGGGCAGTCACTGGTGGTTTTGTTGGAGAGGGCAGCTCCGCGATGGAAGACAGTCGGTGTGCGGGCTTCTTGGGGGTTCCCGGTGCAACGGTAAGGCTAGTTTAAGGTGCTTGGGGTCGCACGAGGCAGGCGATCGAGGAACGAGGTCTTGAGAAGTCAACTGGGGATGTATGGGACAGCAGTGGATGGGTTGGAGGTGTTGTGTTGTGAGGAGCTGACGCTAGCGGTTGCGAGCTGTGGGAGCTATGGCGAGGAGCTGGTCCTTCCGAAGTCTTCTCCACCATGACCTTGCGACGCGCTGATTGGCGAGCTGAGGGAGAAGACGCGCCGGCTTGGATGCGGGGATTGCGTGTGTCAGCCGGCCAGGTCTTCTCATGTTATCTGCACGTCCTCTTGGACCCGCTTGTCAAGTACGCCCTCCGCCCAGGCTGGCAGCATATAACAAGAAGAGGCCCGCCGCCTGTCGTTGCCCGCCGCCGTCCTGGCCACCACCGCATTCGTTGTTCGGTGTTCGGCAGGGTTTGCGCTTCCGAGGTGGCAATTGGCGTCGGCAAGAGCTTGGGAATCTCGAGGACCAGACGGCAGCGGCTCCGAGAGCGGGCGCGAAAAAAGAGCCGGCGAGCCCCGGTAGCGGTACCGGCGCACTCATCTGAGCGACCCGTCGCCGCTCTCTCCACCACGGGCACTCACGGTCAAAAAATCACCAGCCACGCGTCTCGCCATGTCAAAAACTCCGGTCCTGGCTCCCGAGCCCTGCCGCTGATGATGCAGTCCACGAGGGCAGAGGGATGAGCGATGCTTTGCAAACCCGTCTCACGTCTCAGCCTTGCTGCGAGGCGCAGAGGGCCGACCCGTACCGTGGCTCGCGTGGCTCCTTGTTGAGCACTCCAGGACCCAATCACCACCAACCCATTTCTCACCGTGTCATCGTCACAACTCCGCTCTTCAGCCCGTCGATCTGGACAGGCTTGATAGTACAGACCGAGTGCCGATGATACATGACATGCAGCAATCACGAATGGGGATGCTTCATCGACCAGCCCGTGCCCTTTACCGCACCTCACCGCCCGATGAGCCGGGACTATCTGCGTTCCTGCTCACCAGATTTTTCTAGATTCATACTCTACTTGTCGGAATCGGCAGGGGATCTTGGGGAAGCCTGGACGCTCTGCGGCCAGAATACGTAACAACAAACCACCTCCCGGCCTTAGCTCTCGTTTAATTTTTACTACCGCCGTGCCAGCAGCAGCACGCCTCTGCCACCGCCGACATCGCCAGGCCTTGTTCGCCGCTCCCCTTGACTCACTTGTTCGATCATGGCACGCTTGGGTTCCAGGGCCGTTGACTCCACCACTACCCACTTTGCCTCCCCGCTGCCCGGTACTTTTAGGCCTTTTCTTCCCGCCCCTCCCTCGATCTGAACCTGCATCTCGCGATCATCCACTTCCGCTCGTCTTTCAGCCGACGCAATCCGTCTCTACCCTCCAAATCATGGATCTCACTGACCAACCTGCCGTCAATGGCGCCCCTCATGAGGCCGAATTGGCCATTGGCGCTGCTGCCCCGGAGAGCAAGCACAACAATGAGGCCGTTGCTCTCGAGACCCGCTCCAGCACCTCGGGAAGCCGGGATACCGGCGACCAGGAGAAGCAGCAAGATCAGAAACAGGGCTTGCACGACCTCGAGAAGTCGGCTCCTCCGCCATACACGGCCTCCAGCATAGCTGTAATTGCCTCTCTTCTCATTGGCTCCCCCACACTGGGTACTGATTCAGGCAATTTTGCAGGCTGTCGAAGTCAATCCGTTTGGCCATGAAGATGAGAACGCAGAGATCAAGTACCAGACGATGGAGTGGTGGCACGCAGGCCTGCGTAAGCATCTTCTCTGCTCTCGTTGGGATATCCAGTTCTGACTCAACCCCAACACAGTCATGGTTGCCGAAAACATCTCTCTAGGCATTCTTTCGCTGCCCCAGGCTGTCGCAACCCTCGGTCTCTTCCCGTACGTTCAGACCCCGAATTCTTCATATTAGAGCTCGGTTGAACTAAACCAACATCACAGCGGTATCTTTCTCATTGTTGCCTTTGGCTGCATGTCGACCTACTGCGGCTACGTTATCGGCCAATTCTACATCAGGTTCCCGGGCACACACACCTTCGCCGATGCCGCGTTCCTGATAGGTGGTCCCATTGCGAGGGAGATCATGGGCGTTGCTTCGTGTTTGATCCTCGTCTTCATTCAGGCGGCGCACGTGCTCACCTTCTCCGTTGCCATGAACAACCTCACCGACCACGGCACCTGCTCAATTGTCTTTGGTTTCGTAGGCTTCGCCGTGTGTCTGCTGCTAGCAATGAAGCGTCAGCTTGAGAAGGTGTCGTATCTTTCCATGATCTGTAAGTTACCAGACCCCCAAAAAGAGGCCCCTCTCTTGGCAAAACCACTAACGTCCGACCTCCCTCTTTCAGCCTGCATCTCCGTCAGCATCTGTATTTTCGTCGCCATGATTGGTATCGGCATCAGCAAGCCCGACGCCGGCCACGTCGTCGCCATCAACCGCGAAACGGGCCTCAGAGATGGCATGATCGCCGCCCTCCAAATCATGCTCGCCTACGCGGGCCACGTCGCCTTCTTCACCTTCTGCTCCGAGCTCAAGAACCCCCGCGACTTCCCCAAGTCCCTCGCCTTCATGCAAATCACCGCCACGTGCTTCTACGTCATCGTCGGCGCCGTCATCTACTTCTACGCCGGCCCGAACGTCCTCTCCCCCGCCCTCGGCTCCGCCTCGCCCATCGTCGCCAAAGTCACCTTCGGCCTCGCCCTCCCCACCATCGTCATCGCCGGCGTCGTCTGCGGCCACGTCAACTGCAAGTACATCTGGGTGCGCCTCTGGCGCTCGCACCCGCACCGCATGCACGAGAAGCGCGGCGCGAGTCTGTTCTCCTGGATCGCCATCTGCACCGTCTCGTGGTTCATTGCGTGGGTCATTGCCGAGGCCATCCCGTCTTTCTCGCTCCTGCTTGGCCTCATCTCTGCGCTTTTCTGCTCGTGGTTCAGCTTCGGCTTCTCGGGCGGCTTGTGGCTGTTCATGAACCGTGGCCGCTACACGGAAAACTGGAAGAAGATGCTGCTAACGGTGCTCAACATCTACGTGCTGTGCCAGGGCGCGGCCATTTGCGGATTGGGGCTGTGGGCCAGCGGGACGGCGCTGGCGGAGGGAGATGGCGGCGCGCCGTTTTCGTGCAGGAATAATGCATGAGCGGTTTGCGTCGTTTTTCTTCCTCTTGTTGATGTTTTTTTTTGGGGTGTGTTGCTGCCGGCCGCAGCTAGCGATGCTCATGCTTTTGCTGTCATGATGTCAAGAGTTGTATTATCTTTTCCTTTTCTTCACTTCTTGGTCTTGTTTTTATATTTCCCTGTTCTTCTCTCTTATGATATTCTTAATCACGTATGAGGGTTTGTTCTGTGTTTGGGATGAAAACAAAAGCACTGTTTTGGGATACGAAGCGAACTGGTTCTCGTTGGAGCGGACCAGGAGCAGGAGAGAAAAAAGAACTAAAGAGGGTGGGAGACGCATGGGGGTTTCCCACTGAGCGATGAGATGACGACATTTTTCCTAGAGAGGGGTTTGTCAAGGGCGTGGAGAAGAACGTTCACGGATTGGGCGCTGGAATTGGGTTGATGACAGAGGAAGCCTAGAAGAGAGGAGCATTGAAGGACGTTTCTATATGAGGGAACATGTAAATATACTACTACGAATTAATTGCGCTGAATATCGAAAGTTCCTGGTTGTGGCTGTTGGATGAAAGCAAAGCTTTTGGCTTCAGCATCTGCTTCTCATGAGAATGGATGAGGCACTACTGGCAAGTTGCGTTTTTGTCCGCAGCTCAAGCCCAGAGCGATACTCGAGAAGTTGTTTCTTTCATTCACTCATTCACTCGGCTACATCAATCTTAAAACGCTCAGCATCATGCGGAGTGCTGCTCTGCGGCATCATTGTACCGTGATTGTGGTCTCGTCTTGGCGGTAGTGGTGCTAAGGCAAACCTGGAACTGGTTTAATGAAAATGAAGCAGAAACCAAGGGAGGAGAGGCAGCAGTACGGCGGCACCATTGCGGGTTACCAGATCAATGGAGCTTGACGTAAAATGCCAAAGCAATCTTTTGGCAGACCTCGAAGTCTTGCTTCTGTAAAGGATTGAAGGTTAAGTACAGGCTTGGTTTTATGCGCTCTATCTTGGCCAGTTCCGACACCGTGTACAAGTCATGTGCTGGGGAGTATCTGCACACGACTGCCGAAGTTCACCTGTTGCTCCCTCGCGGCGAGATAAATTCTACATAACACGGATCTTTGTCGACTCGAAAGTGAATCCTCTTCAACTGCTTTCAGTTGGAGTCCCAGCTACGGGAAGCCACCAGTAGGCACGAAAGCCGCACTTTTCTGCGGAGCCGTGCGGAAACCTGTGTCTCTTGGAAACCCTTTGCAGGGATACTAAAGCCTTTCAGCAAGAACTAGATATGCTGCTGTGCATAATGGTCCCGTGATGATGTGGTGCTTCACGGAAATGGAGCGAGGCGAACCTCTAGGACTGCCAACGCAGGCGATGAGCGGGGAAAGAAGACCGCAGTTTTCTTGCCAGATACATACTGGAAAGTCGCTTCGTCGAACACTAACTTGGCAACAAGAAACTCTGACGATAGTGAAGTATCGAACAGAACCGACGACTACATGGTAGGCTTTTATCCATCGTCCCGTCCAGCTTAACCGCAGGTCTTGTGCCCATTCCTGTTCTCGCTGACCCATGACCATTGGAGTACAGCTTCGGCATGCCCCGGCGCGCGGTAATCTTCCCGTTCACGGGATCTGATGGTGGTTCAAACGATTTCTTGAGGGCCTAGGTGTCCAGCTCCTCCACCTCCAGCTTTGCGGAGTTCGAGGACGGGCAGCAGACCGGATCGCCTGGATCACTGCTCCCATCCCAATGGAGCCATGCGAATTTACTCCCGGGTGTCTCGCGGAACTGTGTTTGTACCATTTTCCGCTGGACTTGGTGGAATGGGTAAGGGGTAAAGTCAGCATCAATCGAAGCTTCTGTAGCGCAGAAGTCGTTCACGATGATGATTGTGCTTTTGTGTGGGTGGTGAGACGCACTCGCACGTGGCGGACGTGGCTGACATGAAGTTTTCGGGGATGCGGAAAGAACAGCCACGGAGCACAACAGTGGACGCGTTGAAGTAATCTGTCCAACTGACCTGAGTTCCTCTGGATGCGACTTTGAATTGTGCCGAGTGGACATTGGACGAGCGTTTTTATCTACAATCGCTGAGTCCATTCGTTGGCAGCACTCCGCGTCATGCGCATCGCGTACGGTGTCTCCCTGTGACCGCCCTCAGGGCTCGCGGTTCCTCATGACGAAAATACTACTGTCCCGATCCGGCTTTCCGGGCATTGAGCAACCATTTATCATTGCCAGCTGCCAGCTCTCCCCAACTTGGTATTGCGGCAATAGCGATGGCGATCGAGCTCTGCTGACTCTTTCAAGATCTACTTGCGCCGTTGGTTGCTAAAAAAAAAACTCCAGTCTGAAGCAGGGGCTACATACACTCCGTCCCCTTCCAGAAGCCCGCGGGGTCGAAAGGATGTCAGCAGCGAAAGTTGAGCATTGCTGCTGTGCGGAACTGTTTCATGATGGTGCGGAAAATCTTAAGAAGGAAATGGAGGGTATGCGGGTATTGACAGGATAAAACTCGGATGTGGTATGAAGTAGGCGATTGCACCGAGTGCGTCCTCATATGTGCATCCAGTAGTTCTTTTCCTTCTTTTCAAAACCCTCTCGTTATTGCTGGTGGTTGAGCAGATTCGGGGGTTGGGTAGCGGCTTTTATGCATTGCTCCGAACGCTGTCCTGCACGTTCCGTTCATGGGAGGATACATACCAGCAGACTCTGAACGTCAGTTCCGGGGGAAGCCTCAGGTTATGACGTTCTCGTGATAAGACAATCTCCAACTCCATTAAGGTGCGTTGTTTGCTTCTTTCCTCCAGCTCTCAGCCTTCGTCAGATAATCGCGTGTGCCGAAGCAAGAGGCATGCCTGTGGCTTCCCCTCGTGCTTTTGGAGCTCTTGGTGCGTCCTGTTCGGAACAGAGTGTGTAGCGTTGTGAAGTTTTCTGCGAACACTCATTGCTGCTTGGTATCATTACGAAAAATTATGATTGAGCAGGATTGCAAGATGAGGCGCAGCAGCACTTAGTTAAGATGATGCTGTGAAGGCAAAGTGTATGCATTTGAACTGAAAGGTTCAGCAACGCAAATTGAAACACCCATCTTGGCTCGAAACAGTCACTGTTCTACGATCATTCGGCGCTTATTGACAAACCGGAGCCAAAAGTCCTGCAACCTGCATGTCTGATGTCTTCAATGAGAAAAGGCAAGCTTCAGGTGTGAGGATATTGGAGTGGTGTACGATGTGCAAATGACGGTGCGGACAAGAACAGCGCAATAACTCGAAGAAGGGATGGCTGCAGACACTGTCATGCGCCGCTTTGTTTCGATCTATAGAGCACTCACAATGTCTTCACAATACACGTGGGCTGACCAGCGGAAGAAGTGGAACAAGCGCTTATGGCTATCACCATTTTGGCTAATAAAAACGTCCCTCTACCACAGCACTTTCCAGCCTACTAACTCTGCAGCTTTGTCTCATATTATGTATCACCAGATTGAAGGGGTTACGACACTGGCTTTTCCGTCCTGAGCAGCGTCGACAGCATCGAGCATGTATACAGGATGCAGCAGTGACCGGCCCTGCACACGAAACCTCATCTTGATTATAGCTTTATGATTAATTGGAAGGTAGAATTAGCAAGGACTACTCTTGGTGATTATTACTATCCTCCAATAATAATGAAGCGTGGGAGTACCTTCGAAACTTCGAAATGGGCTCAAATTTGAAAAGCGGTATCGAGATTCGTACGCCCATCCGGGATGTTGCAGTGGATGAGGACTTGCAGCTGAAAGACAAGTTTGATTATCTTGTCATTAGGGCAGGGTTGGCCGTACTCCGGTGAACATGAAGAACCCAGCGTAAGTTTTAGTAAGAGACGGTATAAAAGCAATCATCATCCTGGGGCTGGTAACATGACCAGTGGTTTGTCCAGCTGCCGTCCGGGCTCTAGAACCTATCTGCATGTGCTGTAGATTAACAAGAGAACGACATATAATCAGTAAGACGGTTTGATAGCAGTATGAGGTGGAGGAGTCATCTTGGCGACGTATAAAGTTGAGAAGGAGAACCAAGGCAACAGAACACGGCCTTTGCGGACAAGACTTGGTTACTCAGGACTGCCACGATGAGAAAGCTCTTTGACTGGGTCTTAGTATGTCATCATTTCCGGGTGATGCTCTCCATCATTTCAAGAAAGTAATATGCGTCAATTTTTTTTTTTGATTGGTGGTGATCATCATCATTCCTTTTTCTTTTTGAACAGCTCGAAAACATTCGGTGCGGAGGCAGTTTCCAGAAGTAGGTCGTAGTATCTGGAGAACTTCCCGGAGGGCGAAGTAGGAAGCCTGCACACGCTCTTTGCATTGAGCGCAGAAGTGGTGTCTTGGTGGAAGTACAGAGGGCTCCTGAGCTGACGCTTGCCACTTGTATATTTACTGCCCGAGCGGCGAGGAAAATGCACAGCTGACTTCCACGACTCGTCCCCTTCGCCTCACGCCGCCTCCGTCAAGTGCCAACGCACGCATCACACTGACCGCGAGAACAGCGTTCAACAAAACCCACTCCACCACGTGCATCGCCGGATCTCGCTCACCCAAAAGGACCAACACTTTCCCCCCAATGATTTGCACAGCAGCCATACCCTCCCAATCCCAGCTCGCCCGCCTGCCTGTACCCAGCCAACCAGCCGCACCATAGACTTGCATCCCCCACCATCACAGCCAAGCAAAGCACCTTCCCTGCAATAAAAAAACCCCAACGTCTGACGTCAAGAAAGACGCCGCGCCCAGTCCAAAAGAGGCAACGGTCCCGTTTCAACACCTGCGACGCTGACTCTGTGGTCGCCCAGCAGTACGACATGCTCCTGCAAGGGGACGACGCCTGCAAGCCGTGGCGTCACCCATCCACAGCAAAAGAGACTTTGCCTTTCCAGGCCCACTTATTCCCGGGCCAAACCACCAAAATTCAACTATCTTCCTTCCTCCCAATTTACGGGGCTGAGGAGAGGGGGAGAAGGGGGTTAACGCCCAGGAAGATAAAAGATGATTTGAAGGAACGAAGGATGCGTTACCACCTTAGTCTCGGCCCCACACGACTGACAACCTTAAATTGGCGATCCTTCCTCCTCAAACGCGCCGGCGCGCGCATGCGCCTCTATCCTGCTTTTTTTTCCCTTCTGATGGTTGTTTAATTTCGTGGAAGGGTTTCAGAGAGGAGGAGAGAAAAAGCTTGGTTGTGGTGTGACAATTGACAAAGACGCTAGTACACCGTGTGCAGATAGGTGGTGGTGGTTTGAAGCTAGCGCTGAAACGGGTAATTGGTGATGCAGGAACGGTTGTGGAGGTGCGTGGCGGTGGCTGTGTTGTTTTGGTGTGGGTTATGGGCATAAGCGAACGAGAGGGGATTCATGCATGGTGATACTCGTTGGAGTCAGAGAGATATGACTTCACTTGTCTCCTTGAATGAAGTCGACGGTGGTCATTTTGGTGGATTGCAGATCGCAGCGACTTGGCATGAGAAGGATTTGTGGCAGTGCATTCATGGGGTCTCGGGAGAGTGACAAGACAGCTTCTGATCGGCGGTGACGGCGCGACGGCAAGCATGTAGGATGGTCGACTAGACGCACGCTAGAAAGCCACCAGAAGAATGTCTGTGCGTCGAACCGGTGACTTTCATTAGAGCCGCGGGAGATTGGCAAATTCAGCAATCACAAGCGGTAGGCAATTTTGAAGCTAGGTTGAGATCTGGGAAGCCCAGTCAAAGATGTCTTTTCTTTCTTCCCCGGTATGCGGTTATACCTAGTGGCTAAATGATCTCGGCAGCTTTACTAACAAAGTCTTTCTTCTTTCTTGCTCGAGGAAATCCAGTCCCAAAAGTAGAAAAGAAAAGAGGAAAGGTTTGCGAGTGTTGAGTAAAAACTTGGTGGGTATGGAAAAACTGCCGGAACAAAGGGAAAGGAAAGAAGAAAAAATTACTTGCTGAAGGCGCCCAAAAACGACCAGTAAATGCTTGCTTAGATTTGACAATGGAAGAAAAATGCTCAGTCGCACACCCGCGATAAAAACCCTCCAACCGGCTGCGCTTCTCCATAACTCATCACAGACAAAGGAAACCAGAAGAACGGTGGTGGCTCCTCCGTAGAGGAGGCACAAGAAGGTATAATGCACAAAGAAAGCAAAAAGCAAAAAAAAAAAAACACAAAACTGAGGAAACGCATGCACTAATCGACAAAAACCAGTCCACTCCCCTTCCAGTTTCTTCCTTGGTCAGGGGGGAAAGGCTTGGGAGTTCTCTGCGAGAGAGAATTGCAACATGCTTGGATGAAGATGGGGAACCCTGAGATTCTATCGATACAATAGCTTGACAGGATCGTAAAATAGAAAGGAAAGAATCAGTCGGGGCTCCCTGAGCCTCGGTCCAGATCGCACACCGACCAGCGATTAAATGATAAAATTGGTCGCAGCAGGAAAAACATGTTGACTCCCAAGTCCCCCCCGTTTAAATCAAAAACGAGTCTAAAACGGTCCAGCGCCTTTTGAGTATGTACGCTATTCTTTCATACTTTGCACAACTTGGCAGCCGTCAGGAAGTTCGTGGTTCGTCTAGAACCTCCTGGCCGGAAGGCGGAAGCCGCTGGGGGCGGCAGCGCCCTTGGAGACGGTGAGGAAGCCGTTGCTGGGGTAGGGAGTGACAGCGGCGGCATCAACGTCAACCGGGGTGGGGTAGTAGGCGCTGTAGGTCGACTGGAGGGGAGCGACCGAGTGGGCCGTGGCGGTGACGGGGCAGACGGTCGTGTAGAGAGCGACGGTCTTGGTGACGACGTGCTCCTGGCCGGCCGAGGTGTGGGTCGACAGCAGGGTGGTGTAGACGGTGCTGGTGGTCAGGGGAGTCTCGGTGGGGGTAGGGGTGGCCGCGGCGGTGACGGGGCAGACGGTCGTGTAGAGAGCGACGGTCTTGGTGACGACCTGCTCCTTGCCGGCCGAGGTCTGAGTGGACAGCAGGGTCGTGTAGACGGTGCTGGTGGTCAGGGGGGTCGTCGAGGGAGCGGCGGTGGCATCCTGAACCTGGGCGTCGGTGGAGGCACCAACGGTCTAGAAAAGATTAGCGATTTGGTCAAGAAGTTCAAAATTGCGACTGGATACATACCACAGTGACGGTATCAGCGGACTGGGTGACAGTGACCGTCTTGGGCGCGCAGCTGCCAGACTCAGAGGCAACGGACTCGGCGCCAACGGACTCAACGGCAACGTCGTCGCCACCAACAGCGCTAGAGGTAGCGGTAGCGGGGTAGACGGTCAAGTACTTGGTGGTGGTGGAGGTGGAGGACAGGGTGGTGGTGGGCTCAGCACCGGAGCCGGTGGCGGCAGCCGGGGTGGAGCCGGGGCTGGTGGCGTAGATGGTGGAGTACAGAGTCTCAGTGCTGGTGTGCTTGACGGTGGTGGTGACAACGGTGGCCGAGGGGCCCGTGCCGAGAGTGTAGGTCAGAGTGGAGTCGCTGGTCTTGGTGACGACGGTGGCCGACTCAGGGAGAGGGGCAGTCTCGGCGTTGACATCGCTGGCAGAGTTGGGGGAGCCAGTGCCAAGGGGAGCCGAGGCAGCGGAAACCGGGGAGTTGCCAGTGGGGTAGGGAGCGTCGTTGGCGCCCTCGACACCCGAGGAGACAGCGGGAGTGGGAGTGCCAGCAGCAGCAGTCACGGGGCAAACGGTGGTGCTGACGGCAACGACCTGGGTGACGACCTGGGTGGAGTCGGCCGGGCAGTTGGTAACCTCGGGGGCACACGAGGTGACCGTGTGGAGCTGAGTAGCGTAAACGGTCGAGGTGGTCATCTCAGTGGGAACGGGAGAGCCAGCGGGAGTGCCAACGGGGGTGCCGGCAGGAGTCTGGGCCTCGCCCTCAACGCCCGAGGACAGGGCGGGAGTAGGAGTGCCGACGGGGGTCAGGGCACCGGGGGTGAAGGCAGCCGGGGTGACAGCCACGGGGGTCTCGGCCTCGCCGTCAACGCCCGAGGAGAGGGCGGGAGTGGGGGTGCCGACGGGCGTAAGAGGAGCAGGCGTGTCAACAGCCGAGCTCTGGACAGCGGGGACCTCGCCAGCGGGCGTCTCAGCAGCGGCAGCGGTGACGGGGCACACGGTGGTGCTGACAGCGACGATGCTGGTGACGACCTGGGTGGAGCTGGCCGGGCAGTTGGTGACGTCGGGAGCGCACGACGTGATGGTGTGCAGCTGGGTGGCGTAGACGGTCGAGGTGGTCATATCGGTGGGCAGGGGAGAGGCAATGGGAGTGCCAATGGGGGTGCCAACCGGAGTGCCAACCGGGGTGCCAGCCGGAGTGCCAGCGGCAGCGACGGCGGGAGTGTCGACGGGAGCAACAGGAGCGGCGGCGGCGGGAGTGCCAACCGGGGTGCTGGCGGGAGCAGCGGCCGGAGTGTCGACGGGGGCGAGGCCGGGAAGGCCAACGCTGGCGCCGACATCGATGCCGGTGTCATTGCTGGCAGCGGCGGCGAAGGTGGCGAAGGCCAGGGCAAGGGCGCCGGTGAGCTGCATCTTGTCGTGCTGTGGTGTTGACTGGTGGGTTGATGGTTTAGGGCAGAAGTCAATCCTGCGGTCTGATCCCGAAAGAGCGAAGGGACGTAAAGAGAGTAATTGTCTCGAAGAGACAGTGAACGAGTGTCAAAGAACGTGAGGCTCGGTGGAAAGACGAAGAGAAAGCGTGGAGAGGCGGGGAGAAGAGTCGAGTAAAAAGGCCTTGGGTTTGGCGCACAGGCGCATCGGCCATGTCGCTGAACCCTGCAGGAGTAATTTCACGATTGATCCCCAGGAACAAGGCTAGCCGCACGGAGTGTCAAACAGGGGCCACCCGGACACGCGCAGCCAGGGCCAATGCACCCGGAGGCCAATCACAGCCATCCTGCCGCCATCCCGCTGCGGCGCTTCGTAGGTACCTGCATCAGCCCAACGTGCCATCGGGATGCACGGCGCTTGCGGCCAGCCTTGAGCGCAAACAGAGGCGGACAGGTGTTGGCCGGTCAGCGTGTGAGACTTCCATGGCAGCCATGCTTTGCGATGCGATGGACCCGTTTGCTCTGCCCGTGTGCCCGTGTCGCGCCGGAGCGTGGGCTCGGAAGCCGCTCAAAGCGCGTGCAGGTCCGCCTCCTGAGTCGCATCGGACGACCTGGGTTGATGATCTTGGCCCCCGCACATGGCCGTAAGGCGGCCCTGTTTCTTATCAATCTCGGTTGACCTGGTCGACAACGGCTCTAGGACGACGCGAAGGACGGGACGATCTAGAGGTCGGTCAGCGGTGCCACGTTCGGGGCCTCTGTCTCGTACCTGGCAGTAGTGGCATGCGACGCTGCCGTGGCACATTGTCGTCGAGGGTGGCGGTCTGCGGGCCGGAGGTGGAGGGCTCTTGCGCTGAACACCTAGCAGGGCAACGTTTCACCATCCTCCATCTTCATCACCGCCGCGCCACCTCTGGATCGGCATCCCGGCCACAAATCTCCGAGGCTGGAGGCGCATCGCATCCATCGCGAGAAGCTGCACCCGTCTTCCGGTGGAGTTGTCGTCTCCATTGTGCAGAATTTTCCATGCGTCGTCGCCTTGTCGCTGCCGTGGCACCTCCCGTGAGTCCCGTCCGTCGCCCGCGGCATGGACCACATCGCAATCGTTCACAAGTCCAAGCGTCGTGTCCCCGTGCCTCCAGCCAGCTCCAGCCTCAGTCGAGACTCTCTCACCGCAGCCAAGCCCCAGTTGTCTCTCAAGAGTCATCCAAGAATGCGCGCTCGTGCCCGGGTGCCAGAGTCATGGCTGCGCATTGCGGTTGCGTGTCGGCTTTCTCGAAGCAGTCGCAATGGCCGACGCCACTAATTGCCGCCAGATTACCGCCTCGTTGCCTCTTAGTGCCGCCCTACCGGCTAGGTGCCGGCCGCGCCATCAGCCAATGTCCGAACCTTATTTCAGAGTCAATTCAACACCTGCTGTCGTATACCCGTTCAATCTTGCGCTGATTTGCGCCGTTTTATCTGCGCTGCATCGACTCTTACGCTATGCCGGACTCATCTCCTTCGCTGTCCGTCATCAGCCTTCAACACTTCCAACTCAGCCTTCTTTCAGCGGGCCCCTAATTTCGACCCCCCGGCCCGTGTGCCCTATTGCTTGGCCCAATCAGCCGCCGAGGACTGTGTGGTCGAGGCACATCTCGGCCTAATATATTCTCCACCTGCCATTCGCTGCTTGCTTCATTTACTTCCCCCCCGCTGTCCTCGATTCCGTTACCGCCCTCCTCCATCGTACAATTATCGTGCTCAGACAAGCCACCTGTTTCGTCATCTTGCCATGGTCTTCTCGGCTAATCTCCGCCGCTTTCACGGCGTGAGCCGCCCCCAGGGGCCACCGCTCATTGCATTGCAGAAGGTGAAGAACTGCACCAACCAGGCCATCTACGTCTAGAACCTTCTCATCTTTTTTACAATGTCCAAGAAATGATCTCATTCCTTCTCCGGTGTGCTTCAGCCACCAGCCACAATCCTTCCCACCATGTCTCAACAACTAGGCATGTCTTGCTGCACAAGACGCCATTGTTGCGCTCCTGCATCCTAGAAAAGTTTCTGATCCCCGGAATAACTTCCAAAACACCAGCACGGTTTGAGATGAAATATAGTGGTGAGAGGTGTTTCGTTCCCAACACGTACTTTATCTTCCCTCCCTGGTCGGCTTCCGACCTCTATTTCTGGGGCGGTAAGTATTAAGAAAGACGGGCGTTTCAACTATAGGCCATCTTCCAAGGTCAGTCGCGAGCTAGACGTACGGACGAAGCTACTAGAGAGTGCGCGATACGATGTCCGCTTGCGGAAGGTGCCGACCTGCGCTATTCGGTACGGGTAGAGCCGGCGGAGGCATCCTTTGGAAGGGGGAAGATGGAGTGAGGCGCCGACAGGAGGCGAGGGCTCGTCCATCCGGGCCGTACATGTCGCTGTGCGTGCGTGTCGTTCAAGACGATTGCTCCTAGGGACCAAGTAGATGCCGGCCTCAACGGCTTTCGAAGAGAAACAATTCCTGTATCGGAAGGTAGATCTACGCGTCAGAAACATGCATCTTTGTCGTCCTCTTCCGACTTTGCCGTCGGACCGATCTGTTCAATTTGGTGGTGGGTAGGTTATTATCACGTTCGTACCACCTCATCCTTCTTTTTCGCTAGGAGTTATTATGACAGTACATACAGTGCTGGAGCCGAGACGCGATTCAAAAAATTTCTTCTGCTTTCTCTTCTGTCCTCTTCTTCATTTTCAGTCAGTTAGTCGAGACCACCCGTCGGAACTCCTCGCCGCTTACAATTCCACCCTATCTCAACTTCATCGCTCTGCAATAACATCAATACCACTGGCTTGTCCATCAACTACTCGTGGCCATCACGGTGAAAACAACTACAGCCGATCATTCACCAGGCCAGACCTCCAAGCCTCACTCCCGACACCCACTCACCACTCGCGAGGATCATCGACTTTTCCGCTCTGCCAATGGAGATCAACCATGAACACTTTCCATTTTCGCCGGATGCAGGAGCAGCCGGACTTTTCACAGCCGTCAACTTTAACGCCCCAAGCGGCGTTGCAGCTAACATCAAGCAGAGGCAATGCTGCGGAGATGCATTTGCCAAAGACGATGCAGTCTCCCATCTTTAACAAAGCATGACGAGTTGCTTGAGCCCCGCTGTGATGCTAATTGATGCCGCAAAGCAATGGGGAAGTTTGGATGTTGTGTCACGCAGGGCTGCGACCGAGCCAGCCACAAGTTCTTTTTATCTAGAACCCACCATACGGGACCAGCCACACAGCTTTCCAGCTTAGAGGTCCTTGAAGCAGAGGTTTTGGAAGGAAGGGAGCCCTTAGGAAGGTAGGTTTTGTGTGGTCTTGTTGCTGAATGGCCCAAGCGCCTTTGAGCGTTTTGCCATGTGCATGAGTTGAACTTCTTCATGACCTAGCAATTAGATCAGGTGCCGGAGAGGGTAGTGGCGACGTGCGCATGACAGCGCACGCCGCAAAGGCCAAGCACAAAGGCTCTGAAACAGATTTTCAGCTTCTGTAGAGCGAGTGAGCAGTGCTGAAGCTTTGACTGCGGAAGCGCCACCAGACTGATCGGCTACAGAGCTGCTGAATTGAGCGCGTGGTGAGGTAGCAACAAGCACCGCCCGAAAACAGTCGGACCACAGGACTGCGAAAAAGGCAGATCGGGATCGACAAATCGGAGACAATGGTGTGAACTGCATATCAAAACTATGATATCACCGACGCTGTTGCACTGCGACTTTTCTTCCGCATTGAGAAGCTCTCGGTAAGCATTGTGATGCGCGCGTAACTTATAACCAGGGTCAAACTGCTATAGGGCTACACCGAGCCCCTGCAACGTCACTCGTACAAACATATGTCCCCTATTTTTCCTGACCCTTCAAGCCTTCGAAAAAGCAATCGGTTTCTCTCCATCTTCTCACGTTTGTCCCGCAACGTGTGCGAACCAGTTATCGAAGCTCCCAACTTTCCAAGAAACCTCCATGTCTCAATGCTCAACCTCGGGCAAGACGCCGCCACGTGCGACTTCTCCCACCGTACTTTGAAACACGAACACACCAATATTGAGATGAGGACCTACAGCCACCTCAAACAAAAACATGTGTTACACAAATTCGCCTCGACGCCTCTCGCCTTCATCCCATCTCGCCTGTGGCGGAACTGTCAATGCGTAAGCCAGTCATTCGTATGCTAAGCCAAGCGCTATAGTCTATACTGCGTATAGCGTCGGTTTATTATGTATAATGGCATCGTGGCGGAACCGTCTATCCCGAAAGTCCTTGCAGACGATCAATGCGCGTCATGGTCATGCAGTCGATACGCGGTGCTTGTGACTGACTTGCGTGACGGGAGCCGGATATGGTGTGAAGTCTATATCGGATGGAATGCTGGTACTGTGCTCGACTGGTTTGGGTCAAGTTTTTTGTGATGTGTAACTGTCGGAGAAGGGAGGTTGTAAGTATCCAGCCAGCGCATCGAGCGTCTGGTTACGGGTGCCGTGTATCTTGCGCTAAGTATTGGGGCCTATAAGAAGGAAGACCAGTTGCACATTGCCTCTGAATTGACTACAGCGCCTTGGTATTGGCAAGGGATATACCACCACCACCGGATCAGGCGTGCAGACACTCTTTCAGAGACTCGAATGTGAAGCTATTGCACATGCTGTAAGAGGTCAATGTGGGAGACTTCGGGAAAGGAGGTTACGGCAGCGAGTATAGATCTCCTTCAAGTGATATCACTGAAGATAGACTATATAAATGTAGTAACGAGGCAGCTCATCTGCCTTTTTTTTTTTTCTCTTTGAGATTGCAGATGCATAAAAACCCCCCTTTGACATTTGTAGATGCACATCTCATTGGTGTCTGGAGATTTCGGGCAGAGGCGTATTGTGTGATACTTCTTATTCATCTCATAGTCCCACAACCAGTGATGAAAACGTTGTCCATATGAATTGTGAGACGACTGGACCAGAAATCTGTCAAAACAAAGCGAGATGGTCCAATAAAGCCAACGCACTCCATCATTACATATATTGGCGAGGAATCATAAAGTTTGGCGTCCCTTCAAGTGAAATGAGGGATGAACTAACCGTCCATAAATCTCATACGGAAAACTTCGACGCTCAACAGCTAACTAGCAAGTACCACGAGAAGCTCGGTTGCTCACCCAGTAGATAACTGAATCATAGCCATGTACCCAAATACACAACAGGCCACGGCTTATGGATAACAATGGCACACCGTGACAGACCGCCACCGCATCCACCACTGATGCTAATCGGCCTAAACTGTCATCGGAGCCTGCCACCAACGGACCCTCGCCCGCGGAACCTCCACATATGCATAAGTGCATGGGGCAGGAGAAGCGGCAAGCAAGCCACCACCCACGGCTCTCCCCCAGAAGCTACCCTTCTGTCCGGGAAAAGACGTTTTAGAGATTGATTGGCCAAAGCCCTCTGTAGCGGTGTGGACAACGTCAGAGACCAGAGTAGGAAAATTCACCGGACGATGAAACTTGCCCCATGTTATCCGATCATCAACCCACCCCATCCACCCACTTCATCACCAGAGATTTAGGGGGGGTTCAGGATTCCTACGCTGACGTCACTTGATCCCGCAACAACGTGCGCATCTTCATAGAAAAAAAGCATCGTCCACATTCTTAAGGCAAGCACTCCAAGTCTACGATGAAAAGAAACAACCCGCCCGTCTTATCTTTGTCTAACCTATCCTAACCTATCCTAAACATACAAGAACAGCCAAATCTTGACGAACCAATTTTTTTTTTGGTCCTCTTAAACGAAAACGCTAAGAAGGGATGTTGATGTTGTTCTTGATGTTGTTCTTGGGTGATGATACTGTATTTTCTATCTCTCGCAAACCGAGAGCAACAAAAAAGCGACTCGGAGTGGAAGAACGAGTAGAGGAGAGTTTAAAAAAGAAGCATCGAAAAAACCCGTGCCACATCCGTCCCATCCCACCAAACCCAACCAGCCAGCCAGCCATTCATCCCGTCTCGTCCCAGTCGTCACATCTTCATGATTTTTTTCTTCCCGCCCATACACGCACACGTACACACACAACCAGGTCTTTCCACCAACCCGTCGTCAGTCCAACCAACCGATCCAATCTCTGACGGTTTCCCCTCCAGTCTTCCACCCCTCGACGCCAACGCTTGGAAAAGCAGAGACACAACAACAAACAACAACACACACGTATGGATACACTGGAAAGAGAACAAGAGGAGAGTGGTAAAAGCATGCGGTAGAAGAACGCCTACTCCCCCTCGCCTCCTCCCCATCCCCGGTGCCCATTTCCAGAGCACCGCCGATACAGGGAGAAAGACGCGAAGAGAGAGAGGCCTGGATAGATATTGAGGTAGATAGTCGAGTTTGTTGATGTTGTTGTGTGCTGCGTGTCTCGAAAAAAGCGAGAAAAACAAGGAAAACAGAGAGTAGAGAGTTTTCGTCTTTTCAAGTTCGTAGCGTGCAAAAGGAAAAACAAAACAATGCTAAAAGCGATCAGGGGAAGAAAAACATGACAACGTACACAGCGCGACAGGGGGACTTGCTGAGAAAAAAAAAATCAAGCAGAAAACAAAAAAACGTAACAGTGCTACCTCCATTCGACAACAACAACAGACCAGCGCCCCCAGGAGGAAGAGGAACAACAAAAAAAAGGCGGAAGAACCAGCTTTTAATCTTCACCCCGAATCACATACCAGTTTTACCAAATCCTTCCCCCGCCTTTGATAGGAAGAAGGAAAAAAAGGTATCGCATGAGACAATGAAAAGGGAGAAAAAAACAAAAAGACGAGGAAGACGGCTCTTCACGAAAAAAAGGGGGGAAGAGCACACAACAAAGAAAATCGTGAAAGAAATTATCAAAAAAGAAGCGCGCCATCTTCCGATGTGCATCTCCCAACTCATCCGTAATTATTCAGACATGCAAGCGTTCCAGGCCCCGTTTTTTTTGTCTTTGGAGTAGTAATAGTGTTGTGTGGCAGCGGTAGCGGTAGCCACAAATCCTGTCTCTTTGAAAAAATAGCAGCTTTTTACTTCCTTGACGGGCCGGCCTTGGGTACAAAACCCTCCACGCTCTTTGTTCTCCTTGCATCCCTCTCGACGTCACTGCCGTCTTCCACGACAACGTTGTCGACCCCGTAATCTTCATCGCGCATCGTCACGCTGCCTCCGTCTTCTTCGTCATCATCGTCATCCTCGTGGTCCGTGACAAGTCCTGGTGCCGAATCCAACGTATGCGGGCTCAACTCCATCGTCGGCGACTCCGGGTTGCCGCCGGTCGCGCTGCTCACAGAACTGCTGCTATGCTGAAGCCTGGGCGGGGCACCAGAAGTCGGGTGCAGGCTGGTGGTTGCGAGGGATGCCGGCGCCATGCCGCCACGTGCAGGCAGACGGCTGAGCGGCGGGCCGCGGGGCGTTCCGTCAGAGGAGCTCTTCTTGACGGGAGCGTTGGACTTCGGCGCTGTCGCTGTAACCGGGGATTGCTCGGCATCCTCATCGCTCTCTTCGGCGTCCATTTCGGCCAGATCAACCTTGGTGCGAGCGAAGTCGACGAGCTTGTTGAGATCACCGGCGAAGCCCTGCTTTTGCAGCAGAGCGTTCATGTAGGGCGTTTGCGGCGAGGGAACAAATGAACCGTTTGGCAGCTTAGGCTTAGCTTCAGGGGTCACGACATTTTCTGAAGAGACGGGCGCATCCTTCTTCGGAAGCGCACGTGGGGGCAGCGGCTTGGACTTGGTGGCAGGGTTCGACTTGATCAGAGGGTGAACGAAGGGTCCGTTGAGACTGGGAGCAGCAGCTGTTGCAGGGGTCGAGGGCGTGGTCTCGCTGTTGGGCAGCACAACACCCAATTCGTTGACGTCGACAGGGATGCCGCACTCGACGGCAGCCTGGTCGTGGCTCTCGAACTTCTGGTTGTGCTTGATGCGACAGTGGTTGAGGAAGCCCTGGGTGTTGGAAAAGTTGCTGTGTCGGCAGTCGGGGTGGTGGCAGAACAGGCGCACCCACTTGCCGTCGGTCGAACGCTTGTGCAGCAAGGGATCGATCTTGGGGGCCGAAGGGTCGCCCAGAGCTTGGAGCTTGGAGCCGGCCGAAGCACGTGACGATCGCGATTTTCCAGCCATGGGCAGCTCGGCTAGGCTTCCCCGAGTCGCGCGCCCTTCGGACAGGCCAGAGTGTGCGCGCCCACCAGATTGCAAGCTCGCAACCGATACAGAGTCGAACTTGGGATCCGGGATGAGCCATTTTGCGTAGTGGCGACTGTACGGCCCGTCGGTGACGCCCCATGGTGCAGGGTGCTCGGGAGTCGTGAAGCCTTGCCGAGGCTGCAGCGCGGGACCCACGCCGCAACTGACGTCCGTAGACGCCGCATCCGTTCCAGGATACGGAACCAGCTGACAGCGCCGAATCTGCTCCAATGCAACCTGGCACTTCGCAAGCTCCTGCTCAATCAAACGAAGCTCGTTGTGCTTGAGCAGGATTTCCTGGTTGAAGTGCGTCTCAATGGCCTGCTGCACCGGCGAGTACGTGGTCGGGTCCACCTCGAGAGCGCCGGACGGCACCGCAGCCTGCTCCTCCTGAATCGTGGCGCTAGGCTGCGAGCTCGGAGGCGACTTCAGCGCAGGCATTGAGCTTGCATCCTCCATCCTGACTTCCAACAGCTTCGCCTCGATTCCAAGCGTGGATGCGTCGCTAGGCTTCCCCGAGCTCTTTACACGTGGCGAAGACGCAGGCGCAGGCGCGGGCGTAGGTGCATCCACCATGGGCCGGTCAGGCTTCCCTATCTCAACCACAGGACGCACCTCGTTGCTCGCGTACTTCCACTTCTTCTGGACATGCTGCGGGCCATACGTGGGCGGGCTGGGCTCGGGGCTGTCGGTCCGCTTCCGCTTCAGCTTGCTCAGTAGCGGGATCTCGACGACGGGACGCTGCTTCTGGACCTGGTGGAACTGAGCCTTGTCCATAACCGGGTTCTCGGTGCTCCATGGAAGGCGGAACATCGACTGCATGGCGGGAGAGAAGGATGCGACCGCGATGCAACGGTCATCTGAAGGCGTAAGCAGCGTTGGTGGGTGTGGGCGTTGGGTTGGTGAGAGCGGCGGGAGTGGTGGTTGCGCGACGCGACGTTGGGTGTCGCAAAGCGGTGACGATGTCTCGGCAGCGGGCGGGTTGTGAGGCAGCTCGTACGTAGGGGGGGGGGGGGCAAGAGGGAGCTCAGATATTAAAGTTGCTGGGCGCAGATCGCCAAAGAGTGGAGAGAAGAGAAGGGCCGGTTGCTGGTGCAGTGTGGGTGGTGGGCTTGGTGGCCAACACGGCGGGCAGGCAAGGTGCGGTCGAGCTTCCAAGCCGGAGGACAGAGCTCCCTCAGCAAGCTCAAGCAGGGAAAGCTATGGCTCTGGGGGGGCCTGGGGGGGCTTGGGGAGCGGAAGAAAACGGAAAATGGTCGGGCAACACGGGCAAATAGAAAAGAAACGGAGCTTGGGGGCGTGCTGCAGAAAGAATGCTGCGGGCAGGCGCGTGGGCGGGCTGGGGAAGTGCTGTGTTGTTGCGCGTTGACGATTGCTTTCTGCGGGAGGGTTTGGGAAGAGAAGATGGGATGGCAGGCTGGAGATTGGATTGCGAGCGGACAGCGAGCCCTCGGACGACGGATGCTGGCTGCTGGCGAGCAGGGATCCGGCGAGGGATGCGGCACGCCATTGGGCCGCTCAGGGGGCGCCGTGCACTGGCGATGATGATGCTTCCAGAACACGGAATGACAGTCACACAGCAACCTCGCCCTGCGCGAACCGCGCCGCGTCGCCAGGCTGCGCGCGGCCGAGGATATTAATTGCACTTCTGCAGCGGCCTCTGCCTCTGCATTCTTCGCCCCGGCTCGCCGCCTCTCCACGCCCGCACCCGCCGCAATGCCCAGCGCTCTTGCAGCTCGGCAGCCATGTCATAAAAGTGGGTACGAGATAGCTGTCATCGGCCTGAGGCCCTTAAAACGCGCGTTTGCGACACCATGAAACTCAGTACCGTGCGGGATAGCTGACCGGCGGCGTCTCGCTGCGGCCTCGTTCATGCAATTGCTATTTAGCGCTCGCTGCTCTGCTCCCAGCCCCAGCCTGCTGCCGAATCATCGCCAGCCCTCTGCTAGATAGCTAAATACCCCACAGTCTTGCTGTACATTGCTGCACGCCGTCCCACCGCCTCCTGCTTGCTTGTCCTGGCCCTGCAAACCTTCCTGCACAAGCTCCAGAACCCGCGTCCGCATCCGCATCATCCACCAGTCCGCTCGCAGCGTCAGCGGCCAGCGCGCCCGCGTGCCCCCTCCAAACTCCACACGCCCGGCCAAATTTGGCCTCGAAAAATACGCCGACTTGCGGAAGGGCCTGCGGATGCGATCTTCCCACCCTGATGGCCCGCGCCAATCACCACCTCTAGCCCGCGCCAGCTTGCTGCGCTAGTTCTCGATCGTCCCGTCGACGCCGGCGTCCGCTACTGTTGGTGGATGCTCGCTCCTACGTTCCCCGTGCTGGGTTTATCCTGCTCACCACTTGCAAGCTCCCCAAGTTCACCCACCCACGTCGGCGGCGACGTTGTGAAGAAAGAAGGGAAAAAAAGCCCCCAAAAAGGCAACAGAAAGACAACAAATTGGCCGCACCCCAACCGCCGCCGCCCAATCAATATTGCACACACCCGCCACACGCAGACAAGCGTTGGAACCATGCATCCTTCTCTCAATATTTTGCTGTGTTTTGCGCCCCATCCGCCTGACGCCAGCGTTTGAATGCCTCCACAAACCCACTTTTCTCCTCAGTCCGCCCTCTTCCAAAAACCCCCAGCACATCCTCTTCCTCGTCTCCTTGGCCCAGGCCCACCTCCGTGGTTGTTCCCAGGTCGACCAGCGGCACCATGCTGGGCCTGCCGTGCGCGCACTGGAAGGGGAATGCGCAACGCGCGAGCCGCCCGACGAGCTCCACGCACGCCGGCCCCGACAGTGCATCGTTGAACATGACAGCGCTGCGGCACGCCCGCGAGTGCAGCAGCTCCAGGATGCCGCGCGGGCACGAGCCGAGCCCAGCGAGCCACCACGACGAGGAATGCGGCTCTGCTGCTTCCGTGCTGCTGCCCACCACTCTGCTCCCCTCCTCCAGTTCGTTTGTGCTGCTGCTGCGTTTGATGCTGCCGCCTTCCGCTAGCTTCCACACTTCGGAGCGAAGGAGTGCAAGCAGCAGCTTCGGGTCGGCCAGACACCGCTCAGACACGCCGGGTGGCAGCGCCTTGACGGTGAGAATGTGGCGAGCGCCCGATTTGTTGAGGTCATAGATGATGCCCCACGCGGCGAAGCTGCCGGCGTACAACTCCAGCAGGCGTGCCTCTTGGGCCGACGCGATCTCGAGGTATATGGCGTCGTCGTCCGCCAGGACGCTTGTTTTGATGCGTGACACGTGATCGAGGTTGGAGCGGCATTCCTCGGGAGCTGGGTTGGGTAAACAGAGTTCCGCAAAGAGCTCTTCGACCCGACAACGCTCGTCGGCGGCGTGCTGGTCAATGATGACAAGCAACCGCTTATTAGGCTGAGTCGTGGCGCAAGCTGAATTGGTGGCGGCGGCAGGGCTTGTGGCTTCCATGACTGCGAGAATGAACTTCTTGTCGACTTGAGCCACCACTCGGGACTTTCCCAGTGCTTGCTTTGAGAGTTTGTTTTCTCCGAGCAAGGAAGCTTCGTCAAATGCCTGCTTGATATTCGCGTAGGAGCAGTGCCCGCTGCGACCGTGAAAAAGCCCGTTGGCTTCGCTGCTGAACCCATGGAGGTTCACCTGTGGTATCGCAGATGTTTGTGGGTGGAAGACGGGATTGTCCCAGTCGGCCAGGAAATCTGTCAGCCACTTCTTTTCATTGTTGCTACTGGGAGCGCTTCCGGGCTTTCGCGACAAACTGAGCGGCTTGTTGAATGCCGCGGCGATGCTGGCTGGGGCTCTAGAAGATCCGGACCGTGCCGACTTCAATTGACGCACATCTTGAGTTATGACAGTACCTGTGCGAGTGTTGATGCGGTAAGTTTCTTTTGTATTTGGGTCAGTCCATTGCATTGAGCCACCTTGATTCGAGCCTGTGGCTGGCCCTGAATTTGTTTCATCGGAGTTGGATTGATGCTGGTCTTCAGGAAAGTCCACGCTCTGCACTGAATCCGCTGACGATGCGCGGAGTCGTCCAAACTCGCCCGGCATTATAGACTTTGACTGGAAGAACGTGGAGGCACCCCCGACTCCATCAGACGAAGCGCGGGCCGGACCGGTTTCTGAAACAGTAGCTGCTGCAGTTTGGGGTTTAGGCTGATCTGCAGTAGGTGCTGGTGGTGGCTTTTTTGAGCTCCAGATGTTCTCGTAGAAAGCTGACTTTCCGCTCTTGATTCTACTCCAATCGCTCAGTACGGGTGCTTCTCTCGGTGTCATTCCATGATTAGCATGCGTCGTATGTCCGCTGGACCTCTTTCGCTTCTGGCCTTTTGGAGGCATAGGCTCTGACGTTTCGCCTGCGGAATCGCGAAGCCCGGTTAGCTGCTCTAACTCGTCTCGTTCTTGCAGCGCCGGAGTTGAAGCACGACTTGAGACTGATTCAGGTCGACTTCCCACCCTTCTTGATTGACGGATTCGCGGCCTGAAGTGGTGTACCTGAAGCCACTGCGTGATCATGGCCCTCAACACTTCCATAATGGATTGTAACCTGGACTCTGACTCCAGTATCTTTTCCTCATTTCCCTTGGCATCTGCAACCTGTATGCGTAGACAGAACTTAGGCCATCTATCGATCCCCTTTCTGCCGCCTCGGAGCTGTTTATTAGTCGGTCCGTCCGTTTTGTACCGCTTGTCGTGCAATCGGCGTTCTTTCTCTCTCTCATCAAGCTCGGATTCGTCTTCAACTACGCCAAAGCTGGAATTGCCAAACAGGCGATTGACTTCCTCGAAAAGCTCGTTGTGGCCGTCGTCTGAGAAAATGGGCTTGATGCCTACTGATAGAAACTGGACAGACTTGGTCGGTGCAGGTTCCATGGAGATGGCGCCTTTGATTGAAACGGAGCTTGTCGAAGCAGAAGCTGGGACCCAGGAGCTCCACTCATCCGGCGTGATATAAGAGGCTTGGGATAGAGTGGCGATGAGGGGACGTAACGCAGCATGTACTTTCCTCCCATTGCTAGGAAGTTTCTCCTCCAGAGAGATGGGGTGCTTGCGGTTCGCATTGAGCACAAGTGTTTTACTGTTTTCAGCGTCTCGCAGGCGTAATGTAATCTGATCCTGCCACGCAAGTAGCAATCCTGTAATGACCCTTTTCAAAAACTCCCATTGACGCTCCTGCTCGCCACGGTCTTCAATCATGCTGGCGCGTTGCTTCACGCGTACTGGCATACTGCCAAAAAGGTCTCTAACTGTGACCCGCGTGCCATGATTACGGAAGTCGAGCTCTTGTTGCCGAGGTGCAGGGATCTGGCGGGAGATGACGTGGGAACGATGCAGAGTAATGGTGTTGTGGGATTGATGAAGGCAATGATGCGAGGTGATTGTTAGGAGAGATAAAGCGGCAAGAGACGCAAGAAAAGTTCCGTGGCGGCCGTACACTGGCTCAGAGCTGTCGTGCTTGGACGTGCCTGGCTGACGTGAGTCTTGAACGATACCCGGGGCGTATGGGAGGCTTACAGTACGGATTTCCCAGACTTCCCTCCGCCTTGAACTCCGAGGGAAGAATTCCAAAACCATCATCCTCAACGGTGCAGCCACCCCGGCGAGCATCCACCGTAATCTCAACGCTGGTCGCACCGGAATCCAGAGAATTTTCCACAAGGCCAACTATCACGGTGGCGAGGCTCGTGATGGCCGTCGAAGATTTGATCTGAGCGACCACATCCGGGGGCAGAGGCGCGATCGGCCGCTGTGAGCGCTGGCGTGGGGTCACATGGTACTGAGACTCCAGATTCATAGAGGACAAGGCCTACTACGGCAAGAGGGATGGATCCAGAATGGTCTGGCATGCGGCTGCTGCAGGGGAAACGGGCGGAGACGCGGCGAAGAACAGACGGCGGAGTGAGTCGTGCACGGCAGACAACGGCAGGCCCGAGGGGCGACAGGCGAGGCCGGCGTCCAGAGTATTGGATGGTCGGTCCACCTGCACGTTATTTCGAGGTATGACGCAAGCGCCCACGAGCAAATGGGCTTGCGCGTGCTTGGCCAGGCGTGTCTTTCTGCACAGCTCACGGCGGCGCAGCGCAACGCGTAGCACTCGGAGGGAGGGAGCCTGCCAACTGGCGCGCGGCTCATCCGGACGTCGAACTGGGAGAGCGCCAGACGTCTCGCGAAGCGGCTTGGCGATCACACTGAGGCCCTTGGTGGCCGCTCGAGGCTGCATGCGGTCGATCCGCCTAGGCGCCACAGTCCGGACTCGCTGTGCGCAGCTGAACACGCCTCTCCAGGGCAACAGCCGACTCCAGACTCATCACTCCACGTACCTGCACAACTTCCAACGGCCACTGTCACTCACCCGGGGTGCCAAGCCATGGCTACCGCCGAGCCAGCTCCCACGCCGCAAGGTAAGCCTAAACCCGTCCATGCCCGCGCGCCCACGTCCACATCCGGCCCTGCGTACCTCATTATTACTCCTCCGCCCGACCTGCTCACTCGACCATGAAAGACCGTCACTCCCGCCGCCGGCCCTTTGCCGCCTGGATCAAGCGCGTCGCAAACCTCAAAGGCTCCTCGAACCAGCCCCAAACCTCCAAGCCCAAGAAGTCGTCGACCTTCAAGAACAATCCGTACCCTGAGTCTGGCCACCTGCATCGCCCAGCGCCTTCCACTGCCACGAGCGCGAATGGCCACCTTTCCTTCTCCGAGCCTGTCTCGCGCCGCCATAGCTACGACTCGGACGCCAGCGATGACGACGCCGCCGATCGTGGGCAACCCGTGAAGTCGGCCGCGCCGACGCTTGCGACAAATCCCGAAACAATATATTCCGACGCGGGACAGTCCAGGGCCGAGACCAGCAACACAAGAGGCGGCGGTATGAGCTCGCACGATGGCGGAGCCAACAGCACATTCTCTTCTCCGAACCACTCGGAGCGCTCCCTGACGACTACGCTCACCACCATACAATCGACCGCTCCCTCCGCTCTACTGAACGGCGCATCCACGACTGCCGCTCCGCAGAACACGCTGTACCCTCAGAGCGTGCACTTTTCCCACCAATACCCGGTTTCGCCAGCTTCCGCCGTGCCCGCGCATCTGCAACCCCACCCGAACACGTATCAGGCGGCTACCGCCGGAAACACATTATCCGACAACGCATCGATCATGACCCTCGCCTCCTCCTCGAAGCGCCGACGCCGAAACTCCCTGGACACGAACGCCTCGGTCCGCGCGCTTGCGCCGTCTTCGGTATGGGGTGGCAGCCGCGAATCGCTGCCCCTCTCCGTACTGAGCGGCAACGTCGACGCGGGCAGCACCGCCGGCGGCATCTACCAGAACCAGAACCGGCCGGGACTCGGCGGCGTCGCGAGCACGGAGCGCGCCAGCGTGTACTCGTCGTCGGGCGTGGTGCCGGCGCTGAACTCGGAGCGCAACAGCTACTACGCGACCAAGCAAGGAGTGGAGAACGGCAGCATCCGGAGCGGCCTGTACGGCCATGGCCGCGCGGAAAGCTTGTCGGGCAGCTTGAACACGGGCGTTGGTGGCCCCGCGGTCAGTCCGCTGACCAGCCCGGTGCACATCTCGGCGGGCCCTGGCCGCATGGGCAGCCGGCGGAGTAGCAACAGGAGGGAGGATGATGATATCGTGGAGCACGAGGAGCTGCAGCATGAAGATTACGACCACGATGATGGAGACGCTACTATCGATGTGAACGGCGAGAATGGCAAGCTGTCACCGAACAGCGTCCCCGCGAAGGGCCTGGATATCACTGCGGACAACAACTAACTCGGATCCGACTTTTTCTTTCTGTCACTGACATTCACGTCCTGGGGGAAGGATTGCTAATTCTTGGAGGGAAGAGGGGCGTTCATAACCACTTTCTGTTCAGATGGCGTTTTGTTGTACTTGTTTTTTGATTACCCATGGTTTGAAGATTGCAAAAACGACTGGGGATCTTTGTTTTTCTGGAGGAGGGGCTGATAGCGAGAGCGTGATCGCGTGCCTGTCCTTTTTGCTCATGCTTTTTTCTTTCTCCTTTTTTCTTGATGGGTTTGATGGGATTTTTGATACCGGCCTGGGGGCCTGCTAGGTGTTTTTTTACGCGGTTGTGAGTGTTTTGTCAAGCTGTGAGCACGTAAAGGCTGGGGTCTCAAACCGGAATATACCCTTACTACGATACTAGCCGCAATTCGAAGAGATAGTCTGTTTTTTCTTGCTTGGTCTCCTTTGAGTTGTGGTGTTGCTTGCTCCGTGCTCCTAGTGTTTCGCATCTCCTGTCAGCTTAATCTTGACATGAATTCTGATGTTCGCTCGCGTACGCAAGCTCCTATCAGTACCACCAAATCACCGTTTAGATTAACATACCTAAGCTCCGGTCCTGACTCAGGCATGCAACTGTGACCGCTTCATTTCACTTGCGTCCATGCGCGCAGGCTGACATTGTATTTACAGTGGTGATGTTTGGGGATGCAGTTACTACTGATCAGGTTACTCTCGGGCAAGCTGACATTGATGGGTCCTGAGGGAGAATGCTACATGGTGATTACCAAGGTTTCATGCTACGACGAAGAGAAAAGTAAGGAGTCGTTGAAAGGGGAAGGGTTGAAGGGGAAATGGTAGCTTCTGTGAAGTGAATGTGGAAACACAGAAGTTGTGACTAAATGGATACAACAGTTCATGGGGTGAATCTAACTTCCATCATGGGCAAATTGTAGGTAGCAACTTGAATCTCAGCCACAAGTACTGCAAAAGTCTGCTTGGGCTTTTACGTCGCGTACCTAGCCTGGTCTCGACAAGTCTGACAAATGCGAGCCTTCCTGCTACTAAAGCGCGCCTACGGAAAGCAAAATCAGTGGAGCGCGATTGGCCAGATTCTGTCGGGGGTCGTGACTGCCTGGAGAGGGATTGGACCCTGAAGCCCGTTTGACTTCACTTGCTGTCGCGAACTTCAACCTTTCAACCTCCGCCACCACATCATCTTGACACTTCTTACTGTCTGACCACCGGTTTACGCAAACAGGCGGCCATGGCCGGAGGCAATACGACCGAGGCAGCAGTTGCTCTGCAAAAGCCTCCTTCTTTCAGGTGTGTTCTAGCATGCAGAGTCGCGCCTCACTTAGCCCCACTTCAAGAACGTAGAATAAGTTCACTGACAGGTGTTAGCGACGGTACCATGAGCAACAGGATGATAGAGGTCATCGTCGGATCGGGCTATAAGGAAGAGTCTTTTGTCACGTATTTCGACCTTCTTGCCTATTGGGTCCCCGCTTGGTGTTACGTTACCCAAGACGAGACCACGCTGAGGGAGCCCAGCTACAACCCTAGGGTTTTCAAGATCTTCCTCGACTGGATGCTTTCGGATGGCCACAAGCTACCGCCATGGGGTGTGCACAAGCACACGAACGAGGACCTGGAGTTTCCCAAGGAGGCACGTAAGCACGCAGTCCTTGAAGAGGACATCCGGACCTATCACCGAAGGCAGCCTGAGGCAGAGGCACTCGAATGCTACAGCTTTGCGGAGGAAAACGGGATCGAGCTTTTTCAGAACGACCTCTTCGACAGCATTCTCGAGATGAACTCTCACAGCGATCTGGTCCCCAGCTACAGTATTGTCGAGGAGGCCTGGAACTGCCTCAGGCCGTACTCACCTCTACGCAAATACCTGACCGACGTCTTTGCGCGCAACTGGACGTTCAAGACCGATACCGGACGTCGCGAAGAGCTCGTTCTGCGCGAACGCGTTCGTGCTTCGTTCTGGATCTCCGTACTCTTAAAAAAAGATGAGCACCCTGAACTTTCCGACGATTACCCGCCTTGGGAGCAAGACCTCTGCCAGTACCATGTCCATGAAGAAACCGAGAAGGAGCACTGCTACTGGCAGAAGATCAACAATGGACGAGGCTATTGCAGCGATGATTCCGAAGACAGCGATGCGGACATGGATGAGTACGAGGCTGACTTCATCGACGACGGTGAGCCCGAAGTGGGTTCGGAAGACAGGAGTTCGACCAAGAGGAAACTGGCTGAGATGATGGAAGAGGATAGCGACGCCTCCATCCTTTCCGGGACGCTCTGACTACATTCTGCCAAGAGAAAGACGGAGATGGTATGATCGATGATAGTGCTGGGACATGGGAAAAGAGAAAGCGACATGGCATAAAGATGACAAGAAAGGTGGCATAGAGCGTGGCTATTTTGCTCCTTCGAAGCAGACAAGATTCGAGTGTGGCTTGTAGACATGCGCAAGACAAAATTGCTTGTAAACAATGGATAATCTTGCTTCGCTACTCTTTCTGTACCATACTGGGTTCCTCGTGGCTCTGAGAATAGCTGCCTGAAGATATCGGAGATTCTTGGCCTTTCTCGTTCATCCTGTGCTGTCATTTCTCGGAATCACGACATGCTGCACGGCAGACCCTAAGCCTCTAGCATTGCATCTCCGCTCACCCGGCAATCTCCAGACCCAATTACAGCAAGCAAATGCCACCCACCCATCTGCCCTTGAAGCAACCTCCCAACGCCGTCGCTCCCAAAATATTTTCGAAAATGATGTAGAGAAACCGTATGTAGCTCGTGTTTTTTTCAGCGTAGAGTATAATCTACTGGCCAACGAAGAGAGAAGCCTGCGCACCGCCACAAATCAGTCACGGCCATGTCGAGGATTTTACCCACCCCCAAAAATATATATACGCTCTCCGGGGGTGTTTCGTGCGGGGGATGATATCACTCACGGCCATGGCGATGCAGCACAAGCTGACATACGGGCTCAGGCGCTCGCCCACCCGCGCGAACTTCCAGAATATGCCGAAGACCCTGCCGGAAACCCCGCGCGTTAGCGAGATCTGTTTTTTCTTGGCTGGTTGTTCACCACGCCGCTGCCTCCCACACGGGGACCTGGTTGTTGGGGTGTGTGTGTGCGTCGCAGCAGCGCGCTCGGAAACGTGAGGATGGCCTGGTTCTGGGGCGATGGGGGAAAGGAGTTTTCGGGGCAGGGCGGCGGTGGTTCGCTGCGGCTGGCTTACCCGTCCTTGTTCCGGTCCATGATGCTGGGCGCGACGGCGTGGACGTAGGTGCTCGTGCAGATGAGGAGCAGGATGACGGCGAGGAGGGACTGGAAGTTGAAGAGGGCGGTCTGCGTGGGTGGGTGGAGGCGCGGTGTTAGCTTTCAGGCGGCGAGGGTGTGATGCGTTGGAGGGGGTGGTTGCGGGTTGGCTGCGGGAGGAGCGGAGGGGTGAGGCGTACCATTTTTCTGTTCTTCGTGGCGCTTGGGAGGGGCGTTGGTGTTGTGGATGATTGGACGTTGGGCTGGAGGGCGAGGCGTTGGTGGTGGTCGTTGCGCGTTGAAGATGCGTGTTCGGAGGATGGGTGACGTTGTCGCGGTTTCCCTGAGCTTGGGGATGGAGAGGCAGTGCGTTATGTCGTGGCCGCTTGATGTGCGAACAGGGTATAAGTGTAGCGGCAACCCATAAATTTATTCGCGAGAATTTCCTGCAGGGCTATACAGTCACGAATAATGTCTATCTATGCTAGCACCCTCCGCCGGGGCACTATCGGAGAAAAAGGTATTGAGGATGCCACCATATCGAAACCCTCTACAACACACAACGAACGAGTATGCCGACTACTGTCAACTGGAGGAGCTGTTGCCACGATCGATCACCAAAACTTCGCTGTACTTTCGCCCTAGTTCTCGCTTGAACAAAGTCATCTCTCCTTGCAGCTGTATGTACGGTAAAAGGGTCAGACACCATGGATACCATGGCGAAGTGTCTTTAGCTCTGCTAACCTTTGCCTTATACATTCAGCCACAATGTCCCTCCGAAAGCAAGAGCCGACCGACTGCCATCGAGATCCACCCTAACACATACACTATAATGTGAAGGAAGGGGTAAACCGAGGCTGCTTCTCTTGACCGCTCTATTGGAGGCTTCGTAAGTTGTGCATCACACTGCTCGATTCAGGCCGCGCTCCAGCGCCTCAACCCACGAGCATTGCGGGAATACAAAAAACAACATTCTCGAGAAAGGGCGTGCCAACTAAGGCTAGATGTAATGGTGTTGGATTACACCTTGGCCAAAACGACCCTCTGTCCCAGCGAGACAAAGGCATTGGAACTTTGCTTCAAGGATCAATGGACCACACAGTTGGCCATATCAGAGCAAACTCTCCGGAAGCAATACCGTAGAACGGTAACCTATCAAGCAAGCAAGTAAAAGCTGTATTCGCATATGTACAGATACGCTGTTGACTGACTTGAGTGTAGATGTACGCACAGTATACCTTCATTCTTTCCCGGGCAGAACCTCCGGCTTAATTCTTCTCCATTGGCAGAGCCTTTCAGCCTCGCTCGGAACTGCCGCAGCCGATGCAGCATCATTTCCCTTCCCATAAGTACACTGCTTTGCGGCATCGAAGAACTTACGTACCGTACATAGCATGTTATGGGCAGCCTGACGGTCCAGGTTGACAATCGATCTAGGGCTCACAAAGAACCATTTGGCTTCGGTAATATTCCTTTCTTTATATCAGCATATGGTTACCCAGCTTTGTGTCATCTTACAGTCATATTCATCACAGAAAGCAACGTACCAAATGAATGCCTTATCTCTTATTTTTCTCCCTTGCCCATCTTTTTCTTCTTCTCTCTATATCCCCCCTACCGATACACAACGGGTCTGCTTGCGTAAGGACAGTCAGTAGAAGAACTTCCCCCATATTTCCTGCTCACAGCGTAGTGTGGACAGTCAGTCAAATAAGAAAGATACCATCTCTCCTTCAATTATCCTTTCGATATCTCCCCCGCGCTAGCGGCCTCATCTTTCTCAATATTATACTCGTTCTACAGTCCTCTAAATCTTTACCTCTTTGGTCGGAGACTTTCAGCACGTTCAATTTCCAGCAAAGTCAATTTCTCCCTTCACACATGCTTGAACATGCCCTTTCACTCTCATCTCGACCAGTCAATACTCCTCAAAGTTCTTTTCATACCCTTCCAAGCCCGTCCTTTTCCCCCCCATCAGCTTTCTTGACTTCTCTCATTCCAATAGTTCGAATTACTTCTGAGCGCAGAAATTTTGACAAGAGTCAGCAATGTTTTGCCCAGGCTTGCTGACTCTGTTTATAGGACAAGAGAAACGTGGTAAAGAACCCGCTTGGTGCTTTTACATTGCCTACAAACATCGTAAACGCCCAGGTAGTGTAGCTTTAAGAGCGTTATAAGGAAAAATTAAGACGGTGTGGGCTTCCACCTTCGCATCATAACATCAAACAGCAGAGAAAGAAGGCCCAAAGGCCGAAATCCTTCGAAAAGCCCATGCTCTTCCAGAAGCAAAGCCAGAGCCAAAACCAAAGAAAGCCGCAAGACTACAGACTACAATCGCAACCTGCGGTGATGGTCACCGAAAGGAAAGAAACGACAAGAAGAATAGCGGAACACCCACTTCCACCTTCCTCCAAACACCCAAGAGACACTAAGTTCGCTCGCCGTCACCTCACCACCTCCCCTACACCTCCCCTTCCTCACGCTCATCGTCCTTCTCATCGTCTTTCTCATCGTCCTCCTCATCGTCCTTCTCTTTCTCCTCCTCATCCTCCTCATCCTTCTCATCGTCCTCCTCCTCCTCACTCCCCTCATCCTTCCCCTTATCCTCCCACTCCCCCCTCCAAACCCCCAGCGTCCCCCAATCCCGCCCATCCCACGGCTGCGCCTCCCACCCGGCCAACCCCACCAAATGCGCCACCAGCACCCCAAAGCTCTCCCTCGCCAGCCACCCCTCGCGCTGCGTGCCGCGCTCAAAGTACTTGCCCAGCTGCCCGCACCCCACGCGCCGCACCGCGCGGCAGTCGACGTACGTCTCGCGCTCGAACAGCTCGCCGCTGCCCGCCTGCATGTGCAGGACGGGGACGTGGGGGGGCGGAGCGGGGGCGCCGGGGGCGAGGGTCGGGGCGAGGAGGCAGAAGGAGCGTTCGTAGGTGGGGGGGTGGGTTGCGGTGGAGAATTTGGCGGTGGTGGCGCTGCTGATGCTGGCGCTGGGTGGTGCGTTGCTGCTGGTCGATGCGCCGCCGCTGCTGATGCCGTTGCTGATGCCGTTGCTGATGCCGTTGCTGATGCCGTTGCTGATGCCGTTGCTGATGCCGTTGCTGATGTCGTTGCTGATGTCGTTGCTGCCGGTAGATGCACTGCTGCTGCTTGAGGGGAATGCGGCGGTCCAGGAGGTGGTGGAGAGGACCCAGTAGACGGAGGGGTCGTCGCGGGTGGGGCCGAGGATCAGGCCGGGGTGGCCACGCCAGCCTTCGTTGGGGAGCGGCGTGGGGAGGTTCTTGATGTGGACGAAGCGGCGGGGCGTGCATTCGTGAGGGAGGAGGGCCTTGGGGTGCGGGAGGCCGGAGGAGAGACGGGTCGGGGTTGGGAATTGTTGGTTGGTGAAGAGCGGGCGGGCGGGAAGGGGGTGCGGTTGGCGCTGTGGGATGGGGCCGTGGGAGCTGCTGCGGGTGGGCGTGGAGAAGGGCTGGCGGCTTGGGCGGTATGGGGCGCGGCGGGTTGGTGTGGGGAATTCGAATTGGAGAGGTTGCTATTGCGGGGTGGAGTGAGCAGACGATGGGGTTTGCTGGGCGCAGGGGAGAAGTGCTTACCAGCGAAAGGTCTGGACGAGTCTTGGCTTCGGGACTGGACGCCGCTAGGATGATCTTGCTGGTTGGAGTGGGCGTCGGGCTGTCCGGCCGGTCCTGGAAGGACTGCTTGTCATCATCCGGCATCCACCACTTGAAGAGGTCGCCACGGTTCCTCATCCTCTTGGCCAGCCTTGAGCGGGGCGAATCCGTGTCGGAAGAGGTTGCGTCGGAGGGAGACCAGTTTGGCGCATCACTGTCTAGCGGAAGAGATGTGGACTCGGAGGTGCCGACGCGGCTTCTGGGGGCGGGAATGCTGGACAAGTTTGCCGGGACGGGCTGAAGCTCGAAAGTAGGAGCAGGAATAGACAGCGGCTGAGTTTGGGCGTTGCGCGTCTCCTTCGCGTCACCGAAGGCGGCGGAGAAGGTGCGCTTACGGCTGAAGGGCGGATCTTTCTTTGGCGCCATGGTTGCTGCCTCCACCTGTAATCACTTTAGGTAAACAGTGCATGGTCAGGATGGATGCGGAGGGGTTACTGACCAGTCAAGCGTAGGCGCTGAAGGGAAGCAAGGAGCGGGGCGAAGATCCAAGAGAAGTGTTTGATTTGGATGGGAACGTGGCGTGGTGGGGAGTTGTAGTGGGACTCTCAGGCTCGCGTATGGCTGGCCTCCCGTAGTACGGAAGCCCATAACACCTCGCCACGCGGGGTGAAGCGGCGCGTCGATGTGCGCAGAAGCAGTGAATGGGTAGGCCATCAGTGACGGGAAGGTCACCACTTACGAGCAGCGCGTGCCATCGGCCTGCGCAGAGCGAGAGGCAAATACTGCTGAAGCAATTGAGCGCGACCGACGGCGGGAGACAGCCAGAACCGCTCCAAGCAACTGTCCTCCGGGGATACTTTTCAGTACCTGGTCCAAAAATATGGAAGCGCTAAAGTCCAGCGTCGAACGTCTGAAGAGCCCCGTACTATGTGTGGGATGCTTGGCGCAGGTCGGTACAAAAATTTAGCATGACTTCTTCCCCAAGTCCTCTTCCGAAAACCTAGGCCTAATAGACGGTGGCTACTAGGCCTAGGTTTGCGGAAGGTATGGGATCACGGCAAAATCATAGTGCTATCTACAGCCTAGCTTAGCCAAAAGGCAAAGTGAGGGAAAGAGTTTGAAGAAGCTGGGGCGTGGGCGAGCCGCGCGCGGTTTTGTCCCAGCCGCAGGTCCCCATCAGGCATAGCTTATTTCTGCTCCCGACCGCCATGCCGTCGCCGCTCTCTCAAGATCCTAGTCCCATCGTTCGCAGTGCCAGATCTCCCGCTCTCTACAAGCAAGCTTGATCGGCAGCTCCAGCGCTCGAAAGCGAACACCACCTAGGCGCCAGCCCCTACTTCCCCGTCCCCCACTCTTACCGCACCTTAGTCTTCCACCCGCTCAACGCACCTCCTCGCATCTATTCATTTGCCGGCCTTCTTGCGTCTAAGATAAAGCACATGCGCCGCCCCTGCACGACGGCTGGCTGGCTGGCCGACATGCACCTTTACCCGGCAATGCGCACTTCCACACTGCCCTTCAGCAGGCGCCTACGCATTTGTTTTGTAGTGACACGGCGATCAGCTTCGAGGGCCGAGTGCCAGAGGGAGTAGTTGCTTTGGAATATGAAGGATTGCTTTCAAAGAGAATCTGATGGTTTGGCGTGCGAAGATGATAGCCTTTTTCCGTAGCGTTACTGGAAATTGACATTCGTCTGTTTTACTCGCTCTCTGCGGTCCCGTGTATAGCTGCATGTGCGATGCATCGAATACTGCCCGGAACGGATATCTTGCACTGTGGCGCATATTACATGAAGTACAACCGATGAACATATAGTTGTGCATGGATGAAAGACCGTTATCCGTGCATGAAGAGGTTCTCCATCGCATGTCGTTGGAGCGAAGTGAGAGAACTTCCGTTTCTGGTTAGGCGTGTTCGCTTAGCCTGTTTCCTACCAACGTCGATTAGGACATGACTACAACTGTTGAATTAGGTTTGAGGGGCATGCTACTCGTTAAATGACCTCTGTTGTTTCCGACATTGGTGATCGTGGTTGCGATCGAGCAAATCCGGCTGTTGCTGGCAAACCGAGCAACGGTATTAAACATGGGAAAGTATTGAAAAGCCGTCATTGCTGATCGGTATTGAAGGTTGCAAAGATCATCAGGCTGCTAGTAGATTGCTGATGTTTGGATGTCCAATAAGCAGATTCAGTGAAGGGAAACTGGTGCCTGCTGAGATCAGTGACATGTTCAACAGCCATGGAGATATCTTGACCCTTTTTTGCCATCCCGAAATATTTCTCCGTTCTTTGCCCTTCCTTTAGATTCCTCTTTCATAGACATCTCTAGATATGGTGACGGATCTACCCTCCAGTTGACTCGGCCCAGCTGAGTGGTCAGTGTCACCGCATCCCAGGGCTCCCAGCTGTGAACCCACGACAATATACCCCCAAACGAAAAGGCGCAGTGATTTGGCCGAAGAGACACCGGGCCGACTCGGAGCAGTTTGTTGACGAGGCATCCATCGTCCATGTTTCCAGACCTTCTTTGCCGCTCCACCCACCACCCGCGCATTCCGAGACACCGTGAACCAGACCATTCACTGCACGCAACGCAGCTATCGCTTGCTTCAAACATCTACATCTTCTCCTCTTCCCTTTTTCATCTCTCATCCACATCCAACAATCTGTGTCTACTCGTAGACATGTCCCTCACCAAATACGTTCCGCCACACCGTCGCGCGCGCGCTAGCACCCGCAGCGAAAGCGACAGCCAAGGTACGCAGAAGACACATATCCTTCTCGTCGTTCAGAATTACAGTCTGTTTAACCCATGAACCCCCACAGACCAGACGCGCCCATCGTCCAGCGGCCAACAGCCCACCAACACCGGCTTCGAAGAGTGGAAGTCCATCGTCCGCGCCGACCACCGCCCTCCGTCTCGCTCCCTCCCTCCATCCAGCCGCGCCTGCTTGACCGACAACCACCGCTGGCAGGCCGTCCCGACCTGGCGCCGCACGCGCAAGCTGCCCTCGCCTTCGCGCCAGCCAGCCGACCGCCCACCCGCGCAGCACCACCCCATCACCCTGGAAGTCGGCGACCTCTCCAACAAGTTCAGCCTCCTCGCCCAGCTCGGCGCCTGGGAGCCCGTCGCCGCCGCCACCTCCTCCTCCTCCTCCGCCTCCGACGACACCACCACCGCGCCCTTGATCACCCGCCCCCACTCCTCCCCCCCACCCTACTCCACCGCTCCCACCCGCGCCCTCGTCCCCAACAGCAAGCGCCTCGCCCCCCACGAACTCACCCCGACCCGCATCATCTACGTCCGCAACCCCACCAACGAACGCTCCTGGCGCGGCCACCCAGGCATCATCCTCTCCGTCCGCGCCCCCAACCTCGCCCACGTCATCACCCTGACCACCTGGAAAGGCAAGGACTGCGTGCAAAAGTGGTCCAACGCCGAGGACCCCGCCCGCTTCCGCCGCTGGTTCCTGCTCATGGACAACGGCTACACGCCCAACCACGACGGCCTGCCCGTCATGGTCCTGCGCGACGGCAAGAAGATGCCGCGGATTTGCTATGTGGACTGCAAGCGCACGCATTGGTTGGAGGTGGGCGAGTTGGAGAAGTTTCGGTCGGGGGGCGGGGAGACGGAGTATTTTGTGACGGGGGAGAGTTTGGGGGCGTTGGTGGGGCATTTGGCGTGGTTGGAGGGGGTGGAGACGCCGTGGGTGGAGGGGGCGGGGGAGGAGCCGTGGGAGTAGGGGGGTTTGGCCGTGACGATGTTTGGGTTGATGATGATGAGCGTTTGGAGCTTGGTTTTTGGAGGTTTGGTGGCGCTTGAGGGGGGTGTGGGATAGGGAGGGCTTCTTTGGGGGGTTGTGTTTCTGGTGCTTCTTTTGGCTTTCTTCTTCAATACCCGGTTTTGGTACGAGGCAGCGTCTGACCGGCTGTCGATGTAAGCAATGTACTTCTTAGTGTTTCCTCTGGATATTCACAAGTGTTTCTCGTGCGTCCTTGTATTGCCAATAGGAATCAAGTGCCACAGCAAACAGCGCGATGTTGCCGGTCGCTTGCAGTTTCTTCTAGAGGAGTGTGTCATTCATCGTGCAATCCTGTCCCATAGGTACCGCGTAATGCCAGCGGTGAACCGTACTTTGCGATGAAACGTACCCAAGAGTTCATGAGTTGCGGTCACTAGGCAAAGTACGAACAGAGTGATTGGCTTCCAAACTCGCGCTAAGACTTCAGAGCTTTTTGCACAGCTTCTCGCTCTTCTTTAGTTCGACGGCCTTCTCTGATGTCTTTAACGTTGCTTCAGCGCAAAGCATTGTTCCACAGGGATACGTTTCTCTCGAACCCACACTCAGCCGCTGCCAGAATCGCTTTTTGTGCGCCCAAATCCAAGCCTATATGACGTATATCAGCTGTGAGCCTTCATCACGCGTCCAACAGTTCGCCCCACGCAACCGGGTTGCGCGCTCTCCACTACCTCAGACCACAAGGCTGTTTGGTGCAATACTGCCAGTTCAAACCAGTTCGCCGTAAAAAATACCATGGCCGCACCAGTATCCGTCGGCTTTCTCCGTTTCGCCCCTCTGTCAACGAGTTAGTACCGTATTGGCAGGTAATCCTACAATACCCAATCATCACTACCACCTCAAGGTCACTTCCACACATTCACGACATATCTGCACCTTAGTAGGGTCATTAGAAGAGCCAAACACCTGGAAGACGACAGCACGGACGAAGTGCTCGTAGATGATCTGCTGGATTAACGTCTTCTAACCACAAACTACATACACCCCTATGCTTCAGCGTTGAATAGACGACAAAGCACCACCCACCATTTACAATGTCCAAGTTAACGCCAAACCCCTTTGGTAGGCCTCCAGTTGATAGTATCATGTATGTACAAACGGCAGCTCATCTTAGCTTCACCCATCATCGCTACACCAGGCTCCGGGCTACTAGTCACCAGCACTACGCAGAAGTGCGAGCCGCCAAAACGCTGGTGTCCCCCCTCTTGCCAGGCCCCCAGTCGCTCTCAAAGAGTCGACCTGCCCGCTTCTTCGCCTTTTCGCAACCCCAGAACCCAGACGCAGACGCAGACGCAGACGCAAAACCCCCTCACTGCCGCACACCAAACCGCACCACCAGCTCGATCACCCGATCCCCCAAAAGATCCACCACAAGCCCAAACGGCTGTATCCCAGCCTTGGCCAACCACCACATATGCCGCACCAACGCCACCCACGCCTCCTCACTCACCATGACCGACTCCCTCGTCGGAATGACCCGCAGATCGCCCGGCTCGACCTGCCAGATCGTCCGCACGCAGACCCAGGCCTGCCTGCCCCAGCACACGTCCCTGCCGCCCTCGAAGCCGAGCAGCGGGCGGGCGTCGGTCTGGCGGTGCGCCGGGTGCGCCCTGAGCGGCACGTAGTAGAGGTCCTTTGTGGCGTGCTCCTCGTCCTTGCCGTAGAGGGCCGAGGGCGTGGTGGCGGGGCCGTGCGTGCTGACGGGCGTGATGACCAGGGCGAGGACGCGGGGCGCGGTGGGCGAGGCGCGGAGGATGAGGACGGGGTGGTAGCCTGGGCCCGTGGCGCTGGCGTGGAGGAGGATTTGGCGCGGGAGGATGGGTTGGGCGTCGCGGCGGTAGATGGGGGGCGAGGGGAAGAGGGGGAGGGGGATGCTGGGGGGTGGCGGGAGGTTGGTTGGGTTGTACCAGGGGCGGTGGGGAGGAGGGGTCGAGGTGGGGGGTGGTGGTGGTGGTGTGGATGGCGGAGGTGGAGGAGGAGATGGAGTGGGCGGAGGGTTGTCTGGGCGCCGTCATTGTGTTCGTTGGACGGGGGTCGGGGCGGTGACTTACTCGATCGTGTGGACCAGGGAGGAGTAAGAGGGAAGGGACGGTTTCCTACGCGCCGTCACTGTGTTCTTTGGACTGGGATCGGGGCGGTGACTTACTCCATTGTGCGGACGACGGCATGGTGAGGTTGTTGGTGTGTTTTTGTGGCAAGCTCAAAGGAGGCGGTCGTTCGCTGGGGAGTGGAAGAAGGTTGGAGGAGCGGAGGAGGGCGAGAGCTTAAATAGCCTTGTGGGCGACTCCTCGTCACGTGTTGCCCGCCCAGCTTCACTTCAAGATATTCCACGACCTACGCGTAACTGGGCTTACGTCATGAGTATGTTCGGAAGGTACGTTCTGAGTACCCTCAAGCAGCTGTCCCTCAGGCCTCGCGCTCGTCAGCCAGCTGATGCATGCGAGATTGGTCCAGCAATTGGGACCGAACGTGATCTCAACACTCACGCTGACTGGCGGAAGGTCAATTGGTAACATCTTCTCTGCCATGTGGCAGCGGCATGAGACGTAGGCGTAGGTTTATGAGGCATTGTCGCAACGACCCAGCCCGGGGGATGAGACGTACGCAGAGCACATCGTCACTGTTCATCGAACTTTTGAGAGTACCTCCGAAGGAAGACCAACACCGGAAGAAAGCATGACCAAGATTTCTGAATCCATTCCAAACGTTCCAGAGGGTATAAAACTGCCTGTCAAAAGCAGACCAAAACTCCAATCTCTACCATTAAGTTGTCTCTCCCAATAACCCGTTCCACCGACACCCGTCGCATTCCGTGGCCTCACCGCCACTGCCCATACCTCTATACCCCCTCTCCCTTTTCCCCCTCTCCCTTCTCCCCCTCTCCCTTCTCCCCCTCTTCCTCCTCATCTCCCCAATCCTCCTCCTCCTCCACCCTCTGCGGGTTTGGGTACGGGTTGGCCCCCCGGTACCACCTCGCATAGTCCTCCAACCTCCTCAACGACTCCTCCTCCAGCCACAGCTCCGGGAACCTCCGGCCGACCGAAAACCGACTGAAGTACTCCAACCCGAGCCTCCTCGGCCCACTCACGTCCACGTAACTGGCTCCGGGCATCTTCTTGCCCTCCGCCAAGCGCAGCACGGGTGTGTCGAGGTGGGCTCCGGTGCCCGCGACGTCCTCCACCAGAAGCCATCCGCGTTCCTGCCACGCGCGAGCGTGGGGGTTGCGGTAGGCGGCGTACTTCTGGGGGAAGCCGCCGATGGAGTGAAATGAGCACTTCTTATAAAAGGTCAACGTGCGGGTGCTGCGGTTGATCTTGGTGATCAACGCAGGGTGCCCGGAGTAGGAGATGGAGGGGTGCGCGTCGATATATACGATTTGACCAGGCCGGACGGTGGCGAGGTCGAGCGCGAAGATGGTGTTGCGGTTCTGGCGGATTGGGGGAGGAAGGCCAGGGAAACCGCGGTGGTTACGGGTGGTGGTGGTGGAGGTGGAGGTGGAGGTGTCAGAGGCCTTGGAGGGGTCAGGGGCGGCGGCACGAGGAGGGGCGGCGACGGACTGGCTGTTGCCGGTGCGAGGGTCGAATGCGTTATACTTTATGTACTTGGGCTTACTCTTGGACTTCTGCTTGCCGCCACCAAGAGTCTGCGCGGCAAGCTGGTTGGCCAAGTCGTCCGCGTCCGACGTCTCCTGCTTCTTGCCTCCGTCATGCTTGCCCGCCGACTGGCTGCTGAGGGATGGGAAGTCCTCGTCGCCGAAGGGCGATACGGCGAGCTTCTTGGCAGGCTCCTTTGCCAGCGTCTCCGCAGACGGCTGGCGGCTAGCCTTGAGGGACTTGTAAGAAGGCACCTGCCTCATCCTCGGTCCAGAGGGGGCATTCGCAGGGACGCGCTGGTCCTGCGTTTGCTGGGGACCGGGATAAGGTCCACGCCGAGCATGCTCAGGGTGGAGGCGCGGTGGGACGAACAAGGGTAGCGGCGCAGCCGATGAGAAGACGCCCTGGTGAGCGTAGGGTGATGGACCACGGGGAGGAGGCGTAGAACCGCGTGGATTATAGAGCGGCTGCATCATCGGAACACCTTGATACGCGAATGGGGCGTTGGTGTTCTGGTAGCTATAGGCGGACTGTGGGTTGCTGCCCATTGGCCCTGCGTAAGCTGGCATGTTACTGCCGGTACCATACGAGTGGCCCATGGGGTTCGATGGCGCGCCCATGTAGCCTGCCTGAAAGCCACCGCGGCCAAGACCGAAGCTGCCACCGCGCTGTGCAGGGTTGGACGGCATGGGTTGGCGACCAGATGAGTTGCCGTGGCCTGCATGATGAGCATGAGGCGCCATGGGTGCTTGAGTATACGTCATAGGCGTGAAAGGCGGTGCTTCAGCATCCAAGCTGTTGTGGATAGCATATCAGCTGGTCTTGAGGTGAGAGGGGGTTGGGTCACTTACTCGTTCTCGTCCTCGCCTCCCGTCTTGCGCGCAGGGCCGTTCTGGTTCGACATTTTGGATGGGACGTGGGTTTGCGTATGAGTGTTGGTATAGGTGTGGATGTAAGTGCAGGTGCGGGTGTGAGTGCGGGTGCGGATTTGAGTGCGAGTGCGCCTGGCGGATGATTGCGCGGATGCTGGATTGCAATGTGAGCGGCGAAGCGCAAACCAGATGATGGAGCTTAGGGGAAGCGGGAAAGGGATAACGTACAGACAGGCGGGTTTTTATGCTGGGAGGAGTTGCGAGGGCGTCTAAAGTTTGGCAAAGTTTGCGTGGTTGGAAGAAAAAAGTCTTTGCGGTTGCGTTGTGTGGAAGTGAAGAGGAGGAGGGAGGGCGGAGGAAGACGAGCCGCTGGACATGCGTAGCGCGTGACTAATCCGTGGTCGGGGCGCCCGCTCACCAGGCGACCGCCGTTCCTCCTACACTTCACCCTCCAGTGGTGGATGTGAATCGAGAGAATTTGCAAAGATTCCATGAGGTTCCACTGTTTGGTGTTTGGCGCCGTCACACCGTCCAACGATGAACACGGAGAACACCATCCACCACCCCCATCAATATAATACTGAAAAAGTCCGAGATCTTGGTAGCCAGAGTATCAATAAAGAAGGGAGTAGCGTCATGTATAACGATCAAGAAACCCATGAACGCAAGAAAGTCCAGTGATGCACCCCAATCTCGACACCAAGGCCTACCACTTCCGTCGCACACCTCCCCCAAAAGCCTCAAAGACCATCAGATCTCTTTTCGGTTCGAAACGCAAAGCATAAGTAGCACAAGATTGATTCTGACGGAATCACACCCTCATCCCGACTTGGCCTTGCCCTTTCCCTTTCCAGACTTCTCCTCGGTTCGAAACGCAATATAAAGGTAGAATAAGATTGATTCACAGACACCATTGTCGCTCCGTACTCACCCGCCCCTCATCTCCGCGTCGCCCCCTTCTTCTTCTTCTTCTTCTTCCCCGCGATATACTCCCACCCCTCCTCCCTCTTCTGCCTCTCCCGTTCCTCCCTTTCCTTCTTTTCCTTCCTCTCCTGCGCCAACCTCTCTATCCTATCTTTCTTCATCTGGACCTCCCACCACGTCGCATACCCCTGCAAGGCCTTCAGACTCTCCTCCTCCATACACCGCACCTCCAGTGACCCGCCTGCCGAGAATGCCTTCAGGTACTTGATGTGCACCATCTCGCACACCCCTAGCTCTACCCACGTCGGCTTCGCCATCTTGCCCTCCCTCTTCAACCGCAGGACCGGCAAGCTCCCATACCCCATAGTCTGCCCATGCTCGATCAGGAGGTACGACTTCATAGCCTTGTCCTTCAAGCGCCCGGGTGGCAGGTGGGCGAACTTCGAATGAACGCAACGAGCCTCAAAGGACGTGGTGCGCCAGATGCGCACCATCTTGGTGAAGCGGTTGATGCTGCGCACGATGGCCGGGTGCGCGCAGGAGCGGCGGGGGGGAAGGAAGTTGTCGCCTGGGTCGATGGGGGCCATGGTGAACACGACTTGACCGATGCGGAGAGTGTCGATGAAGAGGCGGAACGGGCTCGTGGAGTCCGGTTGGGGGTGCGGCGGCGTCGTTTGTGGGGTGGGAGGGGGTGAGAGTGGCCGCCCCTGAAGGTCTGGCCGGCAGCCAGCACATGAGTGCGGTGGCGGGGAGATGGATGCTATCTTTAACTCCTGGGCGTTATACTGATGTTGGTGGGGGATAGGGTATGCGCGCGTTGATGTTGGGTACTTCATGCTGGACTGGTGCGCAGGGTTTGAGGTTGTCGTCTTGGAGGTCAAAGTGCTCGCTGAATTGGGTTGAAGCGGAATCACATTGTCGCTGGGGGAGGCTTCGGCAGCTATGCTTGCCCATGAATGGGTTGGCATGGAAGGTAGATCGTCAGTGCTATTGGTGTCAGTCAGAGAGGTCGGAGTCCTCCCAAAGGTGGAGGCAGCGGGCTTTGCCGATGATGACTTCGGCACTGACCTCTGCTGATTTTGCGGAGCGGCTGAGAAATCTCGAAGCGTTCCATAGGAAGAGGAGGCGGGGTTGTCGGACGTGTCCATTTTTGATGTTTGCTGAATAGTGCTTTGGTGTGTGTGTCTAGAACAGAGGAGACGATGAGAAGTGTGTGGTCGGTAGGAAGGACGGCGCCGGGAGGCGGAAGATTATAAAGCCTCCATGCCCGATGGGCCTGACAGCGTCAGCCGACATGTGCTCGCTAGCCGCGCGAAACACGAACTTGACGCGTGGGCCAAGGTGTGCGAGATATCACCTTGTTGTGGGCGGAACCCATTTTGGGTCTAGCGAGGTGAGTTGACACCAAAATCCACCTCAGGAGGCTCGTGGGCGCATGGCCTGAAGCGAAACCTGGCAAGAGAACACTGGAGGCTGAAGAACAGAGACAACCAAAGCTGGCATCGGAGAATGGCGAATGGAGTGGGTAGGCAGCTCATGGAAGCAGGCCACAGCGTACATACACTGAATCAGCATCGCTCTCGATCATCTCCTTCGCCACCTGCAGCGCCCGCTCAAGCTCCGCAGTACGCTTGCCAGCATTCTGGAGGTCGCAAAGAGCTTGCCGCAATGGAAAGACATGCACCGACAACATGATTGGCCGTGGATAGCCTCGCTCGAACATGACACAGCAAGGAATGCCGGCATCGTGGCAATTCTTGCATTGGTTCGTGTTTCCGAATTGCTCGCATTGCCTCCGGTGTCGATGTGACGGCATCTCTAGAGAAACAGCCCGGCCACACCACAGCGTCACAGCCAACCATTTTCTGCAATTGACTGGGCCAGCTCTTAGCTTTCCATCCACAAAGTACTGATGAAGTCAACACAATAGAGAGCGGCTTTCTGGCAAGTGTCTGAGGTGAGAACGGAGCGAAGCCGCCATGGGGATGCGAAAATGAGTTGGTGATTAACGATGGATAGAACCAATATATTATGGTATGTAGGGAGCTTCTTGGTCGTAGATATAAAGTCCAAGTGATGCGGAACTGAAACCCTTTGGTGACAGCGGCGTGCTTTAATACCACCATTGTTTGCTTTCCATCAGCTATCGTTTCGTATGACTCCCATTCAAGAACAAACATTTAGATACGTATTTAGCACCAATCCTGTACAAATTAAAGACCAAAGGCAAGCGTAGTCGCACCTGCAGTTAATAAAACCCTAATATCAAACGATGGCAACCCCTAATCACTGATTCTCAAGACCTGTTTCAACGATGCGGCAGTATAATGGGTTGAAAGAACAAAGGACAGCCACAAGACCAGAAAAGAGAAAGCCAATTTGTTGCTCACCTCCAGCCAAGCGTACATTCGCGCCGTGGATAAGGCTTGCTGTATGTTCAAAGAAGACAAAGAAGACAGTGGAATTTGGCATAAACACCTGAACCTTCCACGTAAAAATAGCACAATCTCCGTTGTCCTCACAACCATCGCCGTTTCTTCCCGTTGCATCCCAAAGCCGCTGTCGTTCAATGCAAAATCAACAGATATTGCCGTCCAAAACCCCTGTAGTGCTGCTTGTGGTCGCAGTTTTTCCAATTCGTGCAAGGTGCGCCAGCGATGATGCTCCTCTCCTTGCCACGCCCAGGCTGTCCCACGCACAGAAAGCAAGCCGCACGCGCTTCGTCCAGCAACCAACGTCTCCTTCCAGGGGTCTGATGGCCCTCTTCATACAAACCTCCAAACCATCAAGAGTATCCTGTGCGTCTGTTCCCAAGCCTGATCAAATGTTCAGGCAAGTCCTGCTGCCCATAGAAAACCCCAGCACAGAGCATCCCACGGGCATAAGACCCCCAAACCCCATCATATCATTGTCCTGCCTAACACTCGTGCAGTACGCGATAGTGGTGGTGGGGGTGGCTGGATTGCGGATGAGAGGTGGGGCGGTGGGCGGAAGCTCTGTCGCGTGTTTGGTTGGAGCGGGGTGTGCGCGGTGGGTGTTAGGAGCGGGCTTCGGCGGTCGTTGCTTGGCTTGGGGGTGTTGGCTGGTGCTTTCCTGGGCGTTTCATGGGTTAGTTTGGGGATCTGTTTGCTGGGCAGGCTGGCAGGAAGGGCTTAGACTCTGACCTACGAGGTCTTGGTGTAGATGCAAGCGTTGACCCTCAAGCAGGTCTAGCTGCTGGTCGAGCGGTGCTTGCAACCACATGTGGAGAAGTGGTGGCAGAGATGGACACAGGGGTCAATCCAGTAGATGCTCCAGCGGCGGTGTATTGTGAGCCTGTACACGAAGTCGATATGCCGATGGAATAGCCACATGAGGTGCCGCGGGTAAGATCTTCTGCTTGGCAGCTCGCTGATGGGCAGGTGCCAAAGAAGACTTAGCAGGAGGCTTAGAAGGGCATCAGCATGTTCTGCAGGTGCTGCAGGCTGCTTGATACCATGCCCAGCTTGTGGAGTGCTATGCTGCGAGGCACCACTGGGTTTCTGCGTACGCTTATGGTTGTCGACTCTCTGGACATTCGAAGTCGATGTTGCGGTCCGGCCAGTACGAAGATGCTGGCGCATCTGGGCCTACATACTTACAAGGATGCGACCACTTGTACTGGAAGTGAGTTGAGGAACTGGCGGGATTGACTGCTTGGTGCTGGGCACTAAGGGCATGGTGGTATGACTGCACTTGTACGGGAGGAAGACCATATGGTGCAACACCTGGACGAGGCTCGAGATCGGGTGTCGCACTATCAAAATGCTCACGAAGCTGCGATTCTAGCCTGGCACCCGGTATTGCGATGGGGCACCTGTCGTTGAGGTGCCATAGGTCCGAACTGCGGTATTGGAATTCCTTGGTTAGAAAATGCTGGAACTGGACCGGAAAGGCCTGTACGAGCCGCTGGTGTTGCAATGCGCCATCAATACCGCGAGCAAAGCCACCACCTGGATGGGCGCATGAAGGAGTGTATTCAGGAGGCCAGACTTGCGCGGCCGCGGCGCACCGTTCAAAGCATCCAGAGGTACATTTGAGCCGAAGTTCGGTGTGGTAGCCATGCGTATGAGCATGACTACCGCGCAACTCCACAGCAAGCGATTATGGACCAAGGGGAACCGCGGCGGCATGACCATGTCCCGGCTGTAGAACGGGCGGCGAGGTTTCATGCTGGCGAACGCGGTGCGCGCTATTGCTGGCGCCATTGCCGTGACGAGTCGCAGGCATTACGGCGTGGGTCGTCGCTGCATTCGGTGGGAAGGGGTTCGCGAGCACTGTGAATTGTATGAGCGACGGCCGAGTAAAAGTCAAGTTCCACGATGCTATGAAGGAAGAGCAGCCATGTTGTGGTGTGGCTAGAGCGCGGTGGAAGTTGGCGTAGGAAGAAGGTTGGACGCGTCTGCGGTGACTCAGGGTGGGGTGGTTGGGGTGGTAGGAGGGAGGTTGGCGCTAGAACAAGGAGTTGACCGGAGAACAGGCTGAAGCTGCTGATAGACGCGGTGGTGGTGTATTTGGCGCATCATCGGAACCCTGCCGCGGCTGCCGCCAATCACTACCCGCCCAGCCTCTACCAGAGCTGCCCAAGGCCGAGCAAGAGACCAATGCGCTTTCTCTCCACGTCACTGTAGCTTTGAGGACCAGTGTAGCCACCATTGGCGTTCTGCTCGAAGTTCTATGACGATTCTAGCGAGGCGCTTCTGTGCCCTTTGTGTCATTCGATATGCGAGCTGGTGAATCGAAAAATCTGAGCAGTATGAGAACAGTTGCAAGGAGCACTACCGACAACGTCCTGGCGCGCAAAGGCTGAAATTATCAGAGACTGAGCCCGAGGCTGGTCGGATGCGCACTATTCCATGGTTATGCGGGAAATCTGAAAGGCGTTGTTGTTATATGGCTGACATGACCTGTATGATTCTTCTACAGCGTTGACAGGTATCCGTGCCCATCGCCGGTCCATGCCGCATGTCGTGGTGCGCCTCTCTTCTTTCATGGCATGCAAGATTGTTTCGTTGCTGCCAGGGCATGGGTGTGCGTTCGCAACAGTGGAAGATCCGTTTTTCGACCAGAGCTCTCAGTAAACTGGAGGAATGAAGGATGATTTGGAAAGATCATGGTGCTAAAGAGTTTGCCAGGGCAGTTGAGAGCCCAGCGACGACCATAGAATGTCGGTTGCATCGTCGTCCATGAAGCACAATATTCACTTGCGACTACAAACTAGCCTAAACAACCGTGAATCCTTAATAAGCTGCGTTCTGACCGTCAACCTTGCGTGAGCGTCTTCGAATGGTGCGGTCGCATGCTCATTCCGGCTCTGCCATGCCAGTGATGTCGTATCGCTACCAGCACCCAGGGATCGCAGGAAAGCAGAAGAGGCCATGACCATCAGATTACCACCAGATGAAATTCAAATAACAAGAGAGCGCTGCAAATATGTTAAGGCTAGCAGGAATAGGGACTCGCAGCTATCTATGCATCCAAGAGCGTGGCCTAGCGGCATCTCAGTCAAATAAAAAGCTCACTACAACATGACAAAATGCCTAGAGGCATTGCGCACAGTTTCTGGGCATTTTATGTAGCGAACAAGGCACTTTAGACCACTTGAGTATGCTATGGCTGTGCTCGGACCTATTTGTCGAACAGGATATCCCATCGTTGGCTGTCTTTCGGTCTGCAGTGGTTTATTTTGATGACAGAAAGTGATATTGAGCTCCCTTCAAGGCATCCAGGTATGATGTACGAGCAGGAGGTTGAAGTGATGAAGCTCCTTCAGCTCTGACATGCGGATCGCATCGCATCTGCTATCCCACACACTCAGTACACGGCCGAAACACTTGCGATATCTCGTTTGCATGCTTTGATCCCATCGCAGCATAGCTAGGTACTGCCGTGCGCAGGTAGTGTGCTATATCATGAAGTGTTGAAGCATGGACTCCGCACTAATGTCGGCGGGACAAGAGGCCGAACAAACTAGAAAGCACTATGCGAAATAAGGATCCATTGATGAAGAGAGCAGGAAAGATAAGATATTGTCTCAACGTTTACGAGTGTAGCGAAAGCCTTTCAAAACGAGACCGAGACAAAATTGAAGAGCGACCGCGAGGCGTAAACGTTCGAACAAGGGAGACAGTGTGCAAACCATTCCGTATTCGTGAACAAAGATCCAGCCTAGTATGGTACAATGGCTGCAAGGGCATACTAGTGATCAAACTGTTCTTTGTTTTCGTTGCGCTCGTCTACAATGGCGGAGCAAAAGCTTTTAGTCATCTCATTGAAAATAGGTACGAATGCATGTTTGAAGTTTCAAAACCATGTAGGCCGCCGCGCGCTCACTACTATCTGCTATTGTATTATCGAAAGGACCAGAGCGCCAATCGAACACTTTGGTCTACATAGTTGGATAAAGAATGAAATGAGCTCTTGAATTGTCACCAGAAACGTTACCAGCAACGGAGAATGGACTTGAGAGTGAACCGTATCATGGAACCATCGAGCGGAATTCAAGCAGTAGTACAATATTGGATTTCTTCCGGCAGAATATACTAAAAAGCTCATCTCCGCTGCAAGTCTCTTCTGCAACCACTAATCTTCGTTTGGAATATTCGAGGTCTTGTATGCCTTTCCGCTGCCTTCATTGGCCGGTACATCGTGACCATGATTCAGGCCTGAGGATCTGAGGGTTCCTAAGCTCTCCTTAATGCTTTAGTACGAGCGATACACTACTACTATGTGAAACTTTTTCCTTCATTTTCCAAACATTGAAACAGTAACGGCCAAATATTCAAATGAAGCTTTTTTCTTCACAAGTGACGATTCAGTTGTATTCATTCATGGTTTATGCATTAATCAGTTCTCTTAGTCAACATTTTTTCTGCAAGGCTAGAAGGGCACTGGGAGATTTTCACGGTCATTCGGCCTGTCATTTGGGAAGAGAAGAGAAGATCTGTTGCATGTACTATTTTTATCCTATTTACATGGTCCGGATAGCTCCCACCACGACCACAACCCCGTCATATTTTTCGTTGTGCGTAAAGGCATCATCAGTCCAAGCATTGCGATGCTCAAACGCAGTTGATCGTCTGCTCGCCCTTGGTGCACTTCTTCAGGGCCTGGGTGATAGCATAGCTCGAGCAGCCCACGGGCGTGATGAATTCGTAGTGCGCCCGTTTTGCGCTGTCGAGTTTGCAGTCCCAGTTGGTAATGGTTGCGCACTTGCCGCGGAAGTTGTCGAGACAGCCCTTGCCGCACTCGGTGTTGTAGTAGTCATCGTTGTCGAGGTAGATGTTCCACCTGAAGTCGACACCTTCGTACTTCCTGGTGCAGGAGTTGCTGCGGCGGACGAGGTTCACGTCGGTTTCGGTGTTGTTGGAAATCGGACTGGCCATGGCGCCGCCGAGGGAAAGGCCGGCAAGGAGGGCGGTGAATGCTGAAGCGTGCATGTTTGTGGTTGACTAGGAGATTGTGAGAAAGGCTCGTGGCAAAGGCGTTCGGAACTCTCATACTGTACAGAGATTGGGTGGATTGAGTGTCGAAATCGAGTGTTGGAGCTGAGTGGCGGGTTGATGAGAAGTCAGGAAGCACGGCAGTATGTCTTCCTTTATACTTGATACCTGCTACCATAAAATATTGAGTATATCTTGTACATTGGCTCGCAAGTTGATTCCCAACGTGTATGCTCTCAAGTGCCTGGACCATGGGGGCCAATCACAAGTGGAGCCTGGACCCATAAAACGCGTGGGTCAGAACACAAGAGCCTATGAACCACGGTAACCCTAGTAGTATTGTGGAGTTCGGTTCCAGTTTGGGCATGTGTTTTTGAATTGGGAAAGCTGAAAGATCCTTTAGCGTTGCAGCATTCACTCGAGCAGCTGGTCAGTTACACGCCTCCCCTAGAACAACGCACCGCCTATCAGGGTCGTGCAACCTCCTGTGCTCGGCAGGTTGGCCCACACTGCTGATTTGGACAGCTGCTTCCTCACACCAGGTCACCGTCTATCTAGACCCCAACACACGGTTGCCTAGACGGCTACCCCTTTCGAGTCACTCCACTTCGCCTTATAGGAAATTTTTCTTATGATGACGGGGCACGGCTAACTCTTACGGGAACTCATAAGAACCATTTTAGGAATTGACTGTCCTACCGCCCCACTTAGCGCTTCTGCCCTTACCACCCTCGCAGATCATGGAAGAAAAAAAAAGTTGGTGACAGTAGTGTTTTTTGATAGAATACACGTGTGCATCCTCGTTTCTGTGCGCAGAACGCCAACCTCCACCCTCAACTGCCGGGGAACTCGGAAAACACGCCATTGGCAAACTAGGGGTCCAGTTTATCGTCGGCGGCAGGCGGCGCTAAGCGAACCGAGGTAGTGCATTTTTGGTACCTTGCTCTGGTACTTACGAAGCCGTCGTTCGACTTTGCGTACTTGGTGGAGCATGGCATGGCGCACAAGAGGACGTTGGGAGGGTTACTCCTCTAGCCGAGCTTCCTGCTGACTTGGAGGCAAGGCAGGACCGGAAATGGAAGACTTTAACGGCAGCGAATGCTAGCTCTACCGGAAAGACGACGGTGAGCCAGGAGGAATCCCATGAAGTCCAGCTTCTAACCTACTACTGAGCGAAATACCTGTGCTGCTCGACTGGAAGGCATGCATGCTCATTCTGCTGGATATATGCCTTCGGGCACGTCGATTGTGGGCGCGCCGCTTCCTTGCTCCTCAGCCTCGCATCGTTGGCTTTCAGCAGCATCGCCAACAACACGTCCTCCGCGCCCAGTGTGAACAAGCTGATGGGAATGAGCGAGATAAGCTGCAGCGCCTGCTTCGGGATGCCGTCGCGTATGAAGGCGGGCGACGTGGCGAGCGCGAGGAGTCGAAGGCAAGTGACGATAGTGGTGTGGTCGGCAAGGCGGACAGACTTGATAGTCCTGCGCCGAAGATTTGAGGACGCGCTGCTAGGGCCATGCTGGTTTGCGTAAACATGCTTTGGTGAAGACCAGGATGATTAACGTATGTCGACGCAGAAGTGTTGCGGAAGATGGAGAGCACATGATCTTTCGGATCATGAAGCGCGTAGAGGTGATCAACCGCTCTCCAACCCCGCCATCTGAGAACCTCTGGAGTCCCGGGTAGCGGCCTGCATGCTTTCCACGCCCGTTTCGGCTGACATGCCACCGTAAGCATTAACCATAGTCGCGGAGATAAATCCCTCGAACAGCAGGCATCGATGGCCTACCATCTGGCAGTGTAAACAATACTAAAGCTTGGAGGCGACTTGTGCTATGCGAAGCCCTTTTTCACCAACGCTGCGACGACATGACACCCAAGAGGGAAGAAAGCTGGAGCTGAACACCCTGAAACAGGTGTCGCAGGGTCGGATTGGAATGAAAAATCCATGAAGCAAGAAAAGGAATATATAGTAAACAGTGCTGGATTTGCAGTAATTTGCGCCCTACGAAGGCACTTGGTGTGGAAAACACAATTATTGTCACCGGAAAAACATCCATGTCACTTGTAGTGCTCGCAACTGTTTGAGAATGTGGTGATGGGCGCAATAGTTTATAAGATTGGGAACGCATGACAAGCGCTGTTTAATGCTCTTTCCAAAAATCATCGCCATGGTTCTGTCATCTGCTTGACAGCAGCACTTGTGATCAGCGATTGCATGTATTTGGTAGTGTGGCTAATCATTAGAGCTATCATCGCGTCAGTGATGGTCCGCATGTGCTTGTCGCAAAATTATGACTGAAAATAGAAGCATAGATGAAAGAACGTGACATGGTCGAAGATCTCTTTGTCACAAATGTTCAAATATTACGGACAAGCATCTCATTATCCAATGTCATTGCTCTGGCAGACAAAGCTTCGATGCTTCGTGGGCTACCAAAACCCCTTCTCTGGTGCTGTAAAGTAAAATACACTATACCTCAAGCTAAAGCACCATAGCGAGAATACACCAACTGTTCGAGTTACTGTACCCAGATTCCGCCCAGTAGGAGAACAAATAGCAAAGAAAGCACTCATGCAAGCCGGCTGAACTGCAGCCTCACCTTTAATGGTAAAATGGCACTGTTAACTAGATGTGATGATTGTCTCTATGATGATGAATACTACCTACCTTCTTTTTCATAGTTTCTTGTTTCCTGTAGGAGAAGCGGCTGCAGCCTTCTCCGCCTTCGATTTGGCCCACTTTGCCGCAACCACCGCATTAAACTCCGCAGCAACCCTCCTCCTCTCCTCTTCCCTCCTTCTCTCCTCCTCCTCCTTCCTTCTCTCCATCTCTTCCTTCCTTCTCACCTCCTCCAACCACTCCCGTTCCCTCTTCACCCTTCTCTCCTCCTCCTCCCTCTGCACTTCCCGCCTCCTCTGCGACTCCCGTCGCTCTTTCTCGGCAGTCTCCTTCATCAAAGTGCGCCGCTCGGCAATATATGCCTCCAGCTTCTTCATGCCTCCCTCGCTGATGACGACCGTCTCCAGGTCCCCTCCTCTCGAGAACCTCCTCAACTCCCTCAGCTTCACCTCCCTCTCCACGTCGAAGTGCACATAAGTATTCTTCTGCATATCCGCGCCCTCCTTCAGCGGCAGCGTCGGCAAGCCAAGGTGGCTCTTCACCGTCTCCCCGTCCCCGATCAGCAGATACTCTCTCATGTGCTGCTCCCGCGTCCACTCGTTGGCGATATGCTGGAACTTGTTGTAGATGCTGGTCGAGCTGGAGAAGCTGGTGCAGCCCAGGATCTTCACGTGGTTCTCGTCTTTCCAGCTACGGATGACCGCCGGGTGGTCGCCAAAGTACTCGCCGTTGGGCGGGACGAAGGCGATCATGCCCACCTGGAGGTCGGACAGCGCCAACTTGAACTTCAACAAGGAGGCCGGCTTGCGGTACCGTTCATCCCAGGCCTGGGCTGGAGGTTGGCGTGCGGGGCGCGACAAGGGAGACTTGGCGGCTGGGTAGGGGCTCGAGGTGGTGAGCGCCTGAGGACCTGTGGAGAGCTGTTTAGGGATAGGGAGTGGCGGTTGCGCAGGGTTGAGGAAAGGCTGCTGTTGCTGGTAAGGTGGGAATGGTTGCTGCGAGATGTTGCCATGGTGGTAGGAAGAGGCAGCCTGGTCATAAGGGGTGAGGTGGCCTGTCGAGTTGGTTCCGGAGCCGTTGCTGGCGAAGCCCTGGCCAGCAGAATACTGACCACCGAAGCCTTGACCAGCGAACGCTTGACCGGCGAAGGGGTTTGGAAAAGAGTCTGACCCGAAGTTTGCCGGAGGAGGGCTGGCAGCGAGGGGATCCAGGATGGCCCATCCGCAGACACCCATACCGCAAGGAAAGTAGGCGGCGACGCGTTGGTACCCATGGTGAAAGCAAGTAGACCAGAAGACGAGAGTGGTCTCATTGGTCAGTGGGTCCAACAACTGCTGGAAGTGGTTGTCCGTAGGCCTCCCGGAAGGTCGCCAGACTCCGTCGGGGCCGAAGAGTCCGATCCATCTTGCATCACTGGCGTTGACCATCTGGACCGGGCGAGGCTCGTTCATTTGGTGTCCGTTGGAACCATTGGCCACATCAGAGGGCGAGAAGCCTGACGCAGTCGGGGGTGAGATGTTGGGGCCAGAAAGGCGAGAAGAACGGCCAGTGCTGTAAGGGAGAAAGGCAGACGGAGCCTTGTTCGGGCTCATGGTCGCTGATTATATCTAGTTCCACCTGTTAGTGGGTTGCAGCGCAATATTGGTCGGGGGGATTGTGCTTTTTATACCGCTTGTTGAATCAGGGATTGGGTTTGATGCGCGAGTGTAGGACGCGCAGAAGGACGTAGAGGAATAGCTCTTGGTGGTGCGGATGGAGTTTGGAAGAGTTGCAGAGCGCGTGGAAGAGGAGGCGGGTTAGCCTGCGCTGAGCGGCACGGGGCTTCTATTGAAGAATCGTTGCTATGTGAACGGTGCGGTCAGATGGTAGTTCACGCACAGAGCGCGTGTCTGCCTAAAATGCTCGGGAGCAACGCGTCGCAGATGGAAGTTTGACATTCAACGCATGGCATGACCGTTCCGACACTGCACTTTGGGGATGCAACATGCGGTTCCCGGCAATATAGAAAGAACAAGTGTATAAACCTCGATGGAAGAGGTCGTGAGAAGATAGGTTAGGAGTTGTGCAAAAACATCATGTAAACAAACCGGACGCGACGCGTGGTCTTCCATGACTAGAACCCAGTGGAAACACCAGCGACGCGCTGGCGAAACCATATCCCCAGCGCATCTCTGCGCGCCAGCGAGAGCCAGGCCCATTCACCGCGCTGCATCCTCCCTTCCTTGGCCCGCTGTTGCTCAGTGACCGCTTCTCCTCACCCGCTCTTCTCCCTCATCTTTTCCACCACCAGCCTGAGCCACTGTAGCGGCAGCTCCCCTTCTTCCCTCCCCTCCCTTTAATTCACTCCATCCGCCCTGGCGCGAGATGAAGTGCATATTGATGCAATCCATCCCGCATCGGCACTCAAGCGCTTCACCTTCTATCGCACCCCTGATTCCCGAACTTCGACACTTCCACCAGCGCAACCGTTCCCTTTGCCCAAGACTTAACTATGTAGTCTTTGACAAGACCATCCTATCCCTGATCGTCAGCTCCGGTAAGCCCAGGTGTGCCTTGGTCTTCTCGCCGACGTCGATTAGGAGATAGACAGGGATCTGATAATGTCGCCCAAAGCCACCGCTGGCGAACATCTCAACGGTATGGAGCCGGGCCGAGAGGCTCGTGCCGCCCCGGATGCCGATGACTTGTTCGTCGCGAGAGTCGATCATGATGGCCGCATGGTTTCCTCACCGCCCGCCGTTGGACTTGATGAAGTCCACGGCGTCTCTATTGCTCTCGGAGAATGAGAATACGAGTATCGCGGCACTCCTACCGCGACTGTGGAGGTTGTGCCAGCGCGCGCCCGGCTTGCTTTGTTGGAACGGCCCGACGATTGGTGTCGGGGCGGAAGAGCGCGATGAATTGCCAAAGGGCAACATTGCGCAACTGGAAGAGAAACGAGCATCTGGATGAGGCAATTGCTCAGGGGTTTCGAGAGAAGCCTCTTCGAAGCTGTTGCTTCACAATCAGCGAGCCCCTTCGCAGACATTGACGCGCAGCCCTGCCAGACATGTTGCTGAGAGAGAAAGTCATCTCAACTCATGATGTCGCGGACGGTAGTTTCGTTCAACGGCTTTGAGAGTGCCGAGGCAGGCTGGAGTGGGCGGTTTGGAGTTCGCAGGTTCCTCAACGCTGATGGTGTAAAGTATCTCCCTATGGCTTGTATGCGCCAATCTCATTCTCCTCCTGCTAACTACTATCCTTGGAGTGGTTCTAGTGTTTATGGTGCTGAGAGTTTATGCGATAGTCCGATCAGCCGCCTTGGACCACCCAACGACTTGGATACCCTTCACCATTCTCGGAAATGCTGTCGTAGACCTATGAGGTTGGGGCTTATTTCTCCATCATCAAAGTATGTTTGAATGACCATGGAAGTCGGCCTGAGTGTCGTGGAGGTTCGTCTACCCCGTGTCGAGGCGCTGGTAAGCTTGCTGGCCCTTCTCCGCCTCCTGCTGCCAGACGTCCTCGAGCTCGGCAGCGGACGCCTGGAGGGTCTGCTGCAGGTCGGCGTTGGTGGCGCTGGCTGTGGTGAGGCCGACAACGAATCAGAAAGGGGATAGGAAAGCCTTTCCACCATCAGACAAATTTGTAACCGATATATGCTTCTGATAATTATATTTATTATCAGCCTATGGTTTTTTTGTGGTTGCGCGTTTTATCTTCATTTATGGGGGTGGTTATCAACGGAATGGAAGAGTTCCGGTTTCCCAATGAATTTGTGGTCTTTCATGAGCACTTCGACGTCCATGCAAAAGATGGGATATGGTAACACAGACAGTAATCTCAAGCTGTACGAGAAGTACACTGCTAAATATTGAACAAAGAACTAATGTCCATTAACCCTCAATTAGGAGAAGAAACTACGTCAACAAGATAAAGAATCTTGAAAGTGTCCACCTTTCAAGCCAAAGATAGAAGCCGATGCCACAAGGCAACAAGAACAGCTAGCCCGCGACCTATTGAACTTGGTCGATTTGGGCGTCCTGTGGATAATGGTAGTGATGTTGCCTCGGAATGCCTTGACCAGGCCGGCGTAGTCGTTGCGGTCAAGGTACTCGAAAACTCCTTCGGTAATCGGTTGGATGGAGAACATCAAAGTACTGACGAAATGCATGTCGCTCAGAGCAGCTGCCTGCTGCTTATACGATTTCCTCCTAGTGACGGATGAAACGAAGGGTGAGACGGGTGTCGTGTCGGCAGACTGGGGTGCGAGGAAAGACTCGTCGAGTTTCTGACAGTCCTAAGGGTCTCTTAGGGAGCAAATTGGGTCGGCATGGTTGAGGTGAAGCGGGTGGAGGAGGATTTGAACGTGTTAGCAACACCACAATCCGGACCGCCCAAAAGTTCGAAGGCGGAATATCTCTGTTCTTTCCACTGGATGATCAGCCTTTCGTTCCCCAGTCTGCACAGCCTTGGCCTCTCCTATGTCCAAGCAAGGTCGGCGAGCCGATACTTCTCGACGATGATGTACACGCCGACATTGTGGAGGGGCGCGACAAGATTCTCGCAAAGTAGGTGCCGGCGTAGTACTACTCAAGCATAGCTTCGATGGTGGCGGGAGGGTCGTAGTCCAGAGTGATGATGCCCGAGTACCTCAACATCATTCCTTCAAACGAAGAGAGCAGCTCCCCATCAGGCCCTTTTTCTGCAACTGCCTTCTCACCATGTTGCTGCAATCGCGCCCTCTTCCGCAGCGTCCTTAACATCCCATTCTTTGGCCTTGCGCTTCCGCCCGGCCTCCGGAATCTCACCCAGCGTCCAGTCCGCATGCTCAAACTGCCAGACGTCATCGAGTTTACTGGCTAGAACCACACTCGCATCCATATAACCACCTCTACAAGCTCTCGGGTGCCTTATGTATATATTTCCGGCTACGCAGAGCTCGTCTTGTTGTCTTGGATGTGCCAGGAAGCGTCTCCTCTCCATGAGTTGCGCTTATCAGCGAAGTGTTCATACCCACTGCTCTCGCGCATCTCGCTACACTTATGCTTCTACTGCCAACCCAATTGAACATGTAGATGCAATGATAAATGACAGTGTTAGACCACGGAGGAGGCCTCTCGCCGGGATCATTCGGTTGCGCGGTCGATTAGGGGTGACTGATGGCGATGGTTGCCGTTTTGGGATTGTGGCCACGTATGCGGAAGATGCAGGAAGGTTCTGGATATTGTTCGGCATCGATTGGCTGACCCGAGCCAGGAATAGCAGACCAGCTTCCAGCAGCAAGCGCATTGGGAAGCTGCGAGAAGTGGGTGGGTTCGACAATGGTAGCGAAGCACGTGCGGGTACCGGCGGGTGCTGGCGCCTTTGTTCTCGGGACTGAAAATTTTCTAGCGGCCGCTGAAGACAATGAGTCACGGAATTGTGTACTCGTGGCGGCTTCGTACACGTGGCGGCTTTGTAGACACGTGGAAGAGAAACAAATTTCTTTGTGGCATGCCAGAATGAACAATGCAACTTCCAGAGTCAAACTACGCTGCGGCGGCAACCTCGGGTGCTTGGACGCTGCCCTCAGTCTCCATCCTGTGGTCTTTCGACGTGTCGTAGTTCTTCATCTCCTCGACGTCCCAGTCGACTTCTCCCTTCATCGGGATCGCAGCAGGTACGTGTTTTGATTTGATATCATCTCCAGCCTGCCTCACGTTCTCCAGGGCTTCTGGGGAACATGGGTGGACATGGCAAAGCGTTGAATATGCGGAGGAATCCTGGTCATCGGTATGGTATACCGTCGTCGACGAAGAATTCGCAGAGGATCTACATCAGCTCCTCCACCTCCACTGTAGGCGCTTTGGTGGTAACCCCAACATCCAAGCTCCGTGTCGGCGGTGTCCTCGTGAAAGCACCCGAAGCGAATGTGGGCGTCGTCACAGTGCTTTGCGATGGGATTATCACCACAGCTGCAATCTGGGTGATCCCCGGGGGGGGGGGGCTGTATGTGACAAAAGTGAAGAAATACGTGCCCAGTGGAAGAGCCAAGCATCTACCGACCCTTCTTGCTCTTGGTGACCCCCTCATCGTCGTCCTCCTCAGCCTTGGCCCTCCCCTTTCCTTTCTTTCCATTGTCTCTGGCGTCGTTGTCGTTCTTCGTGTTGATCATCTCATCGCAACGTGTGGAGGACGAGCACATGCACGCGTAGAAGACGTCAAGGGATGGTGATTCAGTTCTCCAAATGATTTGGAGGCTTCCTCTTCCTTATTTTGGTGCACAGGATGCTGCTGAAGTTTCGGTTCAGCGCTGTTAAACCGCAAGAGCAACCGGAGTCTTCTGTGCGCTTGGCAACAGAGAAAGACTGCTCTTACTCGACCCAGTCGTATAGGGGTTTCTCACAACCCCTGAGATCCGTTGTGTTCTGGGCTTGGTTCAGAACCTGGGCAAGGCGGTCGCGGTGAACGGTGCCGGCCATCGTTCTCATGATCGTCTTCATTCTGATCATTCAGTGTCTCGCACTCCTCATTCCAGACTTTCTTAAAGTCCGACTTGACTAGTATGCGCTGCTGGGTGGCGCCGAAGTGCTGTTCCTTGTTGAGCCTGACCTTCGCGAGATCGATATTGAGGAGGCGCCGGGCCTCGTCCGTCTGAACATCAAGATCCGGCGTCTAGATTGCTTGGCCATCAGGCGTGGCCTTTGCGCCGTACCACGCGTAGCCCCATTTGTCCCATTGGAGACGTTATATACGGTGAATGCTGTTTATATACCTCTTGACAGAGCTATTTCAGACTCGATCGCATGCTTATTGACCTTTTCTTCCCAGTCCAGATCTGCAGTTCGGCGTGGGCTTTGGTGCGTTCGTATCTCAGTGAGTTGAGGTTTTTGTATGCCTCATCCTGCTCAGCCGGGCCGGTGAGAGTTTGCTGATTGGTTGTATACGGCGACTATATGGAGGACCAAGGTAGATTGCTGCTGACGGGGTTTGGGGAAACAGCTGGGGCAATGCGGTGCCAGGATAGAAGGTCGTTGGAGAATGGTGTGGGATGGGGGTAGTCAGGTTGAAAAGGTAGCTTCCGTACTCAAAGTGCAGGAAGGCGAGGGCTTTCATGAGGGAGAGACATGGAGGGAGGAAGCCAATAAGATCCATATAACACAATCGACAAGTTTCGACTCAGGAATTCAGAGCGGATAAAACGAAGTATCTCCTCGAAGCTACGGATCAATGGGCTACTATGGGCCAAGGACAATAAAAGTGCATGACTGATAGGAAGGGAGCAATAAAGGTTGAGCAAGGATCCAAAAAAGCATCATTCGACACCACTTAGAAGTGGTGATGATGTTAGAGATGCTCTAAAAACCACTTCCAGGCTCAGTCCACGAATTATCGTCTGTAGTGTCGTTCGGATCCCGGTACAGGCTATCTTTCGGCAGTCCGTACGTGTAGCCGGGATCACCAGTGGGAGTGGTAGCAGTGAATGCAGGCGAGGAGCCATGACCTCCAGGCGAAGGAGGGGCATGATGGCCAGAGGACAAGTTCGAACCAAAGGCTGGTGGACCGTCCTGAACAGCGTTCTCCATGGGCGTGGCCGTTGCGCTCAGAATGGAGCGGTTCACATTGCCTGTGAAGTTTAACAGTGAACTACTGCCTGAGAAGAGGTTACGTGCCGATCGCCTTGCCAGGTGCCGTGCTTGCCGTCTTCCCCTCGGTTGGCAACGTCAAGCCAAAGGGCGGCGAAGCGTCGGGGACAGGATATCCAATGGCGACGTTATAGCAGAGGAAAGGGAGAAGCAAGAGTTTGCGGGCTAGATGTTGGCTGGAAGGCAAGAGAGCAACGTGAAGAAGCGTCAAGGTTTTCGAGGTGGTGATAGGAGAGCAGAGCGGGCGCGCGGTTCCTTGACAGTGACGACGCGTCGGGGCTGATGGTGTCTCAGCCACCCGGAGACTCCGAGTTCGAGGCGCATCTCCTGTTGTAAATGCGCCTGTTTCCCCCTGCGCGCGCCGCCGATAATCAAGAGGGTTGTTGCCTCGCGCGCCCAAGGCTTCCTCAGGCGCCCATCCCGCAAACAACCGCCCACCGCAGTACGTCCGCCGAGAGGTTGATAGTAGCGCGAATAGTTGTGATGCGCAGGCACCCCCTGGAAGCATTCGTTTTGCTTTGGTGTTCTCCGTGGCGTCCCTGACGTTGAACTGCCACACCCCGCACGTCGCTGTCAACTCCACGTCGCTCTCAGCCCCACACCGTGCCCCACAGCCACGAGGAATCTTTAAATCAACATCTTATTCTCCACCCGAGCCAACCTCATCTCCTGACTGCGCGGCCAAAATCCGACCATCGCCTGCGCAGCCGCCAGCCAACAACCCACGCAAGCTTGGCTCAAGCGACTGCTTCTCCCACATCTTTCCCACACATGCCACTCCTAAAAACTCTTTCCAAGCTCTTTCGTCTCTGTGCACTTTCGCGACGTTCGGCGATGCATTCAACGACGTTGACGAGCAGACATCGAGCATCACTGAAGCCGACGAGACATCAAACTCCTTGGGAGCACAAGCTGCGCTCACATGGAACAACATGAAGAATCAGAAGCGTGAAGTAGAGGTCTCAGATGGCACGCTGTGCATGTTGAGTTGTTGGGGTTTGAGGGCAGACGAAGACGAGAGATGGCGTTTCGATTCAACGACGATGCAAGACGTATGTCACTTTGCAGAAATAGCCGTTTCCTTGCCGCTGCTGTCCTCGTCTTCAAGGTGGTAATACTTAGAAAGATTGAAAGTCAGTTGGAAAAGAGGCAGTCAGAATTTTCGCTTTAGGTTCAAGATGTAGTAGACCTGATGTAGGCGCTCGATGTTTTAGCCAACTAAGCGACAAGGCGTCTCCTTTATATCCTTTGACCTCCCAGACCCTGCTATCTTGCTACAACAAATACGACAATCTGGAAGAAAGCGAGGTCAATCTTCCTTGGTGTAGGGGAGGACGTCTCGCAGCAATCCCGCAAAGAATTGTACAAGCTCCCACTTCACTGTACATGCGCCAGAGATACAAGCCAGAAACCCATGTGCATTGGTAACTTGTCCTGAAAAACCCCAGTCGAAACAAGCACCAAGCATCAGAGACAAACCATGCAAACGCAAAAGTTCCCACCTCGAAGAACGCCGAGAACGAAGAAGCTCATCCGCCATCGCCGCCCAAAAACCAAAGCCCAAGAAGAAGCCATCAAATTCACGATACAAAAGAACAGCCCGTCTTAGTTTCACCCGTCCGGGCTACTAGTCACCAGCACTGACGCAGAAGTGCGGGCTGAATCGCTGGTGTCCCTCCGCTAGTGCCCGTTTGGCTTTTTTTTTGGTTTTGTGGTTTTGTGGGTTTTTTTTTGGTTTGAAACAAGAAGAACAAGTAGGAAAGCAGATGGCATAGCAATAAAATCGACAGAATTGTGGGTAGTGGGTAGATGGCAGGCTTGTCCAGAGCAAATGAAGACGGATCCGGGCCTTCTCTCCTGGAATGTTTGTCATCTTGTTGTAGTAGTGGGTGTGTTTGTTGGACAATTGCTGTTTTTTTTTTTGGAAGCGTGGCCACGAACGCTGAGAGGCCAGATGAGCGTAGTAGACCGCGAGGGAGTGCTTCTCGAGCGGATGTACTGGAACGAGTGCTCAAAGGCTGGTGGTTTTTTTGGTGGATCTCCTGGAGGATCATGCCAGCCTCGTTTGCGGAGAAGGGTGGAGTGGGTAGTGCGGCCAGTGAAGGCGGCGAGGCGGTCAGGTGGATTTCCTGCCGCGGTGGCGTTTGGTTGTTTGTTGCTCCTCGTCTGTGGAGAAGGTGGGAGTGGTAGTGCGGCCAGTGAAGGCGGCGAGGTGGTCAGGTGGATTTCATGCCGTGGTGGCGTTTTGTTGTTTGTTGCTCCTCGTTTGGGTGAGGCGCTCGATGAGCCAGTCGTGTTTGGTGGGTGAATCGGCGGTGCATGTTGTACCAAGGGTCCAGGAGAATGCTGGAGTGTGTTGGTGATGGTGAGACAGTTCGCCTTTTTGGATGAGTCGGTGAGAACCGCTCAGGGTGCCTTGACCTTCAGTCGGACTGGGTCGATAGGCGGAGGAAGTGAAGTCTCGGGTCGTTTGTGTGGGACCGGGAGATTGAAGTCCACATAAGAAGTCCGAACCCAAGCAGAATGAGCAGATGAAGGGCTCATGGCTCAGCTGGGAAGGGAACAAGTGCCGTATTGGACCAAAGGTGAGCCTGCAAGCAGGTGTCATCCAGGAAGGTTCCAAATCGGGAAGCACGTCGAGGTCTGAACTCTCAAGACAATGCTGTTTCAGCGCGGGAGCTCTTGAGAGTCTTGCCGGCTTGTTGATCCACTGCTGCAAGCAGCAATCCGACGAAACATGACGACTACCAACAACGTTGATTCCTCATGGGTACCAGACCCGCTGCGGAAGCCGACTGTTCGAACGGATGGTGATGGTGGATGTGAGGGTGGTGATTGATCTCCTGGCTGTGACTTGCCTAGTGAGATGTGGTTTGCACTTCAGGTCGTGCTGACTTGAACCTCTGTCGAGACCGGAGTCTCGCCCACAACTTGAGCCTGCTCGCAGACTTGAGGCCTCTCGCTAAACCAAAGGCTGGGGTGCACGTGATGCCACAGTTGATATCCCGTGTACTCAATGGCCGCGCCGCACAGAGTGAGTTCGGTGCGGCTGCCATGGGTGTATGGCGTGAGGCTATCGACCTCAATCTTGTAGCAGCCGTGCTCGATGTTCAAGTACGACCTCTTGCGGCACTTGTACTCCTCGGTGAAGAAGAGCACATTGGTGCCCTTGTGCGCTTTCTCCTCGCCGTTTTCGAGAAGGAGAAGCCTCTGCAGCTTCGCCCATCTGTTGGCGTTTCTCATCCTCCCCCACTTCTCCTCGGCGCGCTTGCCTCCGTACGACGTGATGGGGATGATGCTGACGACCCCGTTCTCGTCCGGAGCCTCCCAGATGAGAACAGGATGGTTCTCAAACCCCCTGACTCTCTCCTCGACCATCAGACGCTGGCGAATGATCGACGAGGGTGCAATCATGCCCCTGTCGAGCCATGCAAGCCTGCCCGTGTGGGCCCAGCTCGCTGTTGTCTGCGAGTCTGGAAGGGGGCTGGGAGGGGAGGTGGTGGTGGTGGTGGTGACGTCTGCGCCAGCAACAGTGGGTTGAGCCGGCGATGTGGGAGAAGCGGGGGGAGGAGGAGGAGGAGGTGGTGGTGGTGGTGGTGGTGGAGTGAGAGGAGGGGAAAGAGGAGGTGTCAGTGGAGCTTTTGGCTCCGGTGAGACTCCTCCTCTGGCCACGAAGGCCCAGGAGACGGTGGGAGAGTTGATCATACCCATTCTGATTGGGGTATGATCGAGTTGTTTTGGGTTGTCTCAGAGATGTGTGATTGTCGGAGATCAAGTAGTCTGCTTGATCGGTGGAGAGACAAGTTGAGTGGAGAACCGATAGCTGAGGGCGAGGGGAGAGAGGCCTTTGTACTCCGCGAAGAGAACAGCTATGCTTCTCGCTACCTCTCGCTACCCTGTACCAGAGTATGGGAGACCAGTCATCGGAAATCCAGGGCACGGCGAAGCTGGCCGACGTTCGAGGCAAGCTGGCTGACGTTCGAGGAAACAAATTTCGTTATGCCACGTTCGCTCATTGATGCGGAGAGTGTGCGGAACATACGACCGGCGGTTTGTCTGTCCCCATAGAAGGACACCTGGATGGAAAGACCACGGGATGCCTCTTGGAACCCTCCTTCGTAGCGTCTCCCCAGATTGCCTCATGCTTGAGAACCGGGCTCATGAGCTGAATGAAAAGCAAACATGGCCATATACTAGGGTTAGTCGACTGCCGAGTATTGCTTCATGATTGGCCCTCGTGAACGATGTCGTGGTAGGTTGGGTATACGCAGACCGTGCCCCAGCGCAGGGCGTAGCGAGACGCAGAGGTTGTGAACGGGAATAAACCGGACTGCAATTCCAGGGCGCAACATGATCCGTGGGTTGGGGTACCGGTATAGTAGCGACGCACAGGCGGCCGAAATCCGCGAGCGGAGGCCGGGGGAGGGCGATTGAGTCATCTGAATTGGGCTTTCTTGTTGTGGTTTTGAGAGCGTGTAGATTGTGTATAATTCTCAGCTCGAAGCTGTATCTCATGGTCCTCCTCCGTGGCTCCTGCTTTGACGTCCATGGCTTTTTTCAGGAGGCAGGCATCCTTCATCCTCCGTTGAGGCCCAATTCCGGCATTGCAACGACAACGCAGCGGTAACGACTGCCTAATCCATGCCGGGTGTTCTCCGTCCACCTCTTCCATTCGTGACGGGAGTGTACGCTGCTGGCTGCACGCTGTCTTTCTGATAGGAGTCCAATAACATACTCGTATCAGGCACTGTGATTACAGGATTGACTGGATATATTTTTTTCTCTCCGTAAAGCGGAATCAGTCTATGCTTTCCGTATATTCTGGAATGGGACAGCCGAACCAGTCAATGGCCATTGCGCAGAAATGGACGAAGAGCGGTTTTGTGATGTAAGATTCGATGACTCAATCGACCGGCCACAATGCCCGCAAAACAAGGTCTGGCACGAAAATTGCCCCTGCAGCAGCGGCTTCCAGAGCCCCCAAATATACCTTCGCGCAATCGTTAGTCGTGGGAGCGAAGAGGTGCGAGACAACTTACCGGCACTCGAAAGTTGATCACTGATGCACCAACATCATGGAATTATTGCAATAGGAGCTTGTAGTGGAGTAATCTGATGTTCCTAAGTGTATGTTTGAGCTATTGAATAGGTTTTTATAGTAGAATATATATCGTGAGATATTTTTTTTTGACAGCTGACCGGAACTGACACTGACACGGAACGGGTCAGTAACCTCAACCACGGTTTGCGGACGACGCACACGCCAGCGAGAAGCAGAGAGGCAACACAAAGCCCTAAGAATTGCGTCAATAGAGGACATTAGATTCCTCGTGGGAGACAATTCAGGTCTTACCAATATAGTCTCCTAATTTCATTCCATATTGAAAGCGCATCGTGGTAGTGGCTGAGTGAATCAGTCCTCATATTGCCACATGCGCATCAATTGACGCCTGCTCGAGGCTCTATGCATTGCCTATTTGGGGGGTTTCCGGGCAGAAGTGCAATGAGGGCAACTGCACCGTGGTTGGTATCCAAGTCAATCGGTCGAGACTGGAAGGTCCGGTCAGAAATTCGATTGCCATCTCCATATAAAGGGTGCTCTATCCTCCAGCACAACTTTCTCTACAGCCAAAACCATTCGACGACATCCGCCATCTTCCAAACCCACTCGGCTTCTCATCTCCCAGCTACACCCACAAAATCTGTAACAAGAGGAAAAAAGAAGAAGAAAAAGAGATGGCAAACTGGAAGAACGCAAGGAGTCAGACGAAGCCTGCCTACGCCAGCTTTTCATGGCGTAAAGTCGAGGGACAGAGTTCCTCCCCCCTCCCCCGCCGAACAGAACCTAAAAACGCGGACCCTCGGCCGCGAGCCACCGCCAGCTCGTCTCATGCCGGCCCATCGACGCTGCGGCAGGCCAAGTTGACGCCCGAAACCGCGCGGGAGGGACGCATCGTCTGGATGCCCAGGTTCAAGCCGGGCTTCCCGGTACCCGACAAGGCCACCGAGGGCGCCCAGGACCACCCGATGGTCATCACGCAGGTCCGTCCCAAGGCCTCGGATGGGAAGCTGACCGTCGACGTCATGCCCATCACGTCCTGGGATGAGAAGACGGTGCAAGAGAAGTGGAACATCGGCCAGGGCGTAGAGTTCCGGAAGTTCTACATGCTCATCCGGCATGACGACCCGGAGACGACGAGGGCTGTGGCGGACAGGGAGACGACGTTGGTAGTCGAGGGCGGGAAGTTGATGCGCAAGAGGTGCTATGTCTCTCTGCGCGATGATCCGCTGGTGGTCCAGATGGAGAATCTGGATCTGTACACCAGTCTCAATGGGGATGAGGAGTATTTCCTGGAGTTGGACAGTCTTCGGACGTTGAAGAGGCTTCGAAGCCAGAAATTGTTCAAAGACCTTAGCAGTGTCAGAGCAATTTAAACAATCTCCCGGCCAATCTCCACGCCTGCCTTCTTTTCACTTCGCCTGTCTACATGGGTACGCGATCGGAACCGATTTTGGCAGATGTTGAGTTTGCGAGGTCGTTGCTCAATGAGCCAGCTAGGCTGTGGTATGCCTTAGCGGTGGTTGCGGAGGACTATATGGCAATGCCTACAGCAATGGGCGAGTCACTTGGAAGTACTTGACTAGGTACCTAGTTGAGAGCGGGACGATTGGTGAGCCAAGGAAGCACCTGCCTAGCACGATCAGCACGCGCCTTCTCTCTCCGTCGTCCTCATAAGCCAGTCCCACCGTCTCCGCTCCACTTGGCACGACCAGTCTTCCTTTCTCCTGCGACTCACTCGCTCTTGTCCCATGGCCGACCCAGGACGCGCTCAGAAGCGCAAGGTTGACGACGCGAGTTTCTACGACGTACCGCCAGACAAGGAACTTCAGCACCCACCCAAGCACCGCGGCCGTCGCGACACCACGAAAGCGTCTTTTCAGAAGCCAAAGCAGCAGGTTCCCTGTAAGTCTCATTGCAAGTCCTCGTTCTTCCGCTCTTCCGCTAACACTTCCCGAGCAGCTCGCCACGTGCATGCCCTGAGAGATCCACCGCAGCCACAGTCACCGCCTACATCGACACGTAGACCGGACCGCCGTTCACGAGACCACAGCTCACCTGTCATGATCTCAAGCGAAGAGGGTTCCTCACCCGTGAGCGCAGTCCAACAGCCGCTGCAAAGCTCTTCCGCACATAAGTCTCCAGCACCTCGCACCATGGACGAATCTCACCGGTCCTCACAACCCAAGATTGCCTCCCCAATCTTGGGCTCATCACCACCTACCACGGCTAAACTGCCCCGCGCAAACACGGCCAAAGAGGCGCTCCAAGCCATCCGAGGCGAAGAACGTCACCATCAACGGCAGCAACTCCGCTCCAGCCGCGCTCAAGTGCACGGAGCATTGGGAACCCAGAATGCAATCGAATCCACGAGACCGGATTCGTTGGAATTCCAGCAGATGCTTGATAGGATAGACGGGATTCCTGACGGTAGCCGCATTTTCTCACCAGCTACGCCTGAGGAGACCGCCTTCCTCTTGCGACATTCGCCTCCCACAGCTTATGTTCAGACATCCAGCCGACAAGGGAAGCGCAATACCACGCCATCCACAGGAAACCTGCGTGCTCTCACCCACTCCAGCGTCAAGACCAATCAGCCAGGCATGGGAGAGCCGCACTCTCCTCGTCCACCCCTTCGAGACCTGCACCCGAACGAGGTGGCGGACCCGGTCGAGCAACACCCCCATGATGAAACGCAGGGAGATAGCATTCGATCCAAGTTCGAATCACGCTCAAGCTTCACGCGCAGACCCTTTAGGATCCTTGATCCTCCTGGAGCCGCTCCCGCCAGCTCTTTGCGTGCTCCTCGTGCTCCCCTCGGCAACACTGCTTACGCTCAAAACGGCTCATCTGAAGATCGGAACAGCGATTCTACAACAGCAGTGGGCTATCCCCGTCACCCTCAGAGCGCACCGCCCGCCGCTCTTGCACAGGTTCACGGCGTTACGCTCGATCGAGACCTCCTGGCAAGAGCACGGAGGGTCACTGTTACGTATGACTTCGACCCGCCTGCGGACCAAAACCTGTAGTCCGAAGACTGGGCACTCCACTGACTTCCGCTTCGGGAAACACACTTGATGTCCCTGGCTTGCAGACAAGACGGTGTTCATCCCTGTAGGGTGGTTGCGTGTGTTGTGGCTTTGAGTTCATCAGCCGCCAGCTGTGTACTAAATTTGCTGTTTTCTTGCTTTGTTCGATGCTGGTCTCCTTCTAATTTCGGAATTTGATGCGGGCGTTGCTTTCCATTACTGATCACTCTTTATTGGCTTGTTCTAATGATGTCCACATGGTTTCAGAAGAACTGCAGTCAGCTTTTGTGCGATTTACACATTCGAGAAACGGAAAGCGGCACGGGATTTCGCTGTATGTTTGCTAATAAAGCGAGACGAAGAGGAAGTTCACTGCGAGATGGGACGGCTATGTAATTGCAAAGAACGAGTGGCTGTTCAAATTCATTGCGTGGAAAGACTACCAAACAGAGACGAATGATTGGCTCTATCTTATGTTCTGTACATGGTTACGCCTCACTACCCCATCAACCATTTCAACAAGAGCGTCACCTACGCGCCTTTCATGCACAGAACTCGCTTTACAATTACACACGATAACTTTTCCCACGCCCAACTTTAAATACAAGAATTTTCCCATCCCACACACATCTACCTCCCCTCCCCCTCCCCGCCTCTCTCCCTCCTCCTCTCCCCCAACCCCTCCACCCCCTTCCCCCACGCCCCAGCTCTCTTCCCCCACCTCACCGTCCCCCAAACATGCGCCCACCCAATCTTCGGCGGCGGCCCCTCATCCGTCCTAAACGGACTCCCCTGCATCCCCTCTCCCACCTCCACCTCCACCTCCTCCCTCCTCCCGCCTTCCTCCACAGCACCACCACCGCTCGCCCCTCCCTCCCACCGCCTCACCTCCCGCGGCAGCGGCCGCCACCACGCATCGCCCCCTTCTTCGTCATCGGTCCGCGCCCACCAGCGCGCGCCGCACATCTCCCACAGCCGGCTGCGGGCGCGCTTGTAGGCGAAGCGCTCGTCCTCGCCGGTGAAGGCCGAGGCGGTTTGGGCGGTGAAGTCTGGTGGTCGGGAGCCCCCCGCGTAGTCGCGGTCGGGGGCGAAGGAGCCGGTGGCGGTGCCGCGGCGGGTGCGGTTGGGTGGGTCGTCTTCGAGGGCGTCGGGGGCGAGGGTGTGGGCGTGGTAGCTGGAGATGTTGGGGCGGAAGGGGGCGGTGGCGTCTTGGTAGATGTCGGAGATGGTTTCGGAGTAGAGGGCGTCGTCGTCGTTGTCTTCTTCTGCTTCGGCGTCGTTGTCACCGGTTTTGGTGGCGGTGGTGGTGGTGGTGTTCCGGGGGGTTTCGGGGAAGAAGATGTCGTCGGGCCCGGCGGCGGCGGTGATGAGGAGCTTGCAGCGGGCCTCGTAGAGGGCGTCGAGGAGGGTGATGAAGCGGCGGGCTTCGTTCTTTTGGAGAAGTGAGAGGACGGGCACGTCGGTGAGGAGGAGCGTGTGGTAGGTCGAGGCGAGGGTGATGTAGTCGGCGGGGCCGAGGCGGCTGGATTCGCAGAGCTCGCGGAAGGTCCAGGAGGTGACGCCGGCGTGGGTGCGGGGGATGGGGACGCGGCGGCCGTAGACGAGAATGGTACTGGGGGTCCAAGGGGTTGTGGGGTTGGCGGTGGCTAGACTCTCTGCGGTTTTGAAGTTTTGCTGCCATTCTTCGTGCGCGGAAGTTGGATCTTCCGCGGAGGGCTTGACGAAGTAGTGCTTCGGCATGGAGGCCATTTTCGGGACGGAGTCTTCGACGTGGGAGTCTGAGGACGTCGCTGTGGCTTTTGTGCTATCGACGGCCACGAACGTCTGGGTTCCTTCCAGCTTGGGTTTGGCAGCAGCATCCTGCGACTCGGCCTCGGATTCGCTTCTTCTGTAGTCTTTCCCACCCCCCATCTCCCACACTTCACATCTAGCCTTGAGAACCTCCAGGAAAGGGGCGAAATCACCACGGCCGATGAACATGTTCTCAGACTTGCCCTGGACCCCGAATCTCCAGCGCAAAGAATCCATGCGGCTTGGCGGCGGTGTAAACTCCATGCCAGCGGCCTTTGCCAGCTCCTCGGGCATCCGATTGCTCGTGGCGATCAGCACGCCTCCCAGGTGGAAAAAGCTCGTCATTAGGTTCGACATGATCTTGGATGCGGCACGATCGGGGAGCTGGAACTCGTCAAGGAAGAGGATGGGCGACGTCTCGATCATGTCACGTGCAACAACCAGCAGCGAATGCTCGTCGTCGAAGGCGGAACGACTGGGGGAGAAGGTGGCGGTGCGGGACCGGCGCAGTACCTCAAGCTTGGACAGGGTCTCGAGCATGAAGGTGTTGAAGTGCCAGCGGCGCTTCTTGCGATTGGGAAGGCAGTCGGCGAAGAGGTCGATGAGCATGCTCTTGCCGGTGCCGACCTCGCCGTGCAGCATCAGGCCTTTTGGCGAGTCGAGGTGCATGGCTTGCTCATGGCTTGTCAACACACGGGTCAGCGAGAGGCTGTCACGCTTCTCCTTCTGGGCGAGCAACGAGGTCCAAAAGCCGGTGGGCTCATGGTTGGAGGTCTTGGCGCGGTCGTTGGAGGTGATTGCGCGGCTGATTTGGTGTAACCTGTGGCTGTATTCGGTGGTGGGCTCATAATCTTTCAGACGTTCATATAGTTTCTGCAGATGGAGGGCTGGGGAGGTGTCAGCTGTGATGGACCCTGTGAGCTATGACGTACATACCAAGACGGTGTTGGGCGGGATCAGGTTGAATGCGGCTTGTAGAAATCAGAGCGCGGTAGAGAACGAGAGGATTTGTGATAGCGACCCCGGTCGAGTACTTGCGGAGCAACATGGGGACTGGATATATATGTACATGGGTGAAGAGAGTCTGTTCCGACGTCGGCGGCAGTGCTTGACATGGACAACATGTGCATCTTTGGTGTGTGTGGTCTGCTGCACCAGTTTCTTCTACGGCGCACCAAGCGGACAGTGTGCGCCAGCTCCGTCGCTCCTCCCACATCACCATGAGGCGGTCGGATTAGGAAGCTGTTTCATTTTCTGCAGGCCTCGGTTCTGACAGCCTCCAGACACGGACTTGCTCAGGCGTCCGCCACGTGCTGATGGCCTCACCGCCAACCGAACATCAAGCTTCTCGCGTCCGCCCGTCGCTCAAAAGCCAAATCGCGTACAGACGTTTGAAGTTGTGGCCCGCCCCCCTTCCAACCCTGTGCAGCCCGTGTCAGAACCTCGACCATCTTTCCCGGGATCCTCCGTACACCACTTCCCTCGTCTGACCAGCCCTTTTTCTTCGCCGAAAAACTTTAATTCGCCTTGAGCTGCCCCAAATGACTTTCGGGGCTTCTGAATGGAGCATTTGGAGTTGAACAGACGTTCGACGTTGGAAACTCGCCCTACCCTTCGCCATGCACCCGTTTCCCTTTTCGATCACTTGCATGATGGTGGATGCTCTTTTTTCTGTCCCGCCGGCGCTCGGTCTGCTGATCCCACCATTAAGGCTGACACACAGACACCCTCTCGCACTTCCAGCCGGCTAATCTTTCCCCCAGCTCACCACAGAGTACTCGAACCTCGTGTCTGGATCCCTGCATGCTGGATTACGAGACTTGGCTTATATCAACACGGCCCCCTTGAGCATGTGCTCTGTGGCCTGTTTTCCGTAACTCTTTCGGCGGCATAATTAGACGGCTCCAAAGATTGGAAGCCCTGTAGCCCTGTTGGCTTCCTGAAAACTGAGTATGGGGATTGCGGAGGAGTATTACCACATGAAAATTAATTGCTATTATCTCGCTCGTGGGTCTATGGAGATAGTACATCAAATGAGATCAAAGTCTCAGCCGTTCGTGGAATGTGCCCACCCGTATTCCGAATACTAGTTCAGAATGACGGTGTAGCTCGCCTTGAGTTGTACATACATGTCTAGCTCCCAGGATCGTTTGGTATCCGAACCGTAGTATCCAGGGCATGCGCCTGCATAGCAATGCGAGAGAGGCATGGCTGGCAGTGGTAGTCATTGCGTCCCAAGCTGAAGAGATGAGCTTTACCTTGCCCATGCTCTTCCAAACAGGGAGCTCGGCACATGGAGGTATCCCACAACCAGGCGTTGACCGTTTCTCCAAAGATTCAGCTCACCAGAAAGTGTCGTCTCACCTATTCTTCAACCCCATCCTCTCCTCGATCACACCCACAATCCCCTTCCACTCCATCATCCCCCCACCCCCCGTATCCCCACACGCAATCGTCTTCTCAATCGGCCTCAACACCTCCACCCACCCCCCATTCCCCACGCCCCACTCCCCCTCCAGCATCGCAACCTGCTTCCCCGTCACCGGATGCACCCACATGGCCGTATTCATCGCCGGCGCCACCACAATCCTCTTCTTCCGGCCCCCCTCCCCCTCCCCCAACCTCACCGCATCCAACTCCCCCGTCGTATCCCACGCGCGCACCACCGACAACAGCAAATTATCGCACAAGCCCCCCACCATCTTCGCCATCGAATTCGCGCTCAGCGGCGCAATCACCAGCATGTCCGCCCACCGCCGCAGCTCGATGTGCAGGATCGAGTTCCCGCGCACCCACGGCTGCGCCCACTCGTCGGCGTCGAGGTAGATGCCGTCGACGCAGGGCAGCGCGGCGATGGCGGCGAGCGAGGGCTGCTCGGCGGATTGGCCGGCGAGGAAGGCAGCGGCCGAGGCGGTCAGGACGACGCGGATGGAGAGGGTGGAGGGGGCATGGGCGGCGGCGAGGGTGGAGATGATGAGCGGGAGCTTGATGGTGGCGACGGAGCCGGAGGCGGCGAGGAGGAGGTGCGCTTTGTTGTCGGTGTGGGCGGCGGGGGTGATGGGGGTGGCCCACCCCGCGCTGGTGGAGGACGACATTTTCTATTTTTTTTGGCTTTTCTCCGCAGGGTTTGGTGAGGGGATTGTGGAGCTCAGCTGGAGGTGGGTTGTTGCATTTTCTGGTGTGAGTAATCGTGTTTCGCTGCTCGTCGAGTCGGAGGCTCGCGATATGTCAGCGGGCGAACTGTCATGACGGCGGCGATCTGCGGCGAACTTTCTGGTGTCCTCCGGGCGGCGGTGCTCAACCTCCCAAACAATCCCTCTCCACAAACGCACGATACACACGCCACACTACCATGTTTTCAAGGACGGCTTTCTCAAGCGTAAGCTCCATCACCTGGAATGGCTTGAACAACCTGGCCACGGCAACTCAAATTGACAAATTGACTACAGGCTTTCCGCGCCGCAACGCGCCCGGCCTCGCGGCAGCTCGCCAACCCGCTGCAGCACGCGCGCCTCTCGCCCCTCCAGATCCGCCTGCTGTCCCAGGAGACGCGCGCCGCGATAGACAAGGCCGTGAGCAGCGCGCCCGTGGTGCTGTTCATGAAGGGCACGCCCGAGATGCCGCAGTGCGGCTACTCGCGCGCCAGCATCCAGATCCTCGGCATGCAGGGCGTCGACCCCAGCAAGTTCACCGCGTTCAACGTGCTGGAGGACGGTGAGCTGAGATCAGGTGCGTGACATACCATACTCTTATTCTTGTGGCGGGTAGGGGGATAAATGGCTGACGGTTGGCGGGAGTGCAGGTATCAAGGAATATTCCGAGTGGCCGACGATTCCGCAGCTGTACCTCGACAAGGAGTTTGTTGGCGGGTGCGATATTTTGATGTCGATGCACCAGGATGGCTCGTTGGCGAAGATGCTGGAGGAGAAGGGCGTGCTGGTGCCGGCCGAGGAGTAGGGCAGATGCGCTGCTGGAACGACAAAAGACGAGGCATTGGATGAGTGTAGAGCTTGTATTCTATGGGGACGGTCCCTATACATATTTCTTGTAACTTTATTCTGCGCGTATGATGTGACGCAGCTGCCAATTTCGTTCTTTTTCTCAATCTCTTCTTATTTCGTCTCGCCTCTCCACACCTTCTTTCCCCGCGTTCTCCATCCATCTCTCTCTCTCTCCCCCTAACCTCACGTCCGCCATGGCACCACGCAGAACATCCCCTCCGAGGGGCAATGCTGCCGCGCAGTCACGCGCTCATCCCCACAAGCTCACGGGCATCGTCCATACGTCGAAGATGTTCAAACAGCACGCACAACACGCGACAAGGCCACCCCGCAGGGCCGCAGCGCCCACCAAGTACTCAGTCACGTCCAAGCCGCAAGGAGTCACCAAGCGCAAGCCTCGTGACCGCAGCTCGTCTCCGTTTCGTCAGCTCGAACACCCTCTCTCGCATCTATTCCACGGTAGCACCTTCCACCTCACTTCCGCTCACTCATCCATACTAAACTCACACCTCACAGACACCTCAGACGACTACCGCAGCACCCTCATGTACTCGGCCCAAAACGCCCTCACCTCCACCCGCCGCGCCCTCCTCACCCGCATCGCCAACACCAACGGCCCCATCAACAACACCCAGCAGCAGCACCCCTCGACCAGCACCTCCAGCGCCTCCTCGACTTCCAACCCCACCAATTCCACCGCCGCTGAACTCGAGAACCGCCTCCCCACCACGCACGAGCTCCTCGCCACCCACACCGCCGCCATCGCCACCCTCACCGCCCCCTTCGGCACCGAGACTCTCACCTACACCCACCACGGCAACGCCGACGCCCTAGAAACCCCTTCCACGAGCGCCCCCCTCTCAACCCTGATGACCGACTTCGCCGCCGTCGTCGCCCGCGAGGAATGCGCCCTCGCGACCCTCAACGAAGAGTGGCACACGACGCGCGCCGAGATCCAGCTCCTCGCCGAAGACTTGTTCGGAAAGGCGGGCGTGCGGCGATTCCTGCTGGGCAGAGAGGATGGGCTTGGCGAGGGGGTGGGGAAGGGGGTGGAGGGGGTGGAGGGGCTGGAGCGGGCGGTTGGGGAGGTGGAGGCGGAGGCGGTGCGGAAGGTGGTGGAGGTGGAGGAGGGGGAGAGGAGGGCGGTGAGCGGGAGGAAGAAGCAGTTGTTGACGAGTATTTTGTTGATGGAGGGGGAGGATTGAAGGGGGGCGGTGGGGACGGTGCGGGGGATTGGGATGAGAGATGGCGCTTATGGCTGGTATTTTTACGACTCGGGATATGGCATTGCAGATGGATGAGGGCTATATGGCACCAGGCGTCTGAGATCTTTAGTTTTTTTGCTTTATATGATACATGAAACAACGATTCAGTGGAGGAATAAACGATATAGCTGTCGCTTGCCTCTCTATCTATGGTAATAGTGGCTTGAATACTTTGCTTCTCGCCGCGCGCCGTAATGTTTCATTCAAGACTTTCGATACAATGTCTCCAGTAACCACCAGCTAACCATCAACGCAACGAACACTTTTAGAAACGTGTATATCAATTGCCCAAAAGTTTTGCCTTTGGACTTGTAGATTTGCTCCTCGCGCAAGTCGATGACAACGGTCCTGCTTCGATATGGGGGCTGACAATAATCGCGCCTTTGGTTGGCGACGATGAGGACGTGGTTGTTTCGATAATAGTAGGAGCTCTGGAGGTTGTGGTGTATGTTCTGGGCGACGACGTTCAGGCGCTCTGATACCATGCTGGAGAGGGTTTGCGTAGTTGCGGGGTGGCGATGGTGACGAAACGGGGTTGGGGAACGAGGGTGGGTAAGGCAGGGGATTAGTAGCACGGTGAAGCTCCCGTATCAAAGGGGGCGTTCTGTTGACATTGCTCTTTATCTCTTTGCTGCTGTTTGCGGCGTGTTCCCGCCCTTTGTCCTTTCTTTTGTCGAAGTCGGTGATTTCATTCGTTTCGTCGCGCACGATTGTTTCTGAACCCTATAACCATCCTCAATGCCGCACTGCCCAATGCTTTGGGAAAACAAAGGCGTTACTCTTCGGTCAGCCCTGCTCCGTGAATCATCGAGAACTTATTATGAAACTGGGAAGACGGCCAATAATTGGGCACTGCTGATACCTGCTTCAGCTGCAAGAAGTGACAGGACCGAGACCCATCATTCATCTTATATGTTGATGCTGATTATCTTGCAATGCATCAAATATTCACCGACGTTTTGTTAGACATACGTCAAAGATATTCAGACGCAAGCTTTGTCGCATCTGAGGTGGTGGATTCCGAACACCAGACGGAGTAAGACACACAAATTTTGACGCGACAAGAACGCGCTCCCAAGTAGGTGTTCCGGCTACTTGGACGAGGCTGTCGTCTGGGGAGGCGGGGCAAAGAACAGAGGTCTGAACAGAGAAGAGGAAGGCTTCCTCTTAACCTGTTCCAGCGGTTCGACGAAATGGCTGAGAAGGAGGAACATCACCTGCCGTCTGCCGGCGCAGCCACCACACATAAAGCGCTTCACGAGACCTATCGGGTCCATAGCTCCTAGCTTTGCAATGGCCAGACTGTTCGCACATAAAACCTCTAACATGGAAGGATCTGAGTCTTCCTTATTGCTCAGCTGGACTGGGGGGCTTCCAAAACTTCTGCGAAAGCAGGGGAAATTTGTAGAAGGCTTTCATTACTGACTCACTAGCAAGGTTGCTCGTTGTCACCCGGTGGCGAGAGGTTCAGAGTTGGGTGGACTGCCAACGTAAAGTAGGAGAGGTGGTTGCTGAGTTGCGCTGTTTGGTCAATTTGGTGCCATTTGGCAGCAATTAGAGGGGATGATGATCTTCATCAGCACCGTAGGATCGTGTCAGCAGAGAGTCACTGTGCGCTCATTTTTCTCGCAAGTGATGTCGGCACGGAATGAATTTCTTTGCCATGGTTCGAGCACAGCAGCGAATGACAACATATTGTCTAGGTAATGAAGCTGCTATTACTGCTACAGATAAGGCTGTTAGAGCGAAGGCTATGAGAGATTTGACGGGGTTTTATCATTGCTGTAGTAGAATACCAGATTTGGACGTCGAGTTCTACCTAGGCGCGGGCCAAGGCACCTGAAACCCCCAGTCACACCCTCCTGCCATAACGTTGGGCGCGAGGTCCATAATGAGCATGCTGATCATCTGGGGAGGCATGGATGCGCAGCACGCTATGAAAATCCAACTGATCATACAGCACTCGCACAGCTTGCACCCGTGACTCAACCAGACCAATATTGAACCCAACGGCAGACTTGATCCCTCGTGATCGTGAGGAACAGTCCAATACCAGCAGCTTTTAATACCATATCACAACTCCTCATTATGATCTACTCCAGTATGCCACGCTGTTTACCACTGCAGCTCGCATGCTATTCATGAAGAGAAATGTTTCACTTTCGGAGCTCTTCGCCGCAATGCCGATATCGGTACCGAACACTCCCGGCTCGGAAGTTCTCGTCAATGCAACGTGCGCTGCGCCTTCGACCTATTGCCATCCGCACCAGATCCGATCCGTCAACCGCAGCATCACGGCATGAAGCCGAGCATAGCAATTTCAAATAACTCGACGGAAACCTTCAGCATCTTGCTGTGACGCTCACCAGCATTTCGTGACCATCGTGAACCGGTAAATATGTGTGCACCTACGGATGCTGTGTTGGCGTTCAGATTACCGCCACCGCCGCCACAACAAGAAGACCAAGTACAGAAGGGTCATTAAGACATGACATACAGGCTCACCCAGTAGCTTTACTACCTGTTTGCAGTGAGTGTGGGTGAAACCTGCGGTGCTTGGAAGAAAAGATCCCGGATATTCCACCATTTTTAAATGGCCTTCGAAACGACGACGCGGCGATCCGAGCTTGCATGTGCGTGCCATGCATGGTGTTGAACAGGACCAGTTGAAGTAGGAGGCAGCTGACATTACCTCATAAGCTTGATATGAACAAGGTGCGGAGAGAATGTGCGGAGAGTCTGATGAGTACAGCGGACATTAGGCCTTCAGGTTGCAAGTATTGTATGGCCATGGATAGGGATTATCCCGGTAGTCGGAAAGCTCAACACGAAAGTGTTGCTGTGTATAGTTAATGTTTTGTATTATGCGTAGTAGGGGGGAGCTATCAATGGTTGATCAGCTTTGAACAATGGAACAAGAGGGCCAAACGGGAAATGCGGGCTCGACATCAATCAGGTGCAAGACATGAACAACCACACGGACGCAGACACAGATAGAGGTTTTTGAAGTCTTTCATTGAATTATATCATACCGCAGGGTAGTCTTTGAAAGTGTAGACATCATCCGCTGCTTCATTGACCTTCCGTCCATCATAATGCCAGAGAGAAAAAGAAAAGGAAACCTCGTCACATCGTGCTCAATCTCGACCGAGCGTCATAGTCGAAAACGAACCCTCTAGTCAAAGGGGTTGGTGCGGGTGCCCCACCAGGTGAGGGTCAAGCTCAGGCCGACGGTCTCGAGGAGCCTCGCGACGGCGCCAACAGCGATCTGGTCAATGGGACGCTTCTCAGTGACAACGTGGGAGATGAGCTGCAACCAAAATATTAGCAACTACAACACAATTGATTGAGGCAATACGGAACAAAAACATACCGAAGGAGCAGCGCTGGCGAAGAAGATCAAGCTGCCGAGGTAGGCGGCGCCCTTGTACGACAGAGTGCCGGTGGCGTTGATGAGCGCGCCGACACCGTACGCCTGCACGGCCGAGCCGACCAGCGACGAACCCCAAGAAGCGGCAGCCGTGGCCGCCTCCTTGCTCTTGAAGAACTCCTCCTTGGTGTTGGCGGCCTGCGCTTGCCTGTAGGTGTCGCCAAAGACGGGGGCCAGGACGGCCAGCGAGACGGCGTGGCTGTAGGCGGCGCCCAGCGCGATGGCGGAGGGCTTGACGGGAGGGAGGTCTGGAGTAACGTTTAGTACACGGAATTCAAGTGGCGAGCGGAACCATCTCCATTGGAGCGAGGGGAGGGCGCGAGCTTACAGTGAAGAGTGGCCATTGTTGCGGGAATTGAAAGTGTTGAGGTGGTTGATGGAAAGGTGTGCGGTTTGAGATGGAGAGGAAGGCTTGGTGATGCAGATGGGATGGGTGTGTCGAGCGAGGCCGGTCTTTAAGGCAGCCGAGAGCGGGTGCTTTATGATGACGAAATGCACGCTTCCGTTTCCAAGGAGAGAGGGAACGCCCGCGCTAAGGGGCCAGCCCAGCCAGTCGCCATCAGTCCTGCAAAACACGCGAGAGACGGCAGCGAGCAGCTCGTCGATATGGCGGCTGCCTCCAGGACTGAGGCGCACTGCAGTAACCTCTGGTTCTGCGCGACAGCAATTGTAGCTGTGGCATCCCGCGCGCCCTCACACACACCTCTTGACTCGTCCGTCTCTCTCACCCATTCCCGCGTCTCCGCATCGACTGGCGTGAAAGGAACATTATGCAGTTTCGACGTCATTGACTGCTTGGCGTCTGTGGCTGGAACTTGAGAGCTATGGCCAACAACTTTGCCGCGCCTCAACCCAATCGACATCGACCTGCATCGTGCATCATCACATCGAGCCCACGACTCATGGCACAAGATTCGTTCTGTGCCCTTCTCTCCATTTCCCATCCGCTTCCCTTCCATTGCAGCGACCTAGATGCCCCAGGCCATGCGGACTCGCAAAAAATGTTGATGAGAGACGATGACGACGACGCCACAAAACGCACCGACATTCTGGTGCCTGGCTTTTCCCATCCAAACCAACCTTGACAGCCGCGGCGGGATGATTGCTTCTTTTGCGGGGGATCCGCCATCGCCTTTTTCCGCGCGTGCGTCAGGTCCCCACAGCAAATTGCAAATCCGCATGTAAGAAAACAGGTCTTTGCCACGGCTTTTTCTCGCTCGCCTTGTTGCACTCCACTCTCTGCCGTACCTGATTTTCCTTGCAGGGAGTGCTCCAGGCCACGAAATACCATAATGATGCACACAGAGAGAAAGAAAAAAAAAACGCCACTGATGACGGGTACCCTACCAAGCACCCACCCCCGAGTCCCCCGAATGCGGCTCCACGCGGTTCCTGCTTTTCTGATGTACAGCCGTACGTAAGGGTCAAGGGTGTCGTGGGTGCCACAACTCATCCCAATTTCCCGAACCATGCAGCAGAGCCAAGTCTCAAGGCTGTCCCTGTGTGCCTGTTAACCTTGCCCTTACTGTGTACCGTGCCGCGACTCAGCCCCAATCCCCCAAGCCAACCGTGCTGTGATAGTTCGTGTTTGATAAACGGCACGCTACTCAATCAATCCAAAGCGTAACTTTCCATGTCGCGGCGGTAAAAAAGCCCAGATGGTATCAATTTGTATATAACAGCCGCCCACCCACCCACCTACCAGCCCTATACCGGTCTTGTTCTAGGAAAAGATAAAATTTCCGGGTATAAATGTTTTTTGCTGTTGTTAACCTTTTTTTCTTGTTCTTGTTTCTCCTGCTTCCATAGCATCGCGAAAAAAAAAAAGGAACCGCGGAATATGATGTGTTTCCACAGAAACAAAACTGCTTCTGAAGAGAAAAAAGAAATCTAGCATCTGAGGTCTTCCCATGGCAAGCGCCCATCAAAGGTAAGCACCATTTCACCAGAAAACCCGCTGAAGATCACCTCCAGCAATCCCACCCCCACAGCGCGCAAAGCCCCATTCAGAGCCTGCCCCTCTCCCGCCGCTGCCGCTGCTGCTGCTGGTCCTCCGCCGCCGCCGTCCACACCCCCTCCAGCCCGTCAAACCTGCGCCAAAACTCCTCCTCCCTACCCACCCTCCTTGCCAGCCGTAGCATCGCCTCGCGCATTTCCGCCGTACTCGACTCCCCATCCGCGGTCGTCTCCTCAATCGCTTCCTGGAGCATTGGCAGCGGCGGCCTGTCTGCGATCGCCTGTACGACCCTTGCCCGTCCGGCGCGTTCGGCATCTTCGTTGCTATTCATGTGTGCGAATAATCGCGCCATCACTGCGTCGCTGCTGTCGCTGTTGGTATTGGTAATGTTATCATCGCTGTTGCTGCCAGCGCCCGCGACGCCACTGTCGCGCCGCCCGCTATTGTTCTCGACGTTGCGCTCCGCGCTGCTGCTGTGCTCGCGGCGCAGGCGCGGAAACTGGGGGAGCTGTGGCGGCATGCCATCGACGCTGAGTTCATACTGGGGCGGCCGCGTGGCTGCGAGCTCGAGCGCGCGCTCTTCCTCTTCGGCGGTGGCGTAGAAATCGCGGATGAAGGCCGTGGCTTCGCGGGAGCGTGACCGCACCGACGAGGAGTAGGCCTCCGGATTGCGCCTTGGGGGGCCATCCTGGAGCCGGGGGCGGTAGCCTGACGTGTATGTGCGGTGCCGGCGGGCGTTGGAACGTGTGTTGAGGCGGTCGTCGCTCTCGGTGTCGTTGGCGGACATGTCGTCGTCGGTGTCGCAGGCGCGCTGGGGCAGCAGGGATGACGTCTCGTCTGGGCTCTGGCGGCGGGAAGGGATGGTGATGTGGGTGCTCGGGGAGGCACGCGTGGAGTCAGATCCGGCCTGAGAATTGGCGTTGGAAGCGGAAAAGGAGGCGGAGACAGCCGCGGAAGTGAAAGATGAATCAGCGCTCGGGAGCTGCGTGTCTGGGGCGATGGTTGTGAGCATCGTCTCCCAGGGATCAGTGGGAGGGCTGAGGCTACGCTCACGGTCGCCGAGTCCGTCGATGGCACCAGAAGGGCTCCACGATTGGCGCAGAGAGCTGGAGGGCAGGAAGCCGTCGGTGACTTGCCTCCGACCCATGCGCCTCAGAGGAGGGAATTCGCGGGCAGCTTCCATGACCTCGTTGGCCTCGTTTGGTTCCGGTCCATCTGGCACGCTGTCCCGGTAGGAGGGCGCGCGGCGGTACGTGTGCCTTGGGAGTTCTCCAAGCGGCTCATGGGCCCTGTTCGGCCAGGCGCGGCGCCTGCCAGACGTGAAAAGAGCATCAGCAGGAGTGCTGCGTGGCTCGCGACGGATGCGTTCCAAGCCGTCTCGTGCGCGGGTGCGATCCGGACCATTGCTCGACGGCCGCTCTGGGGCCGCAGAGCGAGCCCGTGAGTAGGGGTTGTTCTCTGGGTGATTCGGGCCAAACCGGCTGGCACGAATACTGGGACGGTCGGTACTGATGTACAGGTGGACGCGCTCCTCGGGACTGCGGGTCTGGCTCCTCGATTCCGTAGCAAAGAGCTGATCCATATTAAAGAGCCACTCGTCGTTGGACATGGTGCTCAGGTCGGTGTTGCTGCGCTCCTGGTCGCGCCTATCCGAGTCGCGCTCCGAATCGCTCCCAAGCGCACGGTGGCCATGGCGTAGGGCAAAGTCGGCGAGGTTAATGTTACGGCGCGTGTAGCGGCCGGCATCGTTGCGCCCCGAGACGCGCCCCGGACGCGACGAGGCGGGGGAGCGGCGGCGGATGGGCGAGCGAGCGGCAGAAGACGCGTCGTTCTTGGCCGCCTGGACTCGGGAGTCGGCAGGGGACGGCGCGCGCCAAACTCTGGGGGTGTGGTCAGCGATGTTCAGTGCGATGCGCCAGCGAGGCTGAAGGTACGCGCGCGTGATGGCGCATCAACAACAGTGGTGTGAGGAGTCGTACGGGAGGCCCATAATGCGGAGATGGCTCGGACGAAGTGCGCGACTCAACGGGAACAGACGGCGGGCGATGGACGAGTCGGGGCGGAAGTGGGCGTACGGGTTGTGAGGATGGATGCGGAGAGTTGACTGAGGCAGAGCATGCAGCGGCAGAGATCTGGGGTCGAAGCGGACGGCGAAGCGGGAGAAGGCAGCCTAAACCAAAAATAGAAGGAATCGGCGCTCCCCAGCCCTGTCACCAGCCTCACAGTGGATGTGGCCCCTGCGCAACGTCGTTTGACGCGACGCCAAACGCCAGAGCGCGTCTGCCTGTGACTGTCGCCTACCCGCCAGCCCACCGTCCACAATCCGCCGACATGATCGAGCTCGGCCTGGCCCGCGTGGCCCAGCTGCTCAAGCACACGTCGCTGCCGTGGCGCGCCATCCACGTTGCCGGCACCAATGGCAAGGGTTCCATCTGCGCAGCCGCCTCTGCCATGCTGCACAGGGCCGGCATCCCGCACGGCCGCTTCACTTCGCCGCATCTGATCGACCGCTGGGATTGCATCAGCATCAACGAGGAGCCCGTCGCCGAGTCCGCCTTCCGCGAGGTCGAGCACTTGGTCGCGGGCCGCAACGAGCGCGAAGGCATCAACGCCACCGAGTTCGAGCTACTGACCGCCACCGCCTTCGAGCTCTTCACGCGCGCGCAGATCGAGGTCGGCGTCATCGAGACGGGCATGGGCGGCCGCCTGGATTCCACCAACGTCTTGCAGCAGCCGCTTGTGACGGTCATCTGCAAGATTGGCCTCGATCACCAGGCTTTCCTGGGCGACACCATTGAGAAGATTGCTTTTGAGAAAGCCGGCATCCTCAAGCCGGGCGTGCCGTGTGTCGTCGAAGGTACCAACATTCCGTCCGTGCTTGAGGTAGTCCAGAAGCATGCCAAAGAAATCTCCGCGGGTCCGGTGTATAAGGTGCATGGCTTGCCGGACGCGCCGGCAACGAAACCAGAATACAGAGAGTTCCTCAAAGCCAGAAACTTCCAGCCCCACGAAGCCCTCAATCTGGCCTGTGCTCACAAGGCTACTCTACTGGTCCTGAAGGCCCTTGGCCGGAAGCCTGACGATGAATTGAGCCTGTTCGACGGTCTGACAGACGTCAAGCTACCTGGGCGTCTGCAAGCTCTGGATCTTGGGAAAATCACCGGGCGGAAGAGTCCAGCCGTATTGGACGGAGCACACAATGTCGACTCCGCTATAGCCCTTGGCAGGTTCGTAGAGTCATTGCGCAAGAATAGTGACGGCAAGATTGTGTGGGTGCTTTCGGTCAGCTACGGTAAGGCCCTGACAGACATGTTGAAGCCGCTCCTCAGGGACGGAGACTCCGTCGTGGCTGCGGAATTCGGACCGGTCGATGGTATGCCCTGGGTGAGAGCAACACCTGCTGGAGAAGTTGTCACAGCTGCAAAACAGACTGCTATGCTTAACCAAACAGCTGAGTCGGGGTCGAACGTGCTTGCGGCACTTCGGCAGGCCGCAGAGATGGCTTCGTCCAAGGAAGGAGAAGCCCCCATGGTCGTTGCCGGTAGTCTGTATCTGGTGTCTGACGTCCTGCGCCTGTTGCGCGACGGTTGAGAGCAAGAAAAGAGCAGTCGATAAACGAATAATACTCGAAGAAAAGAGACGGTTAGACCGAAACTCGGAGACAGCACCTTCAGAATCAGTGCCCGCCACAGAAATGGAAGAAACGCAAAGACCCACATATCAGCACGCCGACGCCGGGAAGCGGACGCAGTCCATACTCAATCCTGAAGTGGAGATGTGGAGCATTGACAACTGTTGTTCAGCAAGGTCGGGATGTTGAAACGCACCTAGCCCCTCCCTTTATTCCGGCTGCCCTTTGTGCTCGTGTACGTGATGCAATCAGAGTCATCCCCGTTCACCATTCAGCGTCTACAAAAGTTTGTCAGAGAAGGAAATGCATTAGTGCTCCTGGAACTCGCCCATGCCCATGGAATTTTATGACTGTACAGTCTTGCGGCTATTACATTGCTCTAGTATTTCAACATCAAATCGTTCGTAGAAAGAAGGGTGAAGGCGCCCACCACTCATGCCGTGACGGCCTGGCCCTTCTCATCAACCAGGTGCTCCGTGACGCTGATAGGGCCCTCGCCGACGCCAGTCAGGATGACCCTGCTGACGCCGTCCTTGAGCGCCGCAGCAGTCTTCTCATCCACCTTGGCCAGCGCCTCGGCATTCGCCTGCACAGCGGCACCCCTCTTGCCTTCCCAGCCCTCCTTCTCGCCCAGCAGCGCCTTGAACAGACCCGCAATCTCCTTCTCGTGCTCCTGCTGGTAGTAGATGACGGCATTCGGGCCGGCATCGAACGTGTACGCGGCAATGGTCTTACCCGCCGCCTCATTGATGTACTCAACCGCCTTGATGGCCGCGCGCGAGACGTCGTTCATGTAGAAAATGGGAGGCTCGGTGTCCAGGCAGGTGGCATGGAAGCTGTTGCTGTCCTTCATGGTGACCTTGCCGAAGGCCTCGAAGTCGCGCGCCTTGATCGCGTCGGCCATTTGCTTCATGCGCAGTGGCACCGTCTCGTTGGCGCGGGCGGGGAACAGGCTGCTCGTGGCGACCGTCGTCTGCATGCCCGTCGTGCTGCTGACGCCCTTCTTGGCCGCGCTGACGACCAGGATCGCGGCGCGCATCTCGGGCCAATGCGCCGCCGGCGCGACTTCGTACGCCAGGCTGTCGCTGCCGTCGGCGGCGGTGCCCTTCTCCCACGCCACGTAGCCGCCGAACAGGCTGCGGCACGCCGACCCGGACCCTTGGCGCGCGATGCGCGAGAGTTCGGTTGGGGTGGCGGGGAGGGCGTAAAGGTCGGCAATGGCGCGGACGAGGGCGGCGAAGCCGGCGGCGCTGCTCGCCAGGCCGGCAGCGGTGGGGAAGTTGTTCTCGCTGACGACGCGGATGGGGTAGGTCGAGAGCTTGGGCAGGTTGGCGTCTTGGGCCTCGAGCTGGGCGCGCAGGGCCCTCAGCTCACGGAAGCAGGCCTGGGTGCGGGCGCCAGAGACATCCTGGTCGGCGCCGTTAAGCAGCAGCGAGTCGCCGGCGGGGTACGAGGGCGAGCACGAGGCGGTGGTGTGGGTGCGCAGGTCGGACTGGGCGAGGGTAACGGACAGCGACGAGTTGGTGGGCAGGTTGAGCTTGGGGTCGCGCTTGCCCCAGTATCTGTGATGCAGAGGGCTTTGTGGTAAGTCAATGGCGCGGAGCAGCGGGGCGTGAGGCGGACTTGATGACGGCGATGTTCACCGGGGCGGTGGTGCTCGCTCTGTAGACAGTAGAGTCGGCCATTGTGTTGTGCTGCTGAGGAGGGCTTGTTTACGGAGAAAGTGAGCGGTGTGGAGGAGCAACAGAATCGCGGTTGAGGGGCAGCCCAGGCCAAGGACAGGGTCTGTGCTCGGGCCATGGGACGATCCATCACCACTTCTGCTGGGACCGGTGAACTACAACTTCACTTCACTTTGCTTCTGCCCTTGAGACAGGACCAATTCTGCAACACTTGGAAGCACCCATGATGAGCGCAGACTTTTCTGGTCGTGTTCGAGCCGAAAGCTCTGGCTCCCCATGCATTGAGCCTACTCCATAGCTACCCAGCATCCTCAACGAGCTTCGGCCCTTCAATCAGCTTAATTTCCCGCCAGGAAATGATGCTACTGAGCAACCAGAGCATGCCCAGAAGAGAAGACCGGCCAAATAGCCGCTGTGTAGAAGCAAAAACAAAACAACCGGGAAGTAGCGGCGGCGCTTTCTTCTGTCAAGGTGGAACTGGAGGAGGGGTGGAGGAAAGGGGTTGAGGCCGTTTTCGAGAAGGTGAATGGGCGTGAGTGGACGCGGCAGATTATGGAGCATGGGCTTACATGGTTGAGGGAATTGCTGGTTGGAAGGGAAGTGGGTGTGATGGAAGACTGACCATAGTCAGCGCAAGCATAAAACTTTCCACGAGAGTACGCACTTCCGCTGCCATCTAGCAGCATTGCATGAAAGCGCCTCTCAGGCACTCGAGTATGGTCACCTCACAACATGAAGCTGGCCCGCATAGCGTCGCACATCAACGGCATCACCTCATCTTCCACGGCCCCGGCCCATCCACCTCAACCCTCTTGAACCGCGCCTCACCTGTCTCATCCCCTTTCACATTCAACCTTGTTTAACAGCTCTCTCTTGTATAATATGCCTAATATGTTTTCCACGCGGTCTACCTCATGAGGTGTTCCTAGTGGTTATAAGCCCGAATATCTCGAGAAAAGGGTGAGGTATTTGGGCTACAGACCTGACTGTACTGGAGAGAGTTTAGAATCTACATCAGGACTCGTTGGTTTCGAAGTAGCCTCGCTCGGTGTTTGCGAATATCTTGCTCTAACTAAGCCCGTGGGACTTACCGGGGGGGGGGGGGGGGGGGAAACCAAAAAGGGCAAAAAGGCAAAAATAAAACCCCCCGCCCCACCCCGGGCACGCAAAAAAAAAAAA
>JAJMVL010000125.1:0-105644 GCA_023082095.1 Dothiorella sarmentorum
TCTTCTTTTTTTTTTTTAGAGGGATGGAGGGGGGAGCTTACTTGCAATTGATATACGAGAACCAGATTGTCAGGTCGACGACCTTGTCGTCTCGGCCCGTGACGTCGCTTTCGCGCCAGTAGTAGATCAGGTTGGGGAAGCCGTCGTGGCAGTCGAGGGGGCCGCCGTTGGCGGGTTGGTCTTGGGGGAAGGTGTGGGTGCAGTTTTGGGTGGTGTGGTTGGTGCCGGCGGTGAGGGTGAAGCTGGAGGGAGGGGTTGTGGTGGTGAGTGAGTGATTGGGTGGGTGGTCTGAGGGTTGGGTTGGGGGCTTGGGAGATGGGAATTATAGGGAGTTCTGGACGAACCTGATGGAGCCGTTTTGACGTGGGGGGACGGGAGACGTGGGGATGTGGGTTAGGTTGAGGAGAGTCCAGCCGGAGTCGAGGTGGGTGGTTTGCGGGTTGGCGGTCAGGGGTGATGGGGCAGCAAGGATGAGTGAGATGAGAGCGAGAGAGATGATGAGGAGAAGCATTGTTGATTTGGTTGTCTGAGCTATTCTAGTCTTGGTGATTCTGAAGCTTGAGTATGGAGGGAGTGCGGAGGTTCGGCAGGCAGGATGCATCTTCAGCCTTTTGTAGAGCCCATTTGTAAAGTATTGGTTAAGTGCGATGCTATCGTCTTGGGTAAGCTGGCTGATGAAACAACGCTCTCCGATTTTTCCGTACTGCACAGCTTTGGATGTGGCATGATGTTTATGAGTTTGGTGTGAAGGACTTGGTTGGTGTACAAACCATGCAAGAACGAACCAAAAAAATTATGGGATGGGACGAATAGAGAATATGATGTCACCAAGTTACGGACGATTCAAACAGGCTCTAGTCCACATTGAGTTGCCCGCATCTTACGAGCCTGTCACATTAGAGCCGCTCTTAACAGCAAGGGAGTGTGTAGTATTAGTGAAGAACTTCCCCAGAAAGCAGCAAGAGAGATCTTGCATTTAAAGTCAGTCTCCATGACCCGAATTACAAACAATAAAATATAGAACAACCGACCAGCTATGTCCGATTTAAAGAAGACGAATGTCAGCATCTAATCTTTTCTTGCGGATCACTTTTACTCTCCTGCTAGTCTACATACGAAGTACAGCAATATTGACATGCCCGTTGCACATACGCAGTGTGATACCCTCTCCTAGGCCGACAGGAACGTGCACGCCCTTCTGCACTCTCGCACCCTGCTCCACCATGTTGTGTCGCTGGCTAAGGTGGATTCGCTGGAAATAGTTGGCTTTTGGGTGGGACAAGCGTCGTGCAAATGTCACTGTATCACTTAACGACGATGCAATGCTACAGTAAATTTTCTGGGCTCGATCTGGCGGTCACGAAGAGAGATGGACCTCTTGGTGGGATTGATGGTTACGTTTTCCCTTTTGTTATGTAGCGCGTCATTCACTAAGCCGGTGCCCCAGAGAATCCTTTTGGCACTGGAAAAGAGGAAGTACTTTGAGAGAACTAAGTAACATGGGACACAAGTGTGGAATTATCTGATAATCGAAAGATTCATACCAGCCTTTGTCCCTCAAGTCATACTGTCCCTTCGGACCACCTTTTACACGGGTCTCAACGCGAGCCAGAGAACAGTAGTGGCAGGAAATCCAAATCTTCATGTAGTAAAGACAAAGTTAGTAGAGCAGACGCGCGAGAAGTAACAGATCCCATCCTGTACAAATACTATTGTACACACACAAAAACCGCCTTTGGGACAGGCAAATACCTGGAATCTTGAGGTGTACACATTCGAGCCAAAATTAAAAAAAAAAAGAAAAATAGGGAAGTAAGTAAGAAGAATGTACAATCGCTCGACCATGTTCGCTCGTGAATCGTGGCAGCCGTGATCGATATCGTTTGGTATCAAGTCCATCATCGCTGGCCCTTGCAGGATGGAGAGACATTCAACCGGTGCTCAGCCTTTCCTGCTTGTAGGCAGCTTCGCAGGCAGCTTCGGCAGCTGGATCTTGCCAATGTTGGCGACTTGTTGGCTCCCAACTCTCTGCATCTGCACCACGGCATCGCCCAAGAGCACGCGTATGGCGCCCTCGAGGCGACGGTCCTTCTTGCGGCGCATCCAGAGTAATATTATGCCGAGGATAACCATGTCTGCCGCCATCAGCTTCACTGAGAACCACACGAACCAGCCGATCCAGGCGAACAAGGTTCGCCGTCTCGTATGCTGAAATAGACGCCGTGACTCGAGCTGTTCGCGCAGGGCCGCCACCTCGGCCGTCATCTTGACGAGAGCTTGCTCCACGCGGCGTCGCCATTGCTTGTCACTCGCAGACCGGGCGTGCGACGTGGGCCGATCTCGGAGGTTGTCCCGCGTCTCCGCATCATATACGTCTTCGTTGCCACCAGAGTCCTGCGCATCCACAAACTCATCTTTATCATCTGCTCCCTCGTCACCAGCAGGGTTTAGCATGCGCAGCTGGCCGCCCTTAGTGTGCGATTGCTGTGGAGGGAATTCCTGAGACTCGCCGGAGGAGCCGAGAGTGGGGTATGAAGGCATGCCCAGCGTTTGGTGAGGCGAAGACGACGACGACGACGGCACGTTCGACTTGACCTGGTCCCACACGAACTCCAGCTCGGCGACCAGCTCACGGGCATCGGGGCTCGGTGAGGCGTACTTGTGCATCGTGTCGATCAAGGTGGTGATGTAGCGGCGCTTGGCCTCGGTGCGCGACAGGCCGTGCTGCTGTTTCCAAGCATCCCTGGGTGCGGGCGTTCAGTCATCATGATGGTGTTGCGGGGGTAAGTTGCTTCTTTACCATTTCTCCTGTGCCCTTTTCGATTGGTCGTCGTCGCCGTCGGGCTGCTCCATGATGCCGTCGACATCGCCCTCTGCGGGTCGCGTTAGGACTGCGAGAAGTATGGAAGCTTAAGTCCGAGCGTACCCATGCTCTGCTTGTACAGGCCATAGAGCTTTAATCGGATGGCAGAAGGCGGCTTCTCGGAGCCGATGCGGATCTTGTTGACGGTGTTGAGGGCATGACTGAAGACTCTATCTGCCAGTGCGGACAAGGCGTTAGCTTGGTGGTAAGTGAGGGGAGGAATGCGGTGCGTCATACCCACAGAGTCGGACATATCAGCGCCAATGCGATGGTGGTATTTTGGCGCGCGGGGTCATGAAGCGCAGGACCGGGACGGACATGCGAAGACGTGAAGAGACAGGAGAGGAGAGGGCGTGTCGTGGCGCTGGGGAAGACGTGGATCATGTCTCCTCCGCAGTCGCCTTCGCTCCGCGCCGCGAAACACATGCCGCCCTGGGCCGAGGCTGCACATATGGAAGGTGGAGCCGATCTTTCGCCGGCTGCCGGTATCATGGATCATGGATGGAAGGTGTCAGCCACAGCGCCACAACGCCACGGCAAGCAAGCAAGACAGCAACGCGCTAGGTCGGCGACGCGCTCCCCGCCATTACTGCCCAGCCAGCTCTGCGTGTGCAAACATTGCGACCACATGGACTTTCCCAAACATCACCATGTCGTCCTCGCGCCCAAACTCCAAGTACTACTCAAATCATGAGCGTGTCCCCAGCTCTTCGCGTCCACGCGTCACCTCCACCACCAACTCGACTCGTGATCCAGCATCGCATCCCAACTCGCAAACACACTCGCGCTCCAACTCCACCCACAAGACCACCGAGCGCCGCACCGACCGACACAATGTGCTTACTCGCGAGACAATCAACGTGAAGCGCTCCCCGATCAAGCAGTCCACCGAGAGCCGCTCCAATTCCAGGAAGAGCAGGGAGGACGTCCGCGCGTCCAAGCAGAGCCCTGCAACCACGCCAACAACTGCTGTGCCAAAGGAGGAACCACGAGGTATGCTGCTACATTATTGTCAATGGATTGTCTGACCCGTCGCAGAACCATGGAAGCCCCAGGCCTCACTCATTCCGCATACCACCGCCCCTCTTGCCTCACGTATATCTACTCCACAACGTGCCTCGCTGGCTCCCGTCGACCTACAGCCGCAGCCATTGAGCGAACTGCCGGTTGAGGCCCAGGAAGCTGCTATAATAGAAGACTTGCTGTTTGTTTTCATGGGCTTCGAGGGCCAGTACATCAGATTCGCCGCAACCCACAACCCTTCGGAGGAGAAGAGTCGCCTTATGGGCCCCTCGTTCAGCATAGCTTCTGGCTTGGATCCTAGCTTGCGCGATCTGACGACGTCAATGCTCAAAATGGCAACACACTACTCGGCCTTGGAAGCTTTCATCGAGGTTCAGAGCAGAGACGAGTACGGCGCAGTCAACCACGCTTTATGCGCCGTCGTCCGAAAGCTACTCAAGGACTACCTGGTGCTCATGGCACAGCTGGAGCACCAGATGCTCACCAATCCGACCTTCACCCTCCACCTCTTGAACCTACACACGAAACCAACCAGTCACATGCTGTACCAGTTGTACAGCATGGGCCTTGAGGTCTTGAAGGCAAATGCTCTCCTGGATGACGAAGACGAGGATGATCTCGACGAAACCGAGAACCTGGAGGATATTCTTGAGTCTCTCAGGGAGGGTGGCAACATAGCACAGGGGTCGATAGGGAGCAAGAAAGTGTGCAAAGGCGGTAGTGTTCTGGGCTTAATATCGAAGCGATTGGCATCCATGGCAGGAGACCCTGCTGCAAGAACACTGCTCACAACGTTGTTACGGGAAGCCAGTCGGCCATACATGACCATGCTTAACGAGTGGCTGCATCATGGAGCAATCAAGGACCCTCATGCCGAATTCCTGATCAAGGAACAGAAAAGCATCAAGCGCGAGAGACTTGACCAAGACTACACAGATGAGTACTGGGAGAAGCGCTACACGATGCGGGAAAGCCTGGTTCCTCCGCAGTTGGAAAGTGTAAAAGAAAAGGTCTTACTGGCCGGCAAGTACCTGAACGTGGTGCGCGAGTGCGGCGGTGTCGACGTTAGCAAAAGGGTGCAAGATGTGCCAGTCAGCTTCGACGATCCGCGATTTTTGGAGAACGTCAACAGCGCCTACGCCTACGCCAACTCCTCTCTCCTCCATCTCCTCCTCACCACCCACGCACTCCCAGCTCGCCTCCGATCACTCAAGCACTACTTCTTCCTTGATCGATCCGATTTCTTCTCCTACTTCCTGGAGCTCGGGACTTCGGAGCTCAAGAAACCAGCCAAGGTTGTCAACATTGGCAAACTGCAGTCGCTATTGGATATCGTCCTTCGCCAGCCCGGTAGTGTGGCGGCAGAGGACCCATACAAGGAGGATGTGAAGGTCCAGATGAACGAGATTGGGTTGACGAACTGGCTCATGAAGATCGTCACTGTGACGGGGTTGGATCAAGATGCTGCGACCGGTAGCTTCTCAAACTACACGCCGGCCGCGCAGAGCGCCACCATCACCGACGACAAAGACATTACCGGCTTCGATGCACTGGTTCTCGACTACGCCATGCCATTCCCCCTCTCCCTTGTTGTCAGTCGTGTAACGCTGACACGGTACCAACTTCTTTTCCGCTACCTCCTTTCCTTACGCCATCTCGAAACACTGCTTGTGGGCAGTTGGGCAGACCATGCCAAAGTGCGCAGCTGGAAGCACCGCTCAACCAACCCCAAGATCGAGATGTGGAAGCGCAAGGCGTGGACGCTGCGCGCGCGCATGCTGGTCTTCGTGCAGCAGCTGCTTTACTACAGCACAGCTGAAGTCATTGAGCCCAACTGGCAGAGCATGATGTCCCGGCTCAACGCGGTGAGCAAAGGAGATACAGCAGCAGAAAATGCAGATGTTATGCAATCAACAGAGACAATGGACCCGGCAGCAACAACAACCTCGGCGGCGGCAGATGGTAGCGGCGACCCAGCGGTTGGAAGTGGACCGCAAGTGGAACGCACAGTGGATGAGTTGATGCAGGACCATGTGGATTTTTTGGCCACGTGCTTGAAGGAGTGCATGCTCACCAACGCAAAGCTCCTCAAGGTATGTTTTCCCACTCAACCCTGCCCCCCATTGAGCACCCAACAGTGCTAACAACCCAAACCCCTCACAGATCAACTCCAAAATCCTCAACACGTGCACCATGTTTGCCAACTACACCAGCTCCCTCTCGCGCTACCTCGTCTCCGCCGACGCCGACCTCTCGGGCCCCTCGTCGGCTGCTGCCTCCACCACCTCGACCGACAAGAACGGCTCGTCGACGCGCTCGCTCGCCTACGACCCGTCCAAGCTGGCCAAGATGATCGACCTGCTGCAAAAGTACGAGGACAACTTCACGAAGCATCTCCGCATCTTGCTGGACACGCTGAACTACTACGCGGCCACGGAGACGGTGGTGTTTTTGAGTCTGTGCGCGAGGTTGAGCGCGGCGAGTGAGGGGTTGGGGTTGGGGGTTAATGTCAAGGGGGAGACTGTGTATTGAGTAGGGGGAGGGGCGTGCTCCTTTTCTTTTTAGCATTTCTTGGCGTGTTTCGTTGTGACGATTTGTTTTGTCACGGATGGATTGGTGGATGGATGGGCGGGAGCCGGTTCTTGCATGAAAAGAAAAAAGAAGCATGGCGTTTTTCTTTCTCTGTTTTGGCTAGCTTTTCTGGCTGGCGGCTTTTGGTTGTTTGAATGATGGGGAAGGGGGCGAGATAATGATTATTGTGACGAATCTTCTTTTTCGTGTGTCTACATAGGGGATGGAGCTGATATCCTGGTATAGGAGTGATGGATGCCTGCATCATACAGAGGTGTTCTATGCAGTTGTGATGGTGGGGAGGTACAGAACAAAGCGGAAGCGACATGGTAGTCGGCCCCCACCACTCTACTATCCTACCCCCAATCCTCCACTATGACAGAAGTTTTTATAGGTGGGAAAATGTCTGATGCTGTTGTTCTACTACCCTAAGGTCAACTCTAACCGTTCTCTGGTCCGACTAGTCCCACACCTCCTTGCACACTTTCCCACTGCCCTTCCGATACGCGATCCCGTCCATCCACTCGACCCACAGAACGTTATAGTACTGGAGCCATTCGTGTTCGTCTTCTTGATAACTCAACGAGATGGCCACGGCCTCGACTGGCGCGTCTTTGCTCGGATCACCCAAGTCGATACGGCCTCCGAAAGCCTGCTCCAACTGCCACGAGGTGTTGCCCGAAGAGCGTGGACCTTCCCCACACATAGCTGAGTGCAACGTATTTGTCTTCCTCCCTAGCCTGGGCAAGGCGCTGCTGGACTGTGTCAATGAGCCAAGTGAGCTTGGGGCGCCGAAGAGGTTCTGGCCGTGTTGCTGTGCGCATGTTTTTCTCCAGTCCAGGAGGACTTGCTCGTCGATCCAATTGCGGTCCACCGGCCTTCGGATCCCTCCGGCTACCTGTCCACTGCCTAGTCTGCTAAGCATAGAATCGTAGGGAACAAGGCGAGGTACGTCGAAGTAAGCTCTCCCACCAGTACTCGTCTCAACAGTCAGCTCTCCCTCGACCATATCATATGCGAGGCGTTGCCAGACTGGGCCCAAAACCCATTCGATAAACCCCTCGTGCGTGCTACAGCCTCTGGCTCTGAATATTTCACGGGCGTTGCCCAAGAAGACCCCTTTCTTCGCTGGTGTTCTAAAGCTATCAAGGATTCGTGCGCATATGTTGCATTCGCTCTGGTTGAACTCGCGCTCAATTAGCTATAGGACCGGCCACAACACTGCCCAAAATTACCTGCTTGCTGTCATCCACTGGCATCAGGACTCTTGGTGAGAGCCGGTTACCATCTCCCAAGTTTGGCTTCTCCATGTCGAATCAAAGCGGGTGGTAAGCGTACGAAACTGCCCTGGGTGAGGCTGAGAGAGCATGGACCTCTGAGGACCGGAGCTAATGTAATCGACGCAGCTGTTTTCCCCCTCGTACGAAGTATGCGACCAGCCACAGCGGGCCTGTACCACTAACATCCTTTTCCCTTTGCACTTGACAGGGTATGATCAACGGTAAACCGGCTAGCTAGTAGATTCCAGGGGTGTGACAGGCGGTGCGCCTGACCCATGACCCCGCGCCGCTGCGCAGCACTGTTTGCGTTGTCTTTCTCTCTCCTGTCTAGCCTTTGGCCAATGACAATGACCAATGTCGCCATCGAGCCAATAGGAGCTCAAGGTCGTATGCAAGATACCTAATTAGGAAGCACGGAAGCTTCCAGCCTCGAACGTCTGAAAAGCCCCGCAGAGTGTCAGAGAGCGTAGTCACCATGCCATTGCACGGCTAGCACAGGGATTTGACACAGCTTCCCTGTCGTCTTCATTATTTCTGGACGGCTGGTTAATGCGCCGAAACTCGACCACCCCACCACAACAGTATTTGGGAGCAAAGAAGCGAAAAAACTGGAGCGACCGGACTTTGTAGGACAATGAAATAGAGCAGCACCAGCTCGAGGCCGCAAAACCAAAATTGAAGAGGTTTGAAATGATGGTCCAGTGCAAGACCCCAAATACATCACCTTCCCATACTCCCACGCCCGTTGCAGAAGCAAACGCCAGTAACTCTTCTCAGTCGCAGTGGAGGTGAAGGTCGTCGTCTTCGTCCCAGCCGCACTGGCTCTTCCTGCCGGTAGCAGCCAGATTGATGCCGCCGCCATCGCCGAGAGCCCAGAAGTCATTTTCTGCACGCACGCACAAGGCACGATGGCCGTCAGCCTTCCATTTAGCGGCAGCTAGTACGGGAACAAGGAAGGCTTACCTCCACTCATGAAGAAGCAATCGTAATCGGTATGCAGCAGGCCCAACTCCAGCTTCACCGACGTTTTCTCGTAGACGCGGTTCCAGTTGGCCACGTCGTATTCCAGGTTATAGCAGATGGCCGCGCCGTAGTTTTGCGTCATGTTGCCCCACATGGCGTCCACGGTGCTGCTGGTGAAGGCCTTGCGGACCTGTAGTCAACGAGGGCAGGTAAGTAGCTTGTGGGGTTGGGGGAGAGAGGGGAAACCAGCGTACATCGTCCCATTCGGTGAGGTCGACCATGAGCTCGATGACGGACTCGACGGCTGAGGCGATGATGCCGCTGGCTGCGCCTCTGAGGATGGTGACCACTGCCATTTCTGTCGTTGGGGATGGAAGACTGGTCTTTTGAGCGAGTAGAGTCCGTCGGGAGGGTGTTGAAGGCTTTGGTGGAGGGCTTGCTGGAGGGAAGGAAGGGAGCCTGCTTGCCCTTTAATAGCGTTAGGTAGGGTCAGCTCTCTGATGCCTACGTGGCTGTATAAGGCTGGCTTTAGAATGCCAACGAAAAGTTGAGGCTGTATAGAGAACATGGCCAATCGTAGGTGCAGACGAAGTGAGTTTGGCAAGGCTGGCGAACATACAGGACTGCTCATTTATTTTGTCGGCCCCTCTTTCCGCACTAATTTACGCAGTTGCATGTACTTAGCCTTGTGGATACAAAAGACTTACTTGTCGATTTGGACTGAAGGGTACACAACGGATGAATTCTGACTCTTTGTGGGAAGAGTACTTGATACTTCCTATAACAAAACTTGGCTTTCCATATTCGTGGACAGTGCTGGAGACTCAAATAGTGCGAAGAGAGAACACGGTAGAATATACTATCATGGTCATTAACAGTTCGCACATCCTTCTTCCGGATGTTGAGGCTCGTTCAGTATATTTGCCAAAGATTCTTAGCATGACAACCCGGTCACTGGTATATCCAATTAGCAAAACATGACTATTATTGACAAGTATAGGATATTACACCGCAATGATTCATTATCGTTCAAACTCACTATACGCCTACCAGAGCTTGCCCTGTCCTCCCAACCCCCTAACTCCCGCTTCGCATGCCAAACACAACCCACAAAAAACCCAACACACATTCTCCGCAGCACCCTCATCCGCAGCCACCAACCCCCTCACACCAAATTCCCCCTAAGCTCCTGCTCCCTCTCAATCGCCTCAAACAAACTCTTAAAATTCCCCGCCCCAAACCCCTCAAACCCCCTCCTCTGAATAATCTCAATAAACACCGTCGGCCGATCCATCAGGTGCTTCGTGAACAGCTGCAGCAGGTACCCGCCCTCGTCGAAATCGATCAAGATGTCCAGCTCGCGGATGGCGGCAAAGTCCTCCTGCAGCGCCCAGCGGTTCGCCTTGGCCGTGCGCGCCAGCCGCTCGCTCATGGCCGCGTAGTACGTGTCGGGCACCTTGATGAACTCGACGCCGCGGGCCTTGAGGCGCGCGATGGTGGCCAGGATGTCGTTTGTGCGCAGCGCGATGTGCTGCACCCCCGCGCCCGAGTTGAAGTTGATGTACTCCTCGATTTGGGATTGCTTTTTGCCGTGGGCAGGCTCGTTGATGGGCATCTTGACGAGCTCGTTGGGCGAGGACATGACGATGGATTTGAGGGCCGAGTATTCGCTTGAGGGAGTGTTAACGGTGCTTCTGTGGTTTGGAATTTTTGGGGAAGGGGGATACTTACGTGCAGATGTCCTTGTCGTCTACGCTCCAGAAACGGTGGAAACCCATGACGCGCTCGTAGTGCTCGCATGCCCCTTCCATCTCGTCCCAGTCCTGGTTGCCGACGCAGTGGTCGATGGCCTCCAGCTCGATGCTCGGCAGGAAGCGGGACAGCGGGTCGACGCTGCTCTCAGCCCGGTAGCCCGGTAGGAAGATGCCGGTGTAGTCCAGGTTCTGGACTAGCGTGTGCGTTGTGTCGCCATAAGTTCTGATGGTTGCGAGGCGGACAGCGCCGTCGGGGCCGGAGAGGGTGTACGGGGCGCGGACGACCACGGCACCGGCGGCGACGGCGCTGGAGTATACATCGTCGACGGAGTCAACTTCGAAGGCGACATCTGAGATCAGTTAGTACAGTGTTTCACATATTTGAAGAGTCATGGGATTGTTAACGCATACCTTTAACAGCATCCCCATGCTTTTCCATATGCGCATGCATCTCTCTCGCCAGCGCCTTGTCCTCCTCATTAAACTCACTTCCCTTTTCAACTGCCTCAAGGCTGCGCAGCGGACTGCTCAGCACGAAAGTGACGGCACCATTGCGGACAACGTGCGAGGCCAGGGCACGCGACTTTGTCTCGAGACCTTTGTACGCAACGCGCTCGAAACCCATGCGCGTAACATAGTACGAAGCTGCTTGCTTCGCGTTGCCAACCCACCAATGCACGTGGTGATATCCGCGATATGACTGCAGACTAGTCGCGTCTGCGACGGGCCGTGTGGGGGGCGATTGCGGTGGGCTGACGGCGGCGGGCGCCATGATGGTGTGAGGAGAATGGGGAAGAGAAAGATCTAGGAGGGATTGCTCAGAGTGATGGTGATCACAGCAGCGGTGGGAAAAGAGAAAATGTGAGTTTACTATATATCAGGGCCACCTGCGACGGTTGAGAGCAAAGGAACAAACGGCTCTCCAAGCTTCCGCTTCTACGTTCAAATACCTGGACTCAGCGGTGCGGCCCATTGCTAATCCCCTCAATGCCGTTCGCTGACGTACATGTCAGCTCTGCAAGACCGTTGTTGACCGACGGATGCCGCTGCAAGACCGTTTCCAAGTAGGGAGAGCTGGAAGCTTGGATAACGCGGAGAACCGCGGATCCTTCAGGAGAGCGGGCGATGAAAGGCACGTGAGCACGGATATCTCAGGAAATACGTGCCAAGCCCGCTGTGGCGCTCGGCTTGCGGCGGGCCAACTGGGACATCCTGAACAAAGACGACGCTGTCTAGGCTTCACACGGATCGCTAATCAGGGGATTGGCGGGGTGCGGTCAAGTAAGCCGCTTGGGCGGGGATGCGCAGGTGTAGAAGAGGACGGTGTGTCGAGTTCAGGTACTCTTGTATGCCCGAGATATTAAATCTGCGCCCGTCGATTAAGTTGCTCTCCTCACTTATCCGCGCCTACCTTCGCCTTTTCTCAGACCAATCTTGCTCCCACACAATCACCACAATGGTGGCAGCCACGACCTCTCTCTCGTCAAATGACGCCAAAGTCCTCTCCGCCTTGTTTGATCCCGAATCTTCTCCCTCCGCCTCAATCAAGATAGTACCGGAAGCACCGCAAAGCCTACCGCACATCTCCAACTCACTTCTCCCATCTTTACAATCCGCTGAGCGAACTGCTATCTTGCCACTCAACACGCAAAGCCCGTCGCTCGAGGACGCCAATGTCGCCATAAAAGCCCTCAGTGAGCTGATAGATCAGCACCCCTCCTACGCCTCCGCATACACCAACAGAGCCCAAGCAATGCGGTTGCGGATCGAGGACGAGGAGCGCATGTTCGGGCCAGAGAACTCGGAGACGGCGGGTGCTCTGTTCGCAGACCTGGCCAAGGCCATCGAGCTCGCATCACCAGCGTTACCACAAGATCCGCTATCACCACTCCAAGCCCGGCTTCTAGCGACGGCGCATACGCATCGGGGGTATCTGCTCTTGAAGGCAGCCAGAGCTGCCGGTGAAGCGAGGTTGGAGAGCGGACCAAAGGAAGTTGAAGGGCGAGACAAGGACGCGTTGGAGGAGATGGCGAGTCGGGAATTTTCCCTCGGCGGCCGCTACGGGGACAAGATGGCCAAAGAGATGGCCGTCAGGACGAATCCGTATGCAAAGATGTGCGGTGCGATCGTGAAGCAGGCGATGAGGGAGGAGATGGGCGAAGCGCCAAGAATCGATGTTGGAGGCGGCGTTGGCGCTTGAGACTGGCTCGCGGCGAGTTCTGTAGTGTGAATTGACTGGCTCTTCCTGACACCCGTTACTTCAGTCAAAATGCGAATTGACATGATGCGCAACGGCCATCTCGTCGCCCTCAAACTCATTGCACACCGGGCAGAGGGCCTGAGTTCCTGAGCTGAAGCCGGCGGCTTCAAGCGGTTCTTCCTCGTCATGTTGAACCTGAAGGGGATGTCCCGGAGGTAGAAGATCGCCCAGACTGTATCCAGTAGGAGGTTCTTCCATTCCATCCTCCTCCCTCACATCGTGATACCGTATGTCAAACCTCGAGGTCGACGGCTGAGTCGTCGTCCGTACTCCCTGATGGGCGCCGACGTTGGGCTCTCCGTTCCTCCCCAGGTTACTCAATCCCGCAGATCCAGCTCTTGCCTCGTCCTCGGTCGCCATGCGCTGGACGCGACCGACGCGGCCGTCGACGAGGCGTACTTTAATGCCGTGGGGGTGGTTGCCGCTGGTCAGGACATCTGCAACGGTTCCCTGCACCTGGCGGCCGGTGGGTTGGTCGACTTTGAGGACGATGGAGACGTGGGCGCCGGAGATGACTTGATTGACGGTTGGCACGTTGGTTGGCGCGTGGCTTCGTCCGGCGCCGCCTCGTCCTCTTCCGCCGCGGCCTCTGCCTCTGCCCCTGTCGGCCGTCTGCTGTTGCGATGGGCGTCCCTGGCGGTTGCGAGGTCTCTGCATACTCTTTTACAGCAAGACGATCAGTGTTCAGAGCGACGACAAGGGGTTGATAATGACGCTGGGTGAGTGGGCGGAAAAAGTTGTGTGGACGAGTGTGCAGCGGGGCATGTCGAGCCGAGCTTCCCCGCAGAAACCAGAAGCAGAGACGGGAACGTCACGCAAGCTCAGGGCTCGGATTTCAAACGCCGACGTCAGTCGCCGTGGGTGTGGGGGAAAAAGAAGCTGGCCCCGGAAACTGCTGCGCGGCGTCAACGGAAGCTATATCCCACTCTTGCTACCCTTTAGCCGATCTGCGCCCATCCAATCCGCGCGCAATGGTTTTGTCGTCGCCCGAGTCATCATCTCCTCCGCATTCCCTCCTCTACACCACCTGGTTTCCACCCTAACTCTCGCTGCTATTCGTCTCTCTTGCTTCAGAATTCCCTTCCCTCTCCTTACCAATTGCATATAAAGAAAAGACAGAAGTGTAATCATGGCGAAGGTGTTTAGCTACGACGAGGGTACGTCTTATCTTCGGTCACCCCATAACCAGCCCGCTTCGCGTCAACGCTCCCCCGAAGTTGCTCAAAACCAACGCAACCCACAGTTTCCAAGCACAACACCGCAGAGAGCTGTTGGGTCATCCTCTACGGCCACGTCTACGACGTAACATCCTTCCTCAACGAGCACCCGGGCGGCTCCAAAATCATCCTGCAGCTCGCCGGCACCGACGCAACCGAAGAATACGACCCCATCCACCCCCCCGGCATCCTCGAGGAGACGCTCCCCGCCGAGTCCAAGCTCGGCCAGTTCGACGAGTCCACGCTGCCCGCCACCGAGTCGGCGCCAGCCGCACAACAGCAAGAGTCCAAAGCCGCGGCCATGGGCGGAGACACGACGACGACGGAGCCCGAGGGCCCGCCAGACCTGGCGTCGCTGCTGAACCTGGACGAAATCGAGGCGGCGGCAACGAAGCAGATCAGCGCCAAGGGGTGGGCGTACTACTACTCGGCCAGCGACGACCTCGCCTCCAAGACCCTCAACAACACCGCCTACCGCCAGATCCTCATGCGGCCCCGCATCTTCGTCGACTGCACCGCCTGCGACACCTCCACCACCCTCCTCGGCGGCACCCACAAGGTCAACGTGCCCATATACGTCTCGCCGGCCGCCATGGCGCGCCTCGCGCACCCGGACGGCGAGCGCGGCATCGCCGCCGCCTGCGCCCGCTTCGGCGCCGCCCAGGTCGTGTCCAACAACGCGTCGCTCACGCCCGAGCAGATCGTCCAGGACGCAGCGCCGGACCAGGTCTTCGGCTGGCAGCTGTACGTGCAGACGGACCGGGCCAAGAGCGAGGCGATGCTGGCGCGCATCGCGCGGCTGCCGCAGTTCAAGTTCGTCTGCCTGACGCTCGACGCGCCCGTGCCCGGCAAGCGCGAGCACGACGAGCGCAGCAAGAACGTCGGCTCCAACCTGCCCGTCCGGTCCTCGGTCCAGACCGGCTCCGCCAGCACCACGTCGCCCGATCCCAAGGAAAACAGCGGTGGCATCGGCCGTAGCCTCTTCCAGGGCACCGCGCCCGACCTGACGTGGAAGACGACGCTGCCGTGGCTGGCGCGCCACACGGCGCTGCCCGTGGTGCTCAAGGGCGTGCAGACGCACGAGGACGCGTACCTGGCGTCGCTGCACGCGCCGCAGGTCAAGGCCATCATCCTCTCCAACCACGGCGGCCGCGCCATGGACACGGCCCCGCCCGCCGTCCACACGCTGCTCGAGATCCGCAAGTACTGCCCGGAGGTCTTCGACCGTGTCGAGGTCTGGGTCGACGGCGGCGTCAAGAGGGGCACCGACGTCGTCAAGGCGCTGTGCCTGGGCGCAAAGGCCGTCGGCGTGGGACGTGCGGCCCTGTACGGGCTCGGCGCGGGGGGCACGGAGGGCGTTGCGCGCATGCTGGAGAGTAAGTCGTGCTATTTTTATTTTTATTACCCCCCACACCCCCCTTGGCCCCCTATTTTTTTTTTTTAGCAATTCGCTTGGCGAGATTAGGTTCGGGGATTGACCGGTGGCTAACGGTGATACACAGTTCTCAAGGCGGAGACCGAGACGGCGATGCGATTACTCGGTGTGGAGAAGGTCGAGGATCTGGGGATGCAACATGTAAGTTGTGGCTCCGCATGTGCCCTGGCTTTACTTAGTGCGGTTAGCTGACTGGGGAATTCCTGTCGCATAGATCAACACACGTGCCGTCGAGCGCGATATATACGACGGCCCGGCCAATCTGGCGAGGCCGGCGTTATGGGAGAAGGTAAAGGCAAGGCTGTAGAGGAAGAAGATTGTGTAGAAAGAAGGGCGGAAATATGTTCGTAGAGATCTCAGCATTGTGAAGATTTGCCAGCCATACCCATAGAAAGGAACGAAGTGTACGATTTCTTCTCAAACAGATGAGTCGAAATTCGTGCTGTCAATTACTCTTCTTCAAGCATAATGAGGGGGTTTGTCCTATTCCATCAATTCGTTTACGCATAAACACGCAATGATGATGAACTACACCGCCAGAAGCATTCTTCGTACATCAGTATCACCAAGCAATGATGACGGCAATCATAACATAGTTATGCCGCACTTACTCCGACTATGCTTCTCTCAGAGCCAATGCAGACCAAATACATCCCCAAGAGAGGAATGTTTCTTGGGCCTGAATGTCAAATATGCACCCAGCCGCCACCGTACAGTGGCAGCTTGTGGTTGTTGCGGATGGGTGATTTAGGGGAGGAGTTATTAGTAGAGAGGAAAATTTATAAGTGTGTTGAATCGGTGAGGGTATGGGTTTTGTGGGGGCGTGACGAAGAATCCGGAGACGCCACACGTGGGGAGTGGCGTTCTCGGGATGCTGAAGATGTACGTGCCACTTTTTTGGTGCTGATATTCGTGTTGGGGGGAGGGACGTTGGTGAGGTCTCAATTTGATGTAGTGTCGCAGAACTTTCCTGATGTCATGTGCGGATCGACTTTCTTTCCACTGACGATCGAGTGTGTTGGGTCCCTGGGTGTGTTCAATGCGGTGACGCACGAAGGCATAACGAATTGGAAAAAAGGACCCCCTTCCCACTCGGAATAGAAAACCGTACTATTGAAGGATGATACCAGGTTGATCCAATAAAGTCTCCAGTCAAAAGAATCTGATCTGCGTTCTGAAAGCGTGCGGACCATCCCAGATCAATCAATGCGACGGCAGTGCCTACTTTTAAAATTTTTTTTTTTTTTAAAAGTGTCCCTGCGTTCCGGTCGTCGGACAGCTCGTACCTGTAGGCATGACTGCAAAATAAGCAACTGGAATGTTCGGAACCTCGGCAAAGCCAGAATCAGTGGGGAAAGAAGCTCATCCTTAGTCCGGCTCTGTTGCGGAGCTGCCTCGGCGTAGACACGTTGCTCGAACCATCGTCGCTGGGGTTAGAACGGCAAGAAACAAAATTCCGCTTGGCAGAAACACCATGAACAGTGCGCTCGTGATCACTGCTGCAATATGGACCCTGTTTTCCTCGTCATGACATCACTTGCTCATCCCGCTCGGAAAGCCCACGTACTCTTGCAGGGCTGAGCGTCTCAGTCGGAGATTTACGTCTCAAGATGGCCGGACTTGCGATCGGGCTCGAGCCGTGAGATTGCCGGTGCGGATGCGAACTCGAAGCAGGATTCGGCGGTGTTAGTGTTGGTGCTAGAAACGGAAGTGCGTTCGAGAAGAGATGAGGAAGAAAAAGCTTGGCCACTTAGGGACAAATGGACATGGTAGCGCGTCGGCAGCTAGCAAGCATGACCCGGGCTAAACATGACGAAGGGAAACTGCCGGACTCAGCGGCGAGGGCGTACATGCGCTATTTACGCCGGCAATATTGGAAAAGACCCTCTGCTCACGCGCTGAGATCGGCAAGTCTGGCCACTGCATGCAGCTCGGGGAGTCGGGCGGGCTTTGAAAGAAGCAGCACCGTCTGACGAGAGAGTCGGCAGACGCTTCGTTTGGGCCGTTGATGGAAGCGACAACCTCAGGCTCTTGCTCTGGCAGTAGCTGCGACCCACGCAATCGGGCAGGAGAAAGTGGAGGAAGGGAGGCCACCAGGTGATCCGAAAGCGACAGTATCGGGCCTTCACCGCCAGCATGGAAGGATCGTCAGGCTCCCCGGCGGATGCTTGCAGGCGACGGGCGAACCAGATCTGGACTGAGGTGAAGCTCGAGCTATTGGGGTGGGCACTCGTGCGGGCGACGCAACGAAATGAGATGGGCGCTCGCAGCGACCGCCGTCCGCAAGGCTGGCGCTCGAGCCACAGTGCCAGCGCAAGATGGTTCGTGCAGGATGGAGACGGGACCTTCCCGGCGGATCCAAAACAGTCGTTGGTGGGGAGGGCGCGAGGTGTCGGTGAGCATGCAGGAGGTCGATCCAAGAATAATCAGAGAGCCACAGAGCCGCATGGAGCAGCAGCGCTCCCAGCAGCGTGCGGTGGTGGTGTTGAGGAGACGAGGTCCGGTTAAGGGCCGTTCTGATCGCTGAGATCTGCGCCAAGGCCCTGCCACCTAAGCGAGGGGGGCCCGAGGGCTGCCTGATCATGGGTGCAAATTCGAGGCGGCTTCTTTTTGGAAACATCACCATCGTTGTTGACGCACCGACTACGACCGTGCCCGATGCTGCCGGGTTTCCCCTTTCGAGCACTTGCACAGCGCAGCGTTTTTACTGCACCAATCCCACCACCGCGCCCGCCCAACATGCAGCGGAAAATGGCCAGGACGGCGGCTCCCTGCATGCTCAAGCACCGTTAAGCTAGCATTCCCGTACCTGCACCACCGCCGCTCCCGTTGGCTGACGGCATCCCATCTCGCCAAGGCAGCTGTGCTGGTGTGCGCCCGTGCCGGCAATCATGCCTTTTGCGCCATCTTCCCTGCCTGCGCATCGCTACTTACTTGCATATAGTGCCCTCGCCCTGCTCGGACGGCCGTCCCACTTCTCCTGCCTGCCCTCTCCACCTGCTGCCCGTCGAAGCTAATGCTTTCTATTGAGCCTTGATACCCCTTCCTCCCCCTCCTCAGCCACCTCTAGCTCGATGCGTACCACACCACACAGCTCTGCATCACCGTACCACCTGCCCTCTAATCCCTCCTTCCCATGGCTACCGCCCTCAGCACGCTGCAGCACACTCGGACCCACAACAATGACTCGCCAAGGCGGCACCAGCGCGCCCAGTCTGATGTACCGCAAACCCCGCACACTCAGGAGAACCGCTTGGACAATAAATCCAGCGTCTTGCGCGGCCGTTCCAATTCTGTCGTGTTGCCCCAGAGGAAGCCGTTAAGAGAGCTGTCGCCGTCCGAACGCAATGAATCTCCTGAGCGCCGCGAGCAGCCGATCTCCCCTTTACTTCGGCTAGAAATGGAGGAAGAAGCACAGCGCGCGGCACAGTGGGAACAGGATGAGCAGGACGAGCAAGACGAGCTGGACGAGCTGGACGAAATTGAGGCCAGACAAGAGCGTGGAACGCCGTCGGCTACCTATACTAAATCGCCCTTTCCTTTGCATCCCTCGCAAATATTACTTCCTAGCCCCACCACCCGCCCGTCTTTCATTTTTCAGCCGCCTCAGGAGCTCTCTGCCGGCACTTCGGATGCCCCCGATTATTTTACCAGCTTCGCTCCCGAGCCGTTGGCGACAGAGGACAAGTGGAATTCCACCGACACCGACGGATCGTCCAGCGATGATGACGAACTATCTCTGGCCTTCAACCCGAGAGCGTCTAGTGACCTGTACGGATCCGTCAACTCGCGCAATTCCATGATGCAATCCACAATCCGCTCAATCCAGCCCTCGGACGACGAGGAATTTGAGCCATCAACCACCTCGCTGCACTCATCAGCGCGCTCATCTGCATCGTCTGAGACGCTGTCGACGCGATGCCATGAGGGCCGCCAGTCCACGGGCAGCAATTGGACCCTTCACGCTCCAATGTCTGCTTCGACACGGCCCACGTCAATTAACACACGGACCCCCTCGCCCTTTGGCGTCTCGACGCCGCGCACGCCTCTCTTCGGTCCTCGCAGCGCGGGTGTTTCCAAAGATAAACGTCCCGTTTCAACTTTCGGTAATCCTATGTCGCCATATTTGGAGTCAGGCTCTGACTCGCGCCCCTTGTCAACATGCGGTACTTATTCAGGACAAATGTCGGACTTTGATTCCAGCGACCAGCTATTGGACGAAATAAGGACCCCAGCACCCTCGGCGCAAAGAAAATACCAAGCAACTGTCAGTTCTGATACTCAATACCCGGAAGTCGGCAGCGTTTCGGGAATGTCAAGCACCACTGGTGACAACGAACCGGCACCACTCCGCATTCCAAAGAAGGTCGCCATGCCGAATGACCGCCAACTATGGACTTCGACCCAATCCCAAGCAGTGTCCCGCCTGCAAACCATTCCCTCGAGCCCGCAAAGCATGACTCCGCCTGAATCTAGCGCTCGCAACACCGCAGAGTCTCTTGTGTCTCTTCCAAGTATGCACTTCGATGGTAGCTTGCCATCACCTAGGCGCTACACGCAGGACAAGGGCGAGGAATCTTCCGCTCAAGCTGCTGCGAGACCTGTACTCCCGCCGATTAGGAATCCATGGTCGACAGACTCAACGAGCTTTTTCAATCTCATGATGGGGCGTGATAATGATGGCGCGAGAGATAGGTCGGGATCGACGTCACGACCGACAACGGGGGGAAGTAGGTCAAGCAGTGCAACCGTTCTGTACATGGCGAAGGGCCTCCCCACTTGGGCTAGGTATGTTGAAGGCAGTCTTGCGGATGAAGTGCAAACCGACTTACTCAAGCTCAGATCATTCTACTCAACCGGGGACCCGAGCGTCCTGGGCTCTTCCTCGCGCCCCTCAACGCGGTCCAAGCCCTCAAACAGCTCGCTCCGCCACGCCGTCACCCACGGCAGCACCAACAGCATCAGCTGCGGCCGGACTAACAAACACAGCAGCCGCCCCGCCAGCAGCTCCCGACCCGCCAACACGGCACCCAGCGAGAGCCCAGCTTCGTCCGAATTCAGCATCGCAAGCATCCGCCGCCCGCGCAACCGGCCCCGCACCATCTACAGCGAGAACTGGTCCCCAAACCTCGCCGCCGACACCAACTCCGACAGCGAAGACGACAACGAGAGCGATGACGACGCCGACGACGACGACAACTACGACACGTACTCGGCCGGCATCGAGCCCCACCAACCCAGCACCGCGCACACCAACCGGCCCCCGCTCAGCATCACCGACATCCCCACGCAAACCGACGCCAACACGAACCGCAGCAACAGCGACAGCACAGACAACAGAGGCACAACCCGCCACTACCGCCGGCCGCTCCGCCCCTTCGGCCCCGCCGGCACCGCCAGCAACGAGACGCCTCGCCTGCACCGCGACTACCAGAGCAGCACGTTCCGCTGCCTGCGCGCCTCGAGCTGGATGGTCGGAAGCAGCAGTAGAGACGACGAAGACGAAGACGGCGGGCGCGGCTTGGTGCGCGCGGCCAAGGCGGCGGATCGGCAGATGTGGCTGTTTTGCTTGGGGTTCCTGATGCCGTTTGCGTGGGTGGTGGGGGCGTTGTTGGGGGTGCCGATTGATGGGAAGTGGTCGTCTGGAGGAGAGGGAGGGCGGAGCGAGAAGGGGAAGAAGAGGTCGAGGCGGGCGCGGACGGTGGAGACGGAGGATGGGAGCGGGGGAGTGGTGGACGTGGAGGCGCAGATGCGGGGGTCGGCGGTGGCGGCGAGGTGGGAGAAGGAACGCGTGAGGGCCGTGTGGTGGCGGATGGTGAATCGGCGGATGAGCATCGTGGGGATGGCGGTTTTGGTGGTGGCGGTGGTGGTGGCGGTGGTGGTGTCGGTGACTTGATGGTATCGTTTTTTTCCCTTTTCTCTCCATTTTTTTTTTTCGCGGCATTTGCAGGGAGTTTGGGTTGCCTTTTTTTGTTTTGTTTTGTTTTGTCATTCTTCGCGGATTCCCTCTCTTTTTTTTTTTTTTTTCTCGCTTTCATTTTACAAACTGCCATCTTCGCTATATTTTGGGAAGAAAGCCATTCTGAGGCGCAGGGAAAAGATTGTTTTTTCTTTCGGGGTTTGGGGAAACTTTTATCAAAGGAAAAGAGTTGGGAAAGGAGCGGGGGTTGTTGAGCTTTCTATGTTGGTTGTTGGTTTTTTTTTTTTTTAAGCCTGCAAACTTCTCACGACAGCGGTTTTTCTCTTTTTTTGTTATTAACGATTTGAACGAGGAAAAGAACCACACTGGGAAATTTAATCGGATGGAGGGTTTGGGAGTTTTTTCTTTTTGTTTCCTGTTTTCTTGTTTTTATAGATTGCGTCTTTTTTTTTTTTTTTTTTTTTTGTCGTTTGTCCGTTTTCCGAAAACCTCGGAATTCTTTACCTACTAAAGAGGGTTGGTCTGGAGCGGGTAGTGGTTGGTTGGGAAGCCGGACTCATCGGGAAGTGAGGTTGATGATAAGGGAAACTCAGAAAGCATGGGAGTTTTTTTGTACAGTGCAAGAGGAGGAGGGAAAACACGAATATTTTGTAAAAATTGTGTATAAGCAGAAGGTATATGAAGGAGAGAGGAGGGGATGGACCGTGTATCCAAATTGTATGTACTGTAGAAAGAGAGAGAGCAGAGAAGAGAAACGGACAATTTGTGGCTGTTGCACATATGATCCCGAGGGGCGTGAGTGTGTTCTGTGTGCGTCATCGGCACAACATCCATACCTTTACAGGGCCGGACGTTCGACATGCCGTGCTTTCTTTCTTCCGGTTGGAGAAGGCACGCCGTCAACGTATATTTGCGCTGCCAGAAAGTATCTTGTGTTGCGTGTTCGCGTCTCACTTCACTTTGCCACGCGCGTCTGTCCGCCCTTTGTGAGCGCTAAGTAACGTGACCTTTAGAGACTACTCACAGAGAGTTGTGGAGCGATGCGTGAAATGAGGGTGGTCAGCAGCTGCAGCTAAGACTGGAGTGGGTGTGCTAGGGAGCGGAAGTAATGGCGGGTGAGCGTGGCGGGCGCAATGATGGTGGTGGCCGTGGTGGCTGGAGCAAGGGTTAACGCGGTTAGGGGAGGGGTGGTGGTGCGGCTCAACACCACGTCGGACAGTGTGGTGATGCAGTCGCAGTGCTGAGTTGGACAGTGTGGGTACGGGTGCGGTGGCGTTGGGTGACGCGGTTAGATGACCGGGGGCGGGGTGAAGTAGCGGCACCAGAAGGTCAACACCATGCCAAGCATCGCGACCGTGGCGGGTCGAAGTGACGGGGCCTGCTGTGCTTCGGAGGTTGTAAGAGCAACGGCTTTAGGTTGGTGGCGGCGTGTGACGCGGCAAGAACAAGCCCGAGGGAGTGAAGTGACGAGACGGGGTCATGAGTCAACACCATGCTAATTATCGCGGCAGCGATACGTCGAGGTGATGGGGCCTGCGCCATTGGTAAGAATAACGGCTTTAGATGGGTGGCATATGGCGCGGCGAGAGCAAGCTTGTGAAGTGACGAGACCGGGGTTGCGAATCAACACCACGCCGAACATCGCGACCGGCACCACGATCGGCACCGCGCCAGAAGAACGCCACGCAAAAAGGAAAAGCTCAACACCATGACAGGCGGCGAGGAACAGACTGTCAAAAGAACTAGACCCCGAAGGATCTAGGAAGAAACCCCAAGGCGGCGCCACCCCGAGTTTACTTCTAAGCCTGGCTGTGATACGGCGGCCGCAGCCTGTTGTATTACTGCCAGGCTTGCCAGACCGGCGTCGAAACAACCCCGTGCGGTACCTCCCCGGCTGGAAGAGGCCCATACACCGCAGATCGAACGTGCAACCGCTGTATAGGACGAAACCTGATATGGGACCAACCCCCTGACTTTCCCCTCCCCAGATCCCTCCTCGATATAAATGGCCCCGAGGCCTTACCGGGTGTTGACGAAGGCGTGGATCGAACACGGGTGTTGGCGGACTCGTAGGGGCGTGTGCCAGGTGAGCTATACTGCCGGAAAGTATGAACCCCCGGGCGAAGATGATGGCCGCCTTTGGCGCTTAAGTAGGGCTGGGTCTTCCAGGTCTCTCTTTGCCAAATGTCTTGGAAACTCGGTGGCCTGGCGGGTCCTTTTCTCTCGGGGAGCCTGGGGGGAATGGTCCTGTCTGTCACTTCTATAGGACTCGATCACTTGCGACCCGGCCTCGCCAAGAGTCTTCCATGCTTGTGTCCGTGGACCTAGCAAGTATCTTGGCTGGGTCACGTCTGTTGAAAGGTCAGCTCATGGTAGCGTCTCACACTAGCTCCCGTCAGGACACTTCCACGTATCCCAGCTCTTTCATGTCAGGCATCGAAAGTATGGCACGAAAAAGAAGGCGTCGAGGTATCCAAGTAAACATGTCATTAAAGTCCCTATCCAAAGAAAAACCAAGCCTCGTGAACCGAGAAATCGTAGACTCATCTCAGGCGTCTATACCGCACCACCAACGCAGCAGCCAACGCCGCAAACGCCGATACCCTTGCCATCAGCGTCAACGCCACGGTCTTGCGAACAATGTCGTAGTAGCCCTCCAGCAGAATCCCTACTGCAGACGAACGGGTCGCCGGGTTCTTCTGACCAAGTCTGCTGTAGTACCTCTCCACACCCAACCCGCTGATGCCAGACTCCGGCGGATCCAGCGAGCCATTCGGTCGTGCTTCGACACTGTCCAACCCCTCTTCGACGGTGATGGGTCCCTGGTCGTTGTGATACTCCTGCAGGACCCTCGCCTTGCGTTTCCGGAAGCCGTACGAAGTGGCCCAGAGCAAGAACTGCACGTCGAACGGCGTGAAGGTCGGGTACGTCCACAGCGTGACGGCATTGTACGGCGGGATCAAATCCAGGAAGTCGGCCATGATGCCGAGCGTCAGGCCCCAGAGCAGCAGCGGGGTTTCGGTGCTCTCGGCGGGCTGTACGCCGTTCCACCATTTGGAGAGCTTGGTTGCGACGCCGCTGCCGGCCGCCGTCTCGTCGTCGTCCTCGGGCACGAAGCCGGGGATGGTGCTGCAGTACTTGCTCTGCGAGGGGACGAGGCGCACGGCGGCGAAGATCATCTTGCCCAGCATGGCGCGCAGGAACCACCGCCGGACGCCCATTTCCTGCTTGGCGAGGCGGTTGGAGACGTCCTCGTGCCAGTATGTGCGCTGCGAAGGGGAGAGGAGGGCGCGGATGGAGACCCAGTGGGTTGAGCCGACCTCGGCGGGTTGGAGGCGCAGAGCCGGAGGGTCCGGGTCGGTGAGGAGGTAGATGTACGGGCAGAGGACCATGAGGCTTGTTCGGGTCAGTCTTTTGCTGCGAGTTGTGGAGGGCAGAGACAACTTACGGCACTTTGCCCCAGGATGTCGTAACCACGCGCTCGGGCAGGTTGCCGACAGGAATTGAGTTGTCGTCCGTCAGCTCGATGCCGACCTCCTCCTCCGTCTCCCTCACCGCGGCGGCGCGGTCATCGGCGTCGCCAGGGTCTCTGCGGCCGCCGGGGAGAGCGACATGGCTGGTCCACCTGTCGCCGGGCCGGTGAGCGCGCTTGATAAACAGCACTTCCGGGTCGCCGTGCTGCACCCAATCCTGGTCGAAGAAGTTGGCCAGCCTGCTATCGATGGACCCGTCCACGCTCTTGTCGGCCCATTGCGGTGCGCTTTTCTTGTTGGGCCAGTGCGAGTACCGTGGTTGAATGCGAATGATAAGCGCGACTGAGGCGCGTTTCTTGAGGTTGGGCGGGTTGGGGACGTGTGGATAAGGATTGTTGGAGAGATCTTGGAGGACCGACTTCAACTGAGAAATCAGCTCGAGCGAGGGGGCGGTCTCGGCGGCGGCGGGTTCGCGTGGTGGGGACATGATCGCGGCGTGACGGAAGTGCTGTTCTTTGCATTCCTGGCTACAATTGACGTCCGTGATGTCCGTCAAGTGCACGAGTCATGGAGAACGCCCCTTGCGTCAGTCGCTACTTTCAACGCTCAACGTCCGACCATCTCACCAAAACACTTCTTAGTTAACTAAGCCATCCACTCCAATCTCTAAACTCTCGCTGTTACTTTGAATTTTGGCCCATCTCAAGGGCTCCGGTTGTTAGTATGTAGTATGACTAGAGAAGGCTTTATTCAGGAAGCCAAAAACGCGAACGGGACGGGATGGAATCGTAGATTGTATTCGCATTTGCTATGGCCTATCGTGATGACAGCATCCAATGCCATTACTCGCCGTGGTCAACTCCACAAGGCTAATCCAAAACCCCAATGGTGTTTGTAAAGAACGTTGCAAGACGGTGAATCGAGCCAAAGAAACCTTACACAGGTTTGCTACACGCCTGAAACGACGTTCCACATTTTACAGACAGTCGGGAAACCCGAGAGGCCCCCCGCACTGCGCGATATATAAACATCCGTCAATAGCCGGGCCAAACGTCACCATCCCCTCACCCCCGAAAACCAGCGCCTTGAATTTCCTTCAACATCCTTCTCCGAACTAAACTCCATCACGCCGTTCAACAACCAAAGGAAAAAGAAGAAAAAAAGAACTAATGGCCGACGAAACGTCACCCCACCACAACCGCAACGGCGCTGGTGAACGACCCGTCACCACCACCACCAATAACAACAACAACAACCTAACATCCTCAACATCAGCCAAAACCCCCTCCAACAAACGCCCCCACCAGCCCCACTCCAACACCACAAACCTCGCCTCCGCCAGTCCCCCCGCCGCCCACAACAGCTCCGCCGCACCCCCGCCGCGCGAATTCCAGCGCGCCTACAAAGCCTGCGTCCCATGCCGCAAGCGCAAAGCCCGCTGCGAAGTCGCGGTGCCGCCCGACGGCAGCGTGCCGGGCCCGCCGTGCACGCGGTGCAAGCGCGCGCTGCGCGAGTGCGTCTTCACCGAGGAGCGGGCGTGGAAGAAGCAGCGGCTGCGCGAGGAGGGGGAGCGGCAGCTGCGGAGGCGGCGGCGGGAGGGGGAGGAGGAGAAGGAGGGGGACCGCCACCAGCGTAGTCCGCCGAGGGGGAGGAGAGGGACGGCGGTGCAGCAGGGGGATGGGGAGTTGGCGGATTCGATGATCAGGACGGTGGTGGCAAGCGGGAGCGATGCGTTGAACTTGCTGTTTGAGGCGGCGACGAGGGATGGGGCGGTGGCGGCGGCGACGGCGGGGGCGGATGAGTCGTTTCCCACGCAGCCGGTGGGAGGCGGGGAGCTTGAGCCGGTGGCGTACGTGGCGCCGGGGTCGAATGTGGCGGCGATGAGTCCCGGGCTGCTGGCGCCGAGCCTGGTGCATCTATCGGCGGCGTCGGATGAGGTGTTGGATTTGTGGAAGAGTTGTCGGTTTGTGCGGATGGGGTGGTTCACGGCGAGGGAGGCGGTGACTTATATTGACCTGTGAGTTGGTTGGCTGGGTCCAAGGGTTGTTGGGGGGGTGTCGGACTGACTGTGTTGCTTCGCAGCTTTTTCCAGAACTTGTCGCCCCTTTCGCCCATTTTGACTGACTACTATGCGGACCACTCGAGGCACTTTCAACTCGTCACTCAGGAGCCCTTTCTGTGCTGCACCATTCTTGCGCTGTCCTCACGCTATCATACGTTGCCTGGCGTTGGTGGCGCATCCCGGGGATACTTTATCCATCACCGGCTCTGGGAGCATTGCCAGCATTTGATCCTACGCATCATGCTGGGGCAGGAAAAGAGTTCAACCGCCAAGACGCGGACTGTTGGTTCTATTGAAGCCCTGCTACTTTTGTCGGAATGGCATCCGCGAGCCCTGCATTTCCCGCCCGCCTCGGATGGATGGGATGCTGGGCTTGTTCCAATGGATCCAGAGATATGTGAAGAACCTACAAGTCCCGAGGGAAATCCTTCCGTATGCAGTAGGTGGCTGGAGGATGTAATCGAGCCGGCTCGTAGGTCGGATCGGATGAGCTGGATGCTCCTTGGTTGCGGCTTGTCGCTCGCCCATGAACTCGGCATATTTGAACAGGAAGAGAGCAGCAAGAAAGGAGTGCCGCAAGAGGACCGCTTGGAGGCGCGAAGGAAAGCAGCCCGGAACTCGCGTGCAAGAAAGCTTCTCTACGTCTTTGTTGAGCAGCTGGCTTCTCGTATTGGTTGCACGTCCATGATCCCGCAGAGCCTGAGCCACACTGTCCTCGGGAAGTCGTTTGCTGGAGAAGTGTTGCCTGGGTCCAATCACTCGGAAGCTTTTGTGTCGGCGTGGATTGAGCTCACCAAGCTTGTGAAGTCCGCTTCGGATATGTTGTTTCCGTCGTCGTCATTCACAAGGCAGTTACTGCGCACCGGCAGGTATATTGGATTGTTGGAGCACTTTCAGCCGCTGTTGTCTCAATGGCGTGGGAGATATCTCGACTCGCAAAGTAAGAATCCCACAATCTACTGAAGAAAGCCTCACTAATGATTCCCTCAGGACTGGGAGACGTTCTTCAAGATATGCTTGCCATCGAGTATCAATTCGTTCGCATCTTCGTCAACTCCCTTGGCATGCAAGCGGTCGTAGAGCGCACCCTGAACGAGACCGACGACTTCAACCCCACTCCAGACTCCAACCAGCCAAACCAACCCACCCAACTCCTGTCCGTCGACTCCACCGACTACGAATTCATCCAAGAAGTCGTTGATGGCAGCTGCGAGATCCTACGCAAAGTCATCAAACTCGCCGAGTCCAATCTCCTCCGCTTCGCCCCCGTCCGCATCTATCTGCATATCACCACCTCCGCCATCTACCTGATCAAAGGCCTCAGCCTCGGCGTGTGGAACACCAAACTACGCGCCTCGCTCGACGTGCTAGACCGCGGCATCCAAGCGCTGCGCTCGGGCACCCTGGACGACATGCACCTGGCGTCTCGCTACGCCACGCTGCTCGAGGTGCACGTCGCCCGCCTGCGCCGCAGCTTCGTCGTCACCTCCTGCCCTCCCCGCCTGGGCACCCGGCCGCCGTCCATGGAGAGAGCAAATGCCATGGACGCGGCGACGCCTGCCCCCGAGCAACAGCCCCAGCCCCAGCATTTTGATAATGGCGACGATCTGGACATCAACACGCTCTCAGGAGGCGCGGACATGGCGGCGTCGTCAGCGGATGACTGGCTTGCCTTGCCGTTCGACCCCTCGATGGCGCCGTTCGGAGCTAGTGGATCTGGCATCCAAAAGTTTCCGGGGCTGGACGATGGCATGTTGAATTTCCTGTGGAATCTGCCTTCATGAATGAACGAACGGTGTCGGTTCTCAATGCCTGTCAAGAGTCCACCAATCTGCATTCCCCCGCAATCCCTGATCATCCGTCGTCATGATCCCAACAAAGCTTCTTCCCTCCCCACGGACCGAACCGAGCCGAACACGGGCCGAACTAGCACTGCCGCTTTTCCCAAAGGGGCAGTCCGCCGGGCAAGAGAAAAAAAAATGAGATGAGCAATCTCCACCATACTCAATCAACACCACACAGGAGGGCAAAAGAGAGGTTGTTGTCTCCGCTCCCAGAATCGAACTAGGGACCTTTCGATGGCATGCTCATTGCAGCTGGGCTGCAGACAGATATTACAGTCGAACGTGATAAACCAACTACACCAAGCGGAGGGACGGCAGGAGCGCTGCCGGAAAAGAAGGTGGACCTTCCTTGCTTGATGGAAAGTGACAAAGGAGCTGGGGATTATATACAGAGGGGTGGGGGCGTGATTGTGGTGGTGGGAAGGGTTTTTGGTTGTGGGGATTTATGCTTGAATACTGACTCGCACAGCACAATTTGACGACATGTTCCAAGCGACGTGGAAGGAGAGGGGGATCAGAAAGTCACAGGAAATCTATTGTTCGAACATCGCTCGCATGGCGGGCGTATGCTGCGGCGTGCTTTGCGCAAAATGTTCGGATGTCAGAAATTTTTCCAACGTCTTATATCCGAGTCCACGCTAACGGTCTCCTTGCGTTCTCTTCCCTTTTTCCTTCATCCCACAAGCAAAAGAGACAATTGAAGAGACCGTTTACCATTAACGCGTAGGCCAAAAAAAAAAAGGCAAGTAATGGTATTTGCAAAAGGGAAAACAAAAACGTACAACAGCCGGGATTCCCCAATGGTCACCCACTTGAGTACTAATCGGCCGCATGGCAGCTTGAATCTCGGAGAGCGGACGGGATCCGTTATATTCTACCAGCTATGGCCGTACGTGGCGTTTGAACTGACGGCTGGTGTTTATATCGCGATTGGAAACCGGCGGGGAATGCGGCAGCTGGTTGAATTATGCGGCAGCATCCCTACGGAGAATGGGGGTTCGGGGCAGATGCTTGGTAACCGCTATATATACTCACCAATCGGCAGCATGATCCGACGACTCTTCTTGAGCGGGTATTTACGGAACCCAGAAAGGCGCATGGATTGCAATCGCGTGTGTTGTACCGAAGAGTGCGCCTTCTGTAGCACGAAAGTAGGTCGTACAACACCAACTACATATCTGCTGGGGGTACCGCTTTTGTGTACACCCTTTGAACCCGAGAATAAACTGTGGTACCCAGTCGATTTCAGCACTCAAGGAAATCTTTTTCCAGCCAAGGCTTCCCCACCACCCTTTCGCAAAAAGGCCAGCCTGGCCCGGTACACGGAGGGGTGAGCTATTACACCGGTCAGTATAACCACGTGGTTCAAAAGTGCCTTGCGAATTCAATGTTCGCATGACCGGCTAAGTGCTAGCCTTGTTGCTGCATGCACGCAACGACGCCCTGCAAGTAGGCCAGAACAGCCTAGCATGTTGCCTTGCAGAGTCTCTTGACCCTTTCTTCATCGGCGGGGAACTTTCAAGTCTGCCTTGCTTAGCAAATTAATCAGCGGCAAAAAGGTACCGAAGAGTACCTCTCGTCACTACTACCTTCTTTCTGGCTAGTACGACGTCATGCTTTTTCGCCTGATAAGGCAGAGCGATCTGTGCGTAGGCCCCTGCCACATCTACTAGCCGTTCCTTGACGACACGATCTTCGAAAGCGACCAGACACCAGCATGGCGAGTTACTGCCAGCAGTTGCTAGGGCCATTCATCAGTTTCCGGCTCCCGGTCAACCCAAATTGGCTGTGACAGCAGTTCCTGGTACGCTAATTTCTTACAAAACACGACCTTCGCGCTGCTCGAACGACATCAAATAAAGAAGGCCTGGCAGGTAGCGTGATCAAGGCCAAGACCAGTATACGCGGAATAAAGTTTACGATCGTTATCACTGCAAGGCCTACGGACAGTGCGATACCCTAGCCGCACCCTTTGACGGTCATATGAGTAGGTTAGGTTTGCTCGAATGGGAAATCCGAGGGACTCGATGGTCATATTCGGACCATTGTGCATACCCGAGACCGAACATCGGAGACCAGGAATTGCTTTACTTTCCCCCCAGGAAGATTTATTGGCCCCATCATCAACCCTTGACGCCTATCTACCCTGTAAGATGTCAACTTAACCGCTCGCCTCCTATCTCCACCTCCTCCTGAGGCACCACTTCTTTCGTATAGACTCGCGCTTCAGCCTTTCCTCCCCACCTTCAGGGGCCGAGCGCCAGACACTGAAACTCATAGACTTCCAACCAGAACCGAGAGTCAGGGTGGGGGGTAATAGTCCTGCATGAAGAGATGACATAGATACTCCCGCTTTCGGACGGTCTTCAACGGAAGTTTCCCCGGAACCCTTGTCGACCTAGTCAGCGACAGCGGGATGGCAGTGCTTTGGGGGGGCGCAGTACTCAAGTCCTTGAGCCGCGATCCTGCTTCGCCGCCGGCCATGGGAGGGTGTAGCTGAACCACGAGCTCTAGGCAGCCGATGATACGGCTGAGGAGGGATAAGTAAATCGTTCGATGTTTCCGAGTCACGCACCGCCTTCTTTCCTCAAGAAGTCTCTTCGTCTGCCTGCTCTGATCCCAATCTCCTTTGTTTGCATCTTTCCTCCTATTACGTATCTGTACATCAACCCATGCCTTCCAAAGACCCCGAAGAAGACGATCGGTTCCAACTCGACCCAGAACGCGGGTACTCCACATATGTCCAAATGCATTCCGGAGCGCAAGCCTCGGGGGAGGGGAATCAACTCAACATGAGCGGGTAAGTCAGGCTGACGGCCGGGCCCCTGTTCCCACCGCATGGGCTCGGCTAAGACTCTTTTTACCGCCAACTAGTGGCATCCACGTCAAAGGCGACCTCTACTGCAACGTCTGCCATATAATATCCTGCTCGTGCGGCCTCCTCCCCGCCTCCATCCACGACACCTGGCACCGTTTCAACACCTGGATCCACCAACGCCCCGTCCGCAACCCCCTCATCGTAGCCACCCTCTCTGCCACCACCCTCACTCTCATCGCCGCCATCCTCATCGCCGTCAAAGACTCCACCCACGACTCTGCCCACGACCATGCACGCACCGTCGTCGTCGTCGACTGGCACGGCAGCGCCAGCGTGCCCTCCACCTCCCCCAACAACCGCCGCCACGCCGCCTCGTCCACCGTGTGCATACCCTCCGTCTCCACCTCTGTCACTGTGCCCTCCCAGCACAGCCGCTGCTACAGCGCCGGCTGTCCGGTGGACTGGGCGTGTCCAGCGGACGACGGCACTCTTGCACCCGGACTGACGTGTGGCTCTTGGGTGGAAGGGAAGCCGACGGTGCTGTCGAGGTGTGGGTTGTCAGAGACGACGAGTACGGCGGCGGCGGTGGCCATCCCGGCTGTGATGATGTCGACGAGGACTGCCGACGGTGGTGGTGGTGGTGCTACTACTGCGGCTGCGGGGACGGGGCCAGCCGGCACTATCGCTGTTGTTTGAGCCGCGCGGATGACGACATGTCCGATATGGAGTTTCCCGGAACTTCGGCTGATTGCGGTATTGGATCCTTGCCGTGAAGAATTTTTGATGTGAGGGGCTTGCTGGGGGCCCCTGCAGCAGGAGGATCGTGATGGTGGGTCGAAAGCGGGGGTTTTGTGACAAGGGTGGGTGGTTTGATTACAAGGGCTTGGGATAGTGGCGTGAAGAGTACTTGGGATCACATACGGTTTGAACTTTTTCTCTCTTTTCTGCCCATATGTTTTACATCACTCGTTTTGGAAATACGTGACGAAATTGACTTTGGATAGAATCAATCATAAGAAATTACGGCCGTTAAGTAAGCCTCGTCGAAGTGAACAGGAACTCTTCTGGGTATCGAGGCAAAACTCCAGAAGACATTGGTAAGCAAGACTCCCTTTGTCCCCTTGCTCCGCGTACACGAAAAAGATAGCCGGTGGTGCTCACTTCCTCTTGTGGAAGAAGTCGTCCGGAATGCGAGAAATGTTGCCATTAAACTGACTGGATGTGTCAAATGCATTGCAGCTATCTCTCAGCTGCCTAATGCCTGCATGGCCCTCTTCACGCTCCGCACCGTTGATCTGATTCGCCTCGCCTTTGGCATTGCAGCCTTTCCAGGCTTCCGTGAGAATTCCAGCCGCCGTTTCTGGACGTGGGTTCGAGTTGTCCTTGTTGGTTGCAAGCTTTTCAGCGGCGGTTGGTGTCCCCTTGTCTCTCGGCTGTCCTAAGTTGGCCTTGGTTGGTGGCATTGCTGGATCGATGATGTCGTCTCACAGCGTGGCGTCAGTCTGCTCCTTTTCAGTGAGTAAAGAGTTCCGATTGCCAAACCATGAGTATAACTTACGCTTTCTGAGTCTGGATCCTCCGGCGTCTTGGGGTAAAGGTTGGTTGTTCGAAGGATGGAGCTGCTCCTCTGCTGGCATCACACTTCACTCTCAACGCTTCACTCTCCTTTAACCATTCCCATGTTAAGAGCCGCATGCAAGGCAAATGAGGGGAAGATTGCTGAGTATACGTGGCTCTCTTGGTCTGCTCCATTAGCTGACTTACACATAGGCTCGAGTATGCAGATAGGAGTATTCCTCGAGTGATTGGACTTTCTCGTAAGAACCTATTTGCCAATCGGACGAACATCTCCATCTCCTTCAATCCTTACCATCAGCCATGCGGCACGCGTCTTATCACGGGGTTCCTCTGTGAACACGGCATGAGAAAGATGCCACGTTCGCAGACAGCCGACTTGCCAGAGCCCAAACATGCCCGACGGAGCGGGATTATTCTTTCAGGGGTGTTGACGAAGGATTTGAAGAAATTGGTGTCAAGAGACGTGGCTTCACTCGAGATGTTGTTCACCCGGATCAAGCGACATGGTTACAAGATGAGGCTCATGGTGTTGAAGGCGCAAGGGAGCCAAGCGACCTATGTAAGTTTCATTCGCTCGTCAACCTGGCATCCGTGGCTGCGCACGGACCCAACCATTGGAGTATTTATTGGCGCCTGACCGCTGCAGAAGCCTTGGACGCTCACATCATTCCCCGAAACGATGCCTTGACATTGCCTCGTTGCCTGAAAATGCTGTACGACCACGAACAGCCCACTCGATTCAGCCCAACGCACCAATCACATGTCATGCTTCTCCAGCCGACCGACCGACGAGACGACCGACTTGCAGGCGACACACATGCTTCGTCAAGCCGAGCTGCATACCCCAGTGGTCTTACAGTGTTGCACTACACAATCGCCCGCTCCACGAAAGCCAATGCATGTTGAACACGTATGCGAAAGCCTTTGCCCCTTGGCGGGCACTTGCATGGTGAGAAAAAATGGCGGCTCTGCTGGGTAACCCCAGGCCGTAATCTGCTGGAGGTGTTGCCACAAGCCCTGTGGCCTGTTTCCCGCAGCCTGCCACCCAGCCAAGTCGCCCAGTTACCATGATTCCCCCCTTTTCCCTCTCTTCTCCCTTCATGAGACCATCATGTCTGGTATCGAAGTCATCGGCATCATCGCCAGCGTTTCGCAGCTCGTGCAATACTCAACAAAACTGATAATGATACTGAACGAAATCTGCAACAAAACCCCCAAATCCTCGCAGCGATATCGCCGACACGAACAACAAGTCCGGCAGGTCAAGCAGATAGCGGAGTTGATCAGTGCAACGCAGGGCCTGCAGTCAGATCTCATACACACCCATATCGATTCCCTCACCGAAACCACGAAATCCATTGAAGAGGCCATGGAGCGAACCCTCTTCTTTGCAGGCCCATCCAGCAAGATGAAGAAGTGTCTAAGGATTTTGGATATCCCAAAGGCAGACGCAATGGTATTTCAGGGGTTCGAGGACCTCGAAAGAGACAAGAGCTGCCTCACGCTCTGTCTTTTGGGGAGCTTTGGCAGCCTCATTGTGCAGATTCAAGGAGGCATGCCGGCTATGCAGAGTCAGGTCGGTGACATCCAGAAGAGCCTTCAAGATTGCACTGAGATTGCGAAAGAGAGCAAAAGGATCAGAGATGAATGCACCGATACGGTTGGGCACCACGTTTGCTCAATCTGCGGATGCCAGAAAAGCACTCCACTGGAGCAAGAAACAACCCAAGAGGTGAGTTCCCGCATCACGATCATGTTCTATTCTCCTTCTCAAGCGTCATTCCATACAATCACCCACTGATCTGGAATTCAGTTTGAGCGCATAGGAGCAACCGCAGTTCAGTCACAGCCTCTGATCGTGTCGGAGAGACGAGATTCAGCAACATCCGAGGCTGATTCAGACGTGACCATGGTAGGAGATGACAACCCCGCACAATGGCCGATCGACCAATACGGTGGAAATGTAGACGACAGCAGTATCGGCCCAAACGAACACAGGCCGGATGAGATGATTCTGGAAGATCGACAAAAGGTCTACACGGCAGTGACAGTACACGACGAGGCAAGCCAATTGAACGGCGACATCGGATGGAGCCAGTCGGACCTTCCGCGTGGGTACTGCAGCTGGACAAACATTCGTGCAACAGACAAGAGCAATCAGGTGAATGGAAATGTCCGGGATCCGGCGTTGCTGGTAGGTTTCTTCTCACGGAGGTGACTACAGGGAATCCACAGATTTACCATGTCTTTTCGTAAAGTTTTCGCTGGAAGGCCGATGATCAGCATTCTACCAAGCAGCAGTTGCGTAAATCCAATCAATATAAGTTGCATCAATCTACCCGGTCAAGATGCCATTGGATGCAGTTTGACTTATCTGTGATCACAAATCGTTGAGCGCCGGCTCCTTTCCCAACCAGGTATGTGGGGTATCTCCAGTCTCCATTCATCACAAACCACCGGGTACAAGCGAACGAAGGATGTCCTGAAGATTCTGAGATCTCTCACTATTCTCTTATGATCACTAGCTATCTTCTGTATTTCACGAAGCTTTCAGTTCTGCAGCGTCGAGTCATTTGGCTTGCACTTTTCTACAGTACACCGAAGTTGAGCTTTTGAACGAGATCATGTTATGGAGACACGATAAACGATAGTATGCTGACACGGCGAAGAGGAGCTCGGTGCGGATCCAATGAGCCCTTGACGAAATGCAGAGGGCGGCAGTTCCCCTCACTGAGGCGTTTACGCGATACCCTTGTCGACGCAGGATGGTGCATCAGCAGCAGGCAAAGATAAGCCACAATAGTCAGGCTAGCTTGTGTAGATGACGTGCAACCCGGTTCCCGGTTTCAGCCGCGAAGTCGTCTTGTTCGGCAGTGATGGCAGACCCTCTCCGGACTCAGTCACATAAAAACTACCGCGTTCAAAAGGAGGATGTGAGTACTTGCGAGGACAATTGAAACTCACGAAGTAATCAAACTCGCAATTAAGCGCTCCTGGCGCCAAAAGAAACCTCGATTCAAGCCTACAACGAGTAGGCAAGAATGGCAGCAAGTTCACGGTAATTCAGCGTCTGACTGTGCTTCCTGTCCACCTTCCTGTTCCCCGTCCTCGTTTTCCTCCTCCTCCGCCTCGCCGTCCTTTTGCAATTTCCAAGGACGTAGTTCGGGGATATATGGCTCCTCTCCCTCCAGCACGAAGTACTCATGGTCGGTCAAGGTCCCAATTACTGGCGTCCTGTTCATTGGCCTTCTCCTCTCGGACGAATCGGCCATCCATGATCCAATGGACATAACTAAAGAAACTTTAGGTCAGGCGGTAGGACACACGGACGGTAAACAACAACACTTACCACTCTCCCACAAAATGCCAAGTTTGCGCATTTAAGAAATGTCGTTTGACTCTTTTCTCAGTCGGGCGCAAAACGTAGGGGACATTTCCACCGCCCAGGATGACAGCAGTGTCTCCGTTCTGCATACCGTAAGGCCCAAGGTCCAATCTACCAGCCTTGGTCTTGAACCATTTATGAAGAGCTCGGGAACACTTGTGATGAATCCAAGAGGAATTTGGGCAAAGGCATCGGCGCACTCGACACAGGACCGGGTAAGCATGCGCAGCCGGTTGAAGGTCCAGTTCCAGGATAAGAATATCGCGGCTTTCAGGTACAAAATGGCTTCATACAAAGACACGATTTATCATTGCATTGGGCCGGGCTTTTCTGAACGTCTTACATCCACGCACGGAAGGCTGCTACCAGATCTGGATTTCACACAACACGCTCGGTGTTGGCAACTTGAAGAGACCACCGATACCACTGGCATCGCACTGGCTAGTCGGATCAAAGGCTTGGATATCAGCATCCAGACGCTGATGGGCTCGGGCCTGAGCACCAGCGGTGGGGATAACGATTGCCAACACAATATTTACACGCCAAATCAATCGTCATGTAAGACCACAGCTTGTAGAAACTAGGTCACCGGGGAGCACTATCCAGGACAAAGAATTGCATTAGAAGATGAGTGTCGACTTGCAGATGTTGATTTGAGCTATGCAACTTGTAGGCAAAAAAACGGCTACGCTTTTGCTATGCTGGGTTTCCTTCGCCGTTCATAGCACGCTACTCACCGAAGATGCCTTGTTACTCTCGGTTGAATAGGATATCCAGCTGATAAGTGTCTGCTTCGCTCGACTTACTGCGGGAAACGATGTCTTCCAGGATCTTGAGCACACGAGGCATTCCCCTGGCCTTAAAGGCCCTTTCCAGATGCTTTTCCGGACCATCTTTAAAGTGCAGAATTTCCGGATCTTCTTGAACAAGCTCGGAGAGAACGGGATCGATGTTGTCCTCCCAGTCTCTCCCCATGCTAGTCCGGACCAGGCGGTCTTGACCTGGAGCAACGCCCTTGTCGCCAACTCTCTCTATGTCCGCTAGACTGCCCTTCTCGTTGCGCCGACACCTGCGGAGACTGTGCTGCCCTGCGAGGGCAAGGTTCGCCTGGTTGTTCACCAGTAAGCTGGCCGTTTCTTGGTCGCCATTTCGACCACAGCCCCCTCCGAAGAGAGCGGAAATCAGGGGGTAGGTGTATTTCCCGAACTTTTGGTTGACGTCAACACCATTGTGAATGAGCATTTCCACAACCTCGGGGCTACGGGCAGAACATGCTGCCATCAAGGGCGTCTCGGCTTGAAACTTGACGTTGACCTTGGCGCTGTTCTTCTCGTTCTCTAAAAGTAGCCTCACAGCTGTCACGTCCCCATTAGAGCAGGCGGCAATGAGTGCATAGCCATGCTCTGTATCCTTGAAGCGGACATTGGGGTTGGCTTTGTATGTCCGGCGCAGAAGTTGGATCAGTTGCGCCCGTGGTTCCTCGTTGCTGCATGCATCGTACAGAGCACGATCGAAATATGTGCTCTTCCCCTTGACCCCGCAGCCATGCTCCAAAAGATGCAAGACCGTCGCGGTTCCGCAGCTGTGGCATGCCGCTGGAAGAGCGTGGCGGCAGTCTCCGTGGTCTGTCGTAACATTGAGATTGGCACCTTTGCGGACGAGGAGCTCCACGATCCGGTCATGACCATTGAAACATGCCGCAATGAGAGGGTAGGAGTATGAGTTTGATGGTCCGCATGGCTGGTTTATGTCCGCATCTCTGTCCAGCAACTTCTGCACAATCTCGACGTAGCCACCAGCGCAAGCTGCATACAAGGCTGAACCGTAGTTTTCACTTTTGGTGTGGAAGTCCGCACCTGCAAACAACAGACGACTTGCAATTGGCTCACTCCCTTTGACGCATGCTGCAATCATGGGTGTGTGATATTGACCGCCTGTAGGTCATGTTAGAAAAAATCAAAGCAGAGAACAAGAACGAAAAGACAACCAAATTGACACGCGTGGATCTGAAATGACGCTGTGCATTGAACCTCGAACGGAAAGACTTACCCAAAATAGATACATCAGCACCACTTTTCAACAGCAAGTCAACGACACGATATTGGCCCTCTTCTGACGCAATATGAAGAGGACAGTCAAAGTGACTCTCAGCGTTCAGTTGAGCATCGGCGCTAGCCCCGGCTCGAAGCAATGTCGAGCAAACGTTTAGATGACCATTCTTTGCAGCATAATAGAGCGGTGTTGCTCCTTTGGCGTCTCTCTCATTGGGTCCGTGTCTGGCCTGGAGGATTTCTTCCACTGCGCCAAGAAGTCCTTCTGCTGCAGCTAGGTGCATGGTCTGTGGTGGGATGCCGCGATCGTACAGTCTATGACGGTGGTGATTCACTTCTGCAACTCCATATAGGTGTGTTGCGAACAGTAGGGAAGCCGTAGTGATGGGAGTCTCGGAAGGATGGAAGTCAGCCGCTAGAGTCTCCAGATCAAAGGGGTCTCTGAGGTATCTGAGCTGTATGACTGCACGAAGATGTGCATGATCCTGTTCCAGAAGCCTTTCGAGGAGCTGCAGGCTCCCGCCAGAAAGGTTTCCCGTGGCTTTCGAAACGTATGTGTCGAAATACTTTGCTGCGTGCCATAGTGCGCCGTTTTCTTCCACTCTTCCGATGAGATCCGGTAACTTTTCGCAGGGCTCCTCGAGATCTGGCCAGAGAATCCATGATAGACTACAGCTGACAATGTAGTCTAAAGCGGTCTCCTGTTGCTGTAGTTTCTGGATCCAGTCTCGGTGGATCCGGTGGCGGTCTTTGTCAAAGATGTATTCCTTGGCCGAGTAGTGGACCATCCGTACCATTGACCCTTCTCTGACGAGAAGATGGCTGCAGACATTCAAGATTTCTTCAATTTGGTACGGCTCTACTTTGGAGCCCCATTGTTTCTCATCGTGAGGAAGTGCGACAAGGTGGCGTAGTTCATCTGCTCGAAGTTGTCTCGCGGCGTACAGTACCCACGCAAGACACTTGTAAGCGAGCGCCTTGTCCATTTTACTCAAACGGTTGATGCTGTCTAGAGCGCGGTCGTAAGTCTCGTCAATGTCTGACGGAATATCGTTGAGGCATTCTTCGACGTCAACCTCGCGGGACTTAGTGCTCAGCATTTTCAATTGGAGGTGCACCCAAAGAAACCTACATGAATCAAGCAGAAAGTCAGCATGGTGAATATGTTTCAACAAAATGGCCTCAGGGTACCCACATTGCATCATTTTCTGAAGTCAATGTCCGAATGATCTTGTCCTTCAGCTTGGGCCCGAGTTTTCGCAGACTGGCCTGCTTCTTGACAGCATGAGTGACATATTTCCGAATGTCTGCTTTGACAAATTTGGCTTCCAATTCTACCGTTCGATCAAAGTGGTGGAAAGCTTCCTGGATGTCGGTTTCATAGCGGCTGGCTACGAGAAATTTGACCCGGGAACCTGACTGAACAGACTCCAGGACGAAGTCGATTGTTCGACCTCTCTGGCCCAACCCGTCCTTAGTCTCGCATGGGCATTCATCGAGCGCATCGATGACGACGTAAACTGTTTCATATTCTTCAGCGATAGAATTAAACATGTCCTTGAACAGATCTTCAGTCGGTGGTCTTGATTGTCCGGAATAGTCGCGAAACAGACGCATGATTCGATCCGGAAGCGGGTCTTTCTTGTAGCACAGCTGCTTGATGATTGCTGGCAGAATGGCCACAAGAGGCTGAGTGTTCTTGTCGTCGTACTTGCAGTACGCGAAAGCAATGCCAAAGTTATCCAGCAACTCAAACTGTTGCGTAAGTCTGTCGACCACATTTGAGACCAGGACAGATTTCCCAGTGCCCGCGTTTCCGTAACACCAAAGAAGTGATGATCCGCGGTGGTCTTGCCATCTTCGGTACTCGCGGCTTTCGAATATCCATTCGCACGTCCCTTCGAGTCTTCTTTCGTAAAGAAGTTTGTGCGCTCTCTCGAAATCCAGGCTTGAGATCCAGTTCATGAAGGCCGCCCGTTCCTTCTGAATTCCATCCTTCTCATCTCGTTTTAGACTTTTGTCGAGTCTTTCACGAATCTCGGTTGTCGCTTTGAGATTGACCGCCCCAACTGCATCATGGAGCTGATCCACGTGGCTTTTCAGTTGGTCTTCAATCTCGCCGAAAGTTTCTTCGAACGGTTTCCAAATCTGATGTACCAGGACTCTTGCAGAGACGGCCCGCTTTTCTTTCTGGTCCTCGAGTTGCAGAAATACACGCCGTCCCTCTTGACAGACGTTGAGTAGATCTCCGTAGACGTTGACAAGGCTGTCAAGAACCAAGGGTTTCTCGTCATCCTTGAATTGCGCTTTGGCATACATGGCCCATCTGTCAGTTTGTATGCTCAAGCGGCCGAGCAGAGTGGTCAACTTTGAGAAGAATTGTTCCCACTGCTTCGCCATCTATATTGATCAGCCTCGAAGAGAAAAGCAGGACTCACTTTCCTGCTTTATCTTACCTGAAGAACAACTTTGAAGCCGCCAAGAATGAGTGAGGCTGCCGTCGAGATGGTAGGATCCGCGGACAAGCCTAGCGATAGCATTTGAATGGAGGGATCGAGTATCCGAATGATGCTATGAATCTGAGGTGCGTGCTGGCGCGATGTCGACGATTTTTCATGTTGCCGGTCCAGTTGAATGATCTCTTCGACGATTCCTTTTCTGTCTCGGCCGCCGATCGCGGCTTGAAAAACTCTACGCTCTTCCTCCTTAAGGCCATCCTGAAACTTGCTGACAGCCAACTGGAATGCTTGCCCTCCAAGATCAACACCAGGTCCTGTAGATAGACTTGCTTGGGAGCTAGCGGCCGTTGAGACTGACGAGGCTCTCGTGGGGACTGCAACTGAAAGCAGCGATCCATTGGCTGGAGATGTTGCAAGGCAACCGGGAGTGGAGCCTGTTGCGCCAAGAGAGTGCCTCTCATGATCGCCAGCCTTGTGCTCTGAGTGGAGGGTGTCTCGAATTTTCTTTAATCTGTGACGTATACCTTTGTCGTGAGGCATGGTTGCTGAGGAAGTAGTTAGCAGAAGAGGGGAAAAGGCCGGCCAACAGTAACTTGTAGTATCGGAGTCTAGGCGGATGACGCAGTTTTATCCTGGGGCTGAGACTCAGCCGCCACCAGCCGTCGCCGTGCAGATGCAGTGCAGCCTATTAGGAAAGCGGGGCTGTTCTACTCCCTCAACTCCTAGCAACACTTTTTGCAATTCTTCTCCTCGCTTTTTTGCACATGCTGATGGTAACAGTCTCTTCAATCCCAGATAAACAGCATTTTTCACAGATGCTCCTACATATATATCTGAGTCTCGTGATCCTCAACTCTGCCCAAGAAAACAGCAAATTTCTCGCATGCAATCTCACAAAACACGCTCTTTATTTTGTTACTAATATTTGAGAGGGCGTTAAGTGTGTGTGAGTGAGGGAGAGGAGGAAAGGAGAGTGGAGGTCGCGGAGAAGGCTGTTTGGGGACTAACTATGCATAGAAGGAGTTCTTCAGCGTGCTTGCCGTTCTCTTAGGCTGTTGGAATGGTCTTACATGATTAGGCATTATCTAGATTTGACCAGTAGGTCCCTCTCCTTGACTTAGTGCACTCATGTATCTGCTGAAACTTTCAGATCTTTTGCCCGTGGTATCATTTCACCCGGCAGTAGAATGCATACAGGAAGGGGTGGATCTCAAGGTGTTCTAACTGTACTTTGAATTTACTTTTGAGGCCACAATTCGTGAGTGAATATACATGTGTTAGGGAATGAGTTGATAAGATACGGAACAACAGTCCACTGAACGTACGAGTTGCTGAATGCGATAGAGCGGGATAAAGTTGTGCCATATGACGTTTGCATGAGGCGTGAAACCGAAGGGAGCGAATTGGAGAGAGAGAGGAAAAATTTGAAGGAACTACTCTGCCGTGAAACCGTGACGGGCTACGTGTGAACATTCTCGGCAAGTCTTCGCCTCCGTGAGAAAAAGAAGGAAGAGGCAGCACTAGTATCAAGGATATCACCGTTTATTTGGTTGCTGCTGCCCAATGCGCTGTTGTTCGTCCACTCGGAGTATCCGTAAGAAGACCGATAGGCGCTCTGGGCCCCAAAATTACCGTTCAGCTGAACTGCCGAGTCGCATGCTGTATTTTTCAGGTATAGCCGGGGCCGCTCGGCGGCCAGGGTTCCCTCGTTTCCGCGACAGTATTCACCCGTTTGATTAAGTTGGGCCTCTTCTGTGTGACAGCCGTTGGCGCGGTCGCTGTTATGGCCACTGATGTGGCATTGGGATTCCGGAGGACTTCCGCAGCGCCGAACTCCCATGTTTGCATGGAGTGTAGTGTGAGGGGTTGCGGAACGGTCCGTAATGGCGCGCGACCCGAAAAGAGGATGCTAACGTTCATGTTAGTCGAACAGGGGTTTATCGGACGCGGCCCAGCAGGCATTTTAGCTGAGGGCTGGCTGGCCATGACTGCGGGGCGCCTAATCATGCACATACCTTTCCAGATTCTGACGATCTAGCATCATCTTCCCGAGATCCTCTGTCAGTGTGAGGTGCCTTGGCAGTACGACTGGCTGGAAGTGTTATGATGGTTTGGCCGTCATCAGTCATCACAGGGCAGGCTCGGAGACTCTTCTCGATATTATCGACTTGCTCCCGGAGCCCTGGGAAGCCGCTTCCGAGTGTGGCATCAATCCGGAAAATGAGGCCCCAATATTTCTCCAGTATGCAAAGTGTAAGGCTGCTCTTGTTGCGCTCCAGGTCATCGAAGCCCCTCAAGATTGCTTCTTCCGCTTTGGCGATCTGTAAGCCCTTTAAATACTTCTTCCACTTCTTCGGCTCGTTTACCGCAAAGTTGTGCGCAATCGTGTGATCAATGTCGGTGGTAATGCTGAGTAGAGCTTCGACGTGAGGAAGGAGGATGTCATCCTGGATGTCTGTCGAGTTCTTGATCATCACCACTACCTGCCGGACCTGGTCCACGTGAACCTTGTAAGATTGAAAACGTTTTGCCGCTCGGTCAATGTTCCGGGCGAGATCGTGTAAGCGAAGGATAAGCTTGATTGAGTACTGGCCTAGCTGGGACACGCTAGCGATGGCTCCAATAGCTTCAAGTCCTGACATGATGCTGTAAAGGGATCGTGTGCTGGAAGTGCCGGAGACGAGTGTATGCCGAAGTTGAATCACACATCATCATGGGCGTCGCATGCATAAGTCCACGGCCATATGAGCCCTAGTATCACGGCTATGCAACCGTCCTCCTTAACTCCAAGCATATTTTCGAGGCTGACGGAGAAGTGACATCCGATTGAAGGCAGATTTGTTAAGACCTATGCAATCGGGAACCCCTGGGCTTGCACAGCTTTGTTCCCGGTTTACCGTGCGGGAGCGTCCGGGCGAGAGGCACCAGCGCGGCTGGCTGTGCAACGGTCAGCAAGCACTCCGGAACAGCACATCAAGCATTGCCGATCTGCTGAGCGGGAAGACTTGATGTTATTGGTAGCATAGATAAGCCTGGCCTAGGGAGGGCTGCTGATGCGTGGTGTAATCAAGGAATGCGTAACGACGGACAAGGCAGTTTATTGGACGACGGTGTCGTGGCGGTAGGATGTGTTTGCCTTAAGAAGGCAGAAAGTCGGTTGGTCAGTGCAAGGATAAAGACTCTCCTCCCCCGCTTTCCCCCCCGCACGCTCGGGCATCAGCAGAGCCTCAATCATCACAAGCCTTGCTCTCTTGCTCTTGCAACATTGGTCTTGCATCATCACTCGTCCCACCCCGCATGATGCTACGACAGCACTCCGCAGCGGTTGCCACCCCTCTTCTGGCCATGTTATCATCACCAGCTGTCCCATCATACCGAAAGCTGTGCAACCCTCTCGCGCCTTGATTGAGACAAGGCGCACGATAGGCGCAATCCACGACCACGGCTCAAGAGAGTGCATTCATCGTTCGATCAGCGCGCGACTCGTGGCTGTACGCACCCAATAATTACCACAGTTTGCCGCCATCAAGAGTCTATGGCCCTACACGACCAACCGCTCGTCTGAACTACGGCAGGGTCTCGACTACCGACGCGTGGTTGTTGCCAGGCAGGGACCTTCTGTGAGATTAGGAATTGGACAACCGTTTTCCAATCAGGCGCTATACCGCTTGACATTGCATATCCTGCCATGGGCACTGCTCGACGTACGTACATGTGGTTTCACGCGTATGGTGAATACCAGAAGCCACGTTGATATTTTTTCGCCTGCTTCTTTTTCCATCTGACAATGCGGCTCTACGAGGATGGTGATGATAAATTGGAGTGTGCTGGGATGCCACTGAAGCCCGTTTCATCACCACTCCAGACTCCTTGCGACAAGCCGACCTTGGACGCTGCAAATCCCCCGAGAAGAAGATAGTGTGGGCTTTCCAACATGCATGAGTACAGTTCTAGGCTGACACGTTGTCGAAAGGCCGAGTCCGACGCTTCCTGAAAGCAATGACTGAGTGGTGGTTCAAAGTCAGAAAGCAAAGACTCGACGAGACCATGCCCTCGTCAACCATGACAATGCTGGAAGAGAAGGCCCGTGAAGCACACGGCACCGATGGAGCCGCATCTCAAAACCAACCAGCGCCCAGAACGAGCACCCCTGGAAGAAGTTACAGACAGAACACGGCTGAAGAAGACGCCGACCAACTGAACGGCAACTTCGGATCCCCAAACAACACTGCTGTTCTTCAGGAGACAAGTTATGTTGCCAACACAGCAAAGGGGAAAGCGGGCCAGTTGAATGGCGACGTCCACGACACAAAGGAAGGGAGCCTTACGTGGAAGAGGAAGTGATTGCATTGCAGTGCTTTGGAGGAGATCCTGTTCTAAACCATTACGTATTCGCACAAATCGAGCTGGCTTCCATAATCCCAAAAGAAAAAGTGTACACAATAATAATGAAATAGTCTAGGTTTACTAGTGCTTCCGCAAATTGAAACATAAAGAAACAATAGAAACTCCTGGACGAGGTCGCCCTCGATTGGATCTCTTTACACCATCAACCACCCAACTGAACCATCTTGAACTGTAGCCAAAGTGCCCGCCATATCTACTCTTCACCATCCAATCCCACGTATCTTCCTTGTAGTGCCACCGCAGTTTGCCTAGCGTCGGTCTCGCTGCCGGATGTGGTATTACCGCCGTTGAACCTCAGATTGGCTGAGTATCTGATCGAGTGATGGACTAGGAGTCCTCGGTGGTCTGCAGCAGGCTGCGCTTCAGCCTCGATTGCTCATTGAAGTATATGGGAAGCGCCACCGCGACGACGATCACGACAACCACCAAGCCGATGATGGCACAGGTGCTCCTGGGATGTCCGATCCAGCAGCCCTTCAGGCTGCCCAGAGTGGTGTAAGAAGCCGCTCGTCGCCCTCCCTGCCTGAGTACGTCTGGATGTTGAGGCTGAGCCTCTTCGTCTGTACTTTGCTGTGCTCTTGCCCGGCTGTCGATGCTTGCGCCCGGAGATGGTACCTGTAGGCACGGAGTTTGCGAGGAGACGAATAAACGAGTATTGACGTTGATAGGGCTGAGGGAAGTACTGTTACGAGTCTCAGTTGGACATGATCATAGAAGAGAGCAAGCAGGCAGTCATGGCATCTTACTGGCGCGCATGGTTTGAGTCTCCGTTATGTTGAGACGATTCACCACTCGCTTCGTTGCCTTCGGTGTGTCTCTGTTCCAGAGCGATGTTGGCGTCGTGGTTGGTTATTTTCATGGGAACTAGAGGCGAATAGCAGCAGGTGATGGCTTTTTGCAGGCGTTGTATCCCAATCAGCAAGTTAGTGGGAGGGCGTACAACTTGACAGTCCCAGCAGCCTTATAAAATAAACTCGTTGCCCCGGGAGCCTGCGTACGACTACTAGACCGGTGAATAAGTCCTGCGGTTATTTGCGGTGCTGCGCCCCAGGCTTCGCATGCATCACTCCCAAAAAACATCTCGCCAGCTTCCATCATAAACGGAATTACCACTTAACGGCGCCCTCCTCGTACTCACGCCCACCTGCGTACCAACGTCCAGCATCAGGAGCGAACAGTGGATCAACAGAGAGCAGAGGGTACACCTGGAAGCCAGTGCGAGCAATTCCAAGGAAAATGAATGCCCTACCGGATCACCCTGCACAGCCTAGAATCTGGGAACGGTCAAGCGCCAAGATGGTAATCAGGTGTCTCGTGCGGGTAGGTTTTGTTCGCAGCCAGACGCAGACAGATTACGTCCATACAAATAGCGCACCAGAGCGAAGATTCCGCAAGGCCTCCACCGAGGAGGAGGATGCGGCCAGAAGTGGCAAAAAAGGTTGCAATAGAGAGAGAGACAGCACCATCTTATTTTGACTCGCAGCGTGCATATACCGGTTTTCGTGCTTGGCGGCAAGGCTGACATGGTGAAAGAGGCAGAAAAGGCGGCTGCATAGGTTGATCGCAAGGCAGAACACATATGTTGGAGGCAGAAAGGCTGCCTCGCGCCGCTTGCACAGCCTTGTACGTGCAACTGTTGCATGCAAGGCGGATCAGCTAGGTGATACCAATCATCGTGTAAGACGCTAACTTCGACGTTCCGACGATCCCCTCATACAGCACTTCTAACAACTTTGCGAGACCTCGAAACTGTGCCAATTAAATCCCCTGCTTTACTCCACATCCCCTTGTTTGCTATTAGCTACTCCATGGACCGTACGTCCTCTTAGTTAGATTCATGACAATGGTGCGGAATCGGTGGGATTTGCGAAACTCAGAGGACTGCTCGAATTCATGGTAACTTCTGTATATCGCCCGAGCAGTCAGTTTTCATGAGAAAAATGCCGCGGCGAAGTCCGAGTCATGGACATTGCCATTGACTTGTCTACTGCTACCGCTTGATCGGCCGTTGTTCCAATGACAAACCATGCGGAATGACTGAGTGTGTTCGTCATGTCTGATGTCGCCATTGATTTGGAAAGATTGTCCGCTCGAGGTCATGTTCTCGTATGAGCTATCGACCGCATGCGTCGTATTTTGGCGTTCGTCGTCGCTGGCGTACCCGCTATCACCGTCCTCATTCCCGTTGTGTGGGAAGTGGTATGGTGTTTCGTTGAGAGTGGTTTGCAAATAGAACGGATCCACCATCTCTTGTAGAGTTTCTACGTCTTCTTCGTCACTGCCTTGTGATGGAGCCATGGGCTGCTCCACCACTCCTCGCGGACCTATGAGAACCAGTTGCTATCAAAGTTAACTGAATGATCGGAAGACAGGCTCTATCTTTCGAAATGCTGGCAGGGCTTGCGAAAGACTTACCTCAGCGGCTTCGGCTTGATGGCTACTTGGTGGAGACTGCTGGTTGACAGTGATGTCCATGACAGAATCTCTCCATTCATCACGTGCTGCGATCGGGTTGTGGTCTTGCAGCATCCTCTCCATATTCTCGACTCGCGCGTTGCCACCATCAAGCTTGGTGTTGATCTCATCGAGCAATTGACCTTGGACGCCCACAATGCAGAGTATCAGACATGTCTTGTCGCGCTCGAGGTCATGGAACCCTCTCGTGATGGTTTCTTCCATTGCCACAACCTTTACGGCCACCACGCACTTCTTCCATTTGTTCGATGGACCAAAACCGAGGGTTTTCTTGAGTGCTTTGTCGATGGTTCGGGCTGTGCAGAAGAGTGTTTCGATGTGTGTGATTACGATTCTGGGCAGCGGTCGTTTCGTATTTTGGAGGGAGCTGGCAACGTGGCATAGGTGTTCGATCTGGTCTTTGTATTGCTGATAGCGGTTTCCAGACTTGTCGATGTTGCAATAGAGGTCGTTCAGAGTCCGGATGAGCTTCGTCGAGTACTGGATGAGCTGGGAGGCGCTTGCGATGGCACCGATGACCTCAATACCGGCCATGGTGAGAAGAAAGAGGCGAGAACCCCGAGCGCAAGGGGTGCGGGTGTCAGCTCGACTTCATCTCCCGGCTAACTGTGGGTCGCGTGAAGCGCGACTGCCTTGCCACGTGGGCTACCCAAAAAAAAAATGTACCTTTTGCCGAAATCGTGCACCGTGGAATGGCGGTAAGCATGCATACGCCAACCAGTGTCGGACTTTGACCCAATTAGTCGAGGAATGGTAAGCAGGCAGTCTCGTGCAACCACCTGCGCCTGGGGAGTTTGGGCAGCACCGCAAACACCACGCTTTGCAGAAGATCCCCTGCCCACCTTCCCAACAGAGAAGCGACTCTCCGAGCCATCATCATGCCCTACAGCGCCGCTCCATCATGAGCAGCCAAGCCATCCGCATCGCGTCAAACCTGCCACGCACTTATCGCATACCGCTCTTCGGCATCAGATTAGCCGTCAGCGAGCCAGTCCGGTTCCATTTGAGAGGGCTGACGTGAATTTTTCCGATTGGTGATGACGAATCCTGAAACAGCCATTTTCCAATCATGGGATCCTCCTCTACGTCTGCAATTACTCGTTCACAGAACCTGTGGATGGCGGTGTATGGATCATGTTGGAAGCCACGTATTTGCGCTCCTCGGCGCTGAATTCATCTCGAGGATAAGTAGGGGTTGTCAAGTGAGGATAGAACAGCAGAGTTCATCAGGCCTGGTACAAGCGAGAAAAGCACTGGAGCATGCAGAATCGTAAGTCCATAGTACCGGGTTGAACTGCAGAATGTGCAACTAACCAGTGTTTGGGCATAGATCACGGAATCACCGCGGTTGAACAAGCTTCGATGGACACACCACGCCTTCTCATTAATGGCAACGGACTAGGAGGTTTCAACAAAGCCCATCTCATCAATGGCAAAAAACTAGTCCCAGTCGCTGCCATGGCCGATCGACAATCGGAGCCAGCCGAAAGGCAGAAAAGCCCAGAAGATCCTCCAAAGCAGGATGGCACCGCCACATCCGCATCCAGCTATTCCAACTGCACGTCCGAACACGCGTCTAAGCAACTGAACGGCAATGTCGGCGAACACGAAGGTCGCCCACCCAACGGTCATTGGCAAAGGAGCAGATCGCAACACAAAAGCAGGCAGATCAATGGCCATCTCGTTAAAATCCCGGACCAGTTTTGGTAATAAGTAGATTCTGCAATGGGAGGAGCGTGTTAGTGCTGGGCGCTGGGACTCGACGATTCTCTCTTTCAATTTTTGACGCCAGGGGCTGGTTGGAGCGAAAGCCATTCTACCTTCTGCAGCGAATCCAAACTCCTGCCAATCAAACCATCTATGCAATCGAACTGACTAAATGTATACTGGTGTAAATACAACTGTACTTGCCGCAGGTATCTTAAACATTACGGAACATGAGCGTGCTCTCGCCTCCTACTCGCGGCTATCACACACATCATCCCGGTATGTACATGGATCCATCCTTATCCTTACGCCCAAAGCATTAGACCTCTCCGCCGCACCTGCCACTGGCGACCCACCACACCCAAAACCCTTCCAGACACGCCTGACTCTCCAACAGAGCTCCCCACCCCCTCCTCAGCCACGCCACCGCACAAAACCGCCTGCGATACTCGTCATCGCAGCAGCACCCGCCACCACCGACGCGTTCCCAACCCCGGCATCTCGCGCCGACCCCAAAACGGACGGTGCACCGGCGGTGGGGCCAATCCACATGGTCGTCACGGACTGCTTGTCCTGGCCCGAAGACTCGGCTTTCGGCCTCCGCGTCACGGTCAGGAAGGTGACCAGGAAGACGACCATGACGACGAGAGCGGCGGCGATGATGGTGGCGAGGTAGCGGACATGCAGGCGAGGCCGGATGGTCGACCAGGGGATGCTGCAGAAGCACCTGATGCCCTCGAGGGTGTTGGCCGTGAGGCTTCGACGAGGGGGGCGAGGTTCTTCGACGAGGAACCGGCTGCGCGGAGGAGGGCGGCTGCTGTGCTGAGAGGCGTCTGCGCTTGGCTGAGCTGGGTTGGGTGCGCTTGGTTGCACAGGCCGGGTTCCGGTTTGGGAGCTTGTGGCATCGGATTCGGGGGGTTCGCGGTCGGGTTTGTTTTTGACGTAGTTTGTTCTGCGGCGCGCGTCGTCAGTGGGCACGCTTTTAGCGATCTGTGGGGTCTGGCTGTCGCTACGCACACGCATTTATACAAGACGTTGCCGTTGTGCTGCCTGGATTCTTGCTTTGAAATGTTTCCTCTGTAGCCGATGCGTTCGCGATTCCCATAGATTGCGGCCTCTTGGGTGTCAAGGTTACTGCTGCTCGGTAACGGGGACATGGAGGTACCCAACGAATAGACAAGGCCGATCGAACGAGCCTCGCACACACGCTGGGTCGATGAGATCAGGGAGATTTGTGGAAGGCGGACGCAAGGCTTATGAGGACCAAAGAGACTGTTGCTACCGTCAGCCTCTCACATCCCCATGAGAGTGGCACAGCCAGCGCTAAAAAATGGCGATTGAAACTCCGCCTCAACTGCTCACCTATGCGGCCCAGAATGCCTCTCGGTGACCTGCCATCCAAAATCCTTTGACCGGTGAGAGTCAAGACATATTCGTTGCCGTCTGATCCAGGTCGAGAAGGGGGTCACAAAGGCCACTTCTTCATGGATAAGTCTCATCTCGTATCCATTTGCACAGCCATAGCCGTGCAATTCGAAGCCTGGCTACCCCACTCTAAGCTGCCTCGTTTGGCCGGTAGGCAAATTAGGAGGAAGGATAGTCTTTTAAGTGCGGACAGAGTTAAAGTGCGGACAGAGTTAAAGTGCGGACAGAGTTAAAGTGCGAACAGTGGGGTCTCGGCTCTACTTTTGCGTAGCCACTGGGCGAGTTTGTGAGAGGTTACCCTCCGTTTTGGGTTCATGTGTCCAATTTCAAGGTCGAGCATTGCATCAACCAAAAAAAAAAAAAAAGGGGGGGGGGCAAAAGCGGGCGACAAGATGGATGGAACGGAGCCGCATGAAGGCAAGAAAAAGTATCCAGAGACGAGGCAAGGAATGTATGGGGACGTGCTAGGCAGAGATTACTGCCTTCTCAGGCATCGATGCGGCTGTTTCCAAGGCTTTTCAGTTCATCCCATCTCAATAGGGCGCTTTGCGCGCATGAAAAACGCCGACATGCATGCAGCAGCGGGCGGGATAAGCAAGGCTGGAACTTCAAGTATCAAAAGGCTGCTATCCTGCCTGCGAGGCTGATCAACAAGGCAGAGTTGGTTCGCGGAGGTGGTCGCTTGGCGAAGGAGGAGGCACAAAGGTGTTCCACCCCGCTGCCCACCGCACCGGTGGGTATGACCAGCCAACTGGGCGGTGGGCAAACCGGAGGTTGGACAGAAGGCTACCCGGACCGGGTTGATCGTCGACTCCACCCACATGAAAAATCCGACGTTGGTCCAAACTCCCCCAACATGCGTCGTCGAAGCGCCCCGAACAACGCTTCCCGGCCACTCACTCCCCACCCCCCGAGTATAGCACGCGCGCGAGCACCTTCGGCCACCTCTGCAGCAACCCATCGTCCCACTCCCCGCGCCAAGCAACAATGCCATCCGGTCTCACCAGCACAGCGCCGCTCTCGCCGACGCCACACTGCCTCGCCCAATCGCCGTCAACATCCGCCCAGCCGCCCTCCCCCACCAGCTCCACGCGGACAAGCTCGCCCCCAAAGCCCTCCCAGCCGGCCCTCCTCACAAGCAACAGCAACTTCCCCAACGGCACCAGATCCCTCACCGCCACCCTCCCAGCACCCCCCTCCTTCCCCACCCACGCATGCGGCAAATGATGCCCCGCCACCGTCGACGCCCGATACCACTCCGTCTCAAACGCCCCATCCGCCCGCACCTGCCCCGCATGCCCGCCCGCCGCCCCCTCGCCCCAAAAATCCGCCTCCGGATAAAACCACCCCACCTCCGTCCCCGGCGCCTTGAACTCCGTATCCAGCGTCTTCTGCGCGCGCCGCACCGCCTCCCTCGCCGCCGCGTGCCCCGCGTGCGCCTCGTCAAAGTACGCCGCCATGGCCGCCGCGTTCGCCTGCGCCGAGTTGCCCGCGCTCATGCCGAGCGCGGCGTCCATGTCGAGGCCGTGGGAGCGGAGGTTGTGGAGCGACGACGCGGCGACGGCGGCGCCGATGGGGCGGCGTTCGGCGTCGTAGCTGTCGAGGAGGGGCTCCATCCTCGCGGCCGGGTTGCGCAGGGCCAGTTCGAGTTTCCAGACCAGGTTTTGGGCGTCCTGGACGCCTGTGTTCATGCCGAGGGCGCCCCAGGGGGGGATGCGGTGGGCGGCGTCGCCGGCGAGGAAGATGCGCGGGGAGGCGCGGTAGCGCTGGGCGGAGATGGCGTTGACGTTCCAGTGGCTGAGGGAGAGGATGTCGATGGGGAGGTTGGGGACCTTGAGCGTGGCGCGCAGGCGGGCGATCATGGTGTCGCGGTCGAAGCGGGCGGGGTCGCTGGGGATGAGGCCGCAGGCGAAGACCCATTCCTGCTGGTCGGGGGGGTGGTCGGCCAGCGGCCAGGGCCCGACTTGGTAGAGGAAGCCGGTTTTGGTGCTGCCGCCCATGTCTGGGTGGGTGAACCAGGTGAGGAAGTTGCGGGGATCGGGGTGGATGGCGCGCAGGGGGGTGCGGATGTGGGCCGTGACCATGTGGAAGATGTCTCTTTCGCCTTCCCACGCCACGCCCAGCTTGTCGGTGAAGCTGCGTCCGCCGTCGGCTGCGATGACATAGCGAGCTTTGAACTCCTTCTCTTCTTGCTTGTCCCCGAATCGGACTTTGAGAGTAGCGTGGTCTTCGTCCTCGTCGACGTCGGTCACTTCGGCGCTGTAGTGGATTCCGTCCGGGTTCAGGTCCAAGGCTCGGCGCGACATGATGGGCTCCAGACGGATCTGTGGCAGGATGGCATAGCGCGAAGGGCTGTGCTTTTCATACTCGTCGGCATACTGACCAAGACCCCAGGCATCCCGAGAAATGATTTCGCGCCCCGACGGCCCGAGGCTGGTGTACCAGGCGGTGCGGCCGGCAATTTCAGCGGGTGCGGCAACCTTGTAGATGTCCTGCTCGATGCCCAATACACGGAAAATCTCCATGGTCCGTTGGTTGATGCCGCATGCCTTGGGATGGATTGAGGTGCCAGAATGCCGCTCGAACAGAAGATGGGGTATGCCGCGCAACGAGAGAAGAATGGATGAGGTCAGTCCAACCGGACCGCCTCCAATGATGGCGACGGGATGAATGGTGTTTGACGACGACATAGTTGAAAGGAGAAAGTGGTTGAAACAGCGACAATAATGTTTCTTAAACGTTCAGACAGATGTGAAACGGAAAATCCCCCTGCGGCTAACTGCCCCTGAGTCAGCTTCTCTCACCGATCTCGGAACTAACGTAGAAAATTGGTGTTAATGGATGCAGTCTTGATATTCTTCGGACAGTGGTGGCCGACTCTTAAATCCAATCCCTGCTCACGTAATGCCCCAAACAGGAAGGTGGGGAAACGATCTTCAACACCAACTTCCTCCTCCATTGGCAACGTCTCTCACCCGCAGTAGCGCCTACACAGTAAGCTGAATCTCGCCGCAGAATGACAACCATCACGGTCCGGATCCGAGTTACAGATGCTGACAAAGTGCTTGGCCTGCCGAGGTTGTACCGCAGGGAGGGGCCAAGGACTGTAAAGATTCATCTCCAGAGGACGGATAGGACGAGGAGCCAGGAGACAGAAGGAAAGCGTGGCACGCAAGAACAGCAGACAGATGAGGACTGATAGGTCAAGGAAAGACGATATCGGGAAACATGGCGTCCAGGAAGCCGTCAAGCGTTTGTAGCGGAACAGAGGGACGGAGCAGGCCGTTGGGAGACCTTCCAGGAGCGCAACCAAAAGAAAAATCCATTAATAGTCGAGGAAGGGTCCAGGTTGGGGTGTAAGCATTCGCGTCGGCAAAGGGTGTTGGCGCGGAAAAGAATCCGACCACACACACCCACAGCGCTAGGACCAAATGCCAACGATGAGCGCTCCAATTCTCGCCACGACGACCTCCCCCTTTCCAGACCGCTACACGATGGGGCGCTGATGGGGCAAGCAGAGATACGAAGTCCATCACCCATCAGCCCATGATGAAGCGGGTAAAAATAGAGCCGATCTCATGAGCCAGCGATGGTGGTTCGGGAGAGAGTTGAAAGTTGAGAGTACTTACAAAACGCAGCTCTATGATGCAAGTGGCCCCCGATATCGCTTGCCGAGGACGACGGGACCAACAACACGACGCCAACAACGCAACGCCCATTCACGCACCTCCCATTATCTCGCATCTCGCACCCCCGCAATCGGGATGCGCTTCCTGCCTCGCAGATCCGGGTCTAGCTCTCGAGATAGCGCGGGTCCATTCATGCACAATCACGGTTGGAACGGCAAAAGAGCGCAGATGCTCCAGCAATGCTCGGGTATCCGCGATCCACCCGCCCGCACACTGCCCCAAAGGGACTTTCTATACCATCTGTCAGAATTTTTCAATTCACCGGTGGCAGGATCCACGCCGTCGGGGAAAAGCTTTGACTCATAAGGAAATGCAATCCTCTCTATTCGCCTGCGCTTTCCCCTCTCGCTTCAACTCTCAAGCTGGTGATTGATTGCAGAATCAGAATCAGAATCAGAAATCTGTTGGCAGCAGCTTTCCTCTTTCTTCCTTTAAATGTATAAGAAGCCACGAACGGGGCTGTAAATCCATTGTTTCCCACTAGTCCCACCTCCCCAGAGCACGTCATGTCCCGCTTCGAGCCCATCTCCGCCCCCAGCAGCGCGCCGCCGCTCGACGACGACGCCCAGGACTGGCCGACAAAAGCTCCGCAAGCCAAGGCCGACAAGCCTCCTCCCCCGGAGCAAACCGACCAACAACAGGCCGACGAGAGTAATAATCTGGAGAAGCAAGCGACGGCCGAGGACAGCCACAGACCCACGGCGGCCGGCCTCGAGCACACCATCTCCCACGTCCCGACGCACGACATCGCCCACGTCCCCACCAGCCACACGGGCGCCGACGACGTCTACGACCGCTTCTCGCTCACCCGCAAGAACATCATCACCGCCGTGCTCTCCTTCTGCGGCTTCCTGGCCCCCATCTCCAGCACCACGGTGCTGGCCGCCATCCCAGAAGTCGCCGACACCTTCTCCACCAGCGGCAGCACCATAAACATTAGCAATGCATTGTACATGCTGTTCATGGGCATATCGCCCATGTTCTGGGGCCCCATCGGCCAGGTGTATGGTAGAAGATGGGTACGCAGTGAAAAACGAACTAGCATCCCGGATCCTCAAACCCTTGACTCCCTTGTGATTTTCTCGTAAACTGTCAAAATGACCACAACCGTCTGATAGACACCCTGGGTAGGCCTCTCTCGGGAGCGCGTTCATGTTCGCCGCCTTCTCCGTCGGCACCGCGCTGGCACCCAACCTCGCCTCCTTCTTTGTCTTCCGCATCATGACGGCCTTCCAAGGCACCTCATTCCTCATCATCGGGTCCGCCTGCATCGGTGACATCTTCAGGCCCGTAAGCAGCCAACCACTCATACCACCAGGAAACCCCTCCCATCCAGACGCAACTGCACCTCAGTACACTAACCACCCATGCATCCAAACAGACCGAGCGCGGCACAGCCCTCTCCTGGTTCCTCTCGGGCACGCTCGTCGGCCCCGCCTTCGGCCCCTTCATCGGCGGCATCATCGTCACCTTCCGCTCCTGGCGCGACATCTTCTGGCTGCAAACCGCCCTCGGCGGCGTCGGCTTCGTGCTGATCCTCCTCCTCCTGCCCGAGACGACGCACTGCAAGCGCAGCGACGACTTCGCCGGGCTGGGCTTCCGCGCCCGCGCGGCCAAGATGTGGCGGTGGACGAATCCCTTGCGCGTGCTCAAGCTGTACCGCTACCCCAACCTCATCACCGTCGTGAGTTTTTACCCCTCCCCCTGGAAAAAAAAAAAATCCATGGTGTTGACTTGGAAAAAAAGGGCCTCGCCTCCTCCTCCCTCGTCTGGAACATGTACTCCCTCCTGACCCCCATCCGCTACGTCCTCAACCCGCGCTTCCACCTCACCTCGCCCCTCCAATCCGGCCTCTTCTACATCGCCCCGGGCTGCGGCTACCTCGCCGGCACCTTCGTCGGCGGCCGCTGGGCCGACCGCGTCGTGCGCACCTACATGCGCAAGCGCGGCGGCGAGCGCGTCCCCGAGGACCGCCTCAACTCGTGCCTGCCCTTCCTCGGCGGCGTCATCCCCGCCTGCATGCTCGTCTACGGCTGGAGCATCGAGGCGGCCGCCGGCGGCGTCGCGCTGCCCGTCGTCGTCATGTTCCTGCAGGGCGTCGCGCAGCTGTTTTGCTTCCCCAGCTTGAACACGTACTGCCTCGACGTCATGCAGGCGCAGAGCGCCGAGGTGGTGGCGGGGAACTACGTGATCAGGTACGTGTTTGCGGCGCTGGGGTCGGCGCTGTGCTTGCCGGCGATTGAGAAGATTGGCGTGGGCGGCTTCTCGACTATTTCGGCGGGGTTTCTGGTCGCCGCGGCCGGGCTGACGTGGTTGACGACGGTGTACGGGCGCGGGTGGAGGGATGCGGTGGATGCGAGGAGGAAGGCGGGGGAGGTGGATGAGGAGCGGCCCCAGGTGCGGGAGCGGGAGGCGTAAGCCATGGAGGCGTGGGTGGGCGCCGTCCACAGTGCCACAAACCTCCCGCCGCCACGTCGTGTGGCAGCGGGGACCCCAGGTTTCAGCACGGCTGATCATCTTCGGTGGCTAGTGAGAGGCGAACCTCTCGTATTCATACTAAATTGAAAGAGAAAATAGACGCATTGATAAGAGATGGGGCATTTCAGATCAGAGGGCGAAGGCTCGGTAGGGAAATAGACGTTTTCCTTCTCGGTTTTTCGTTTTGTCTTCAGATAACGCAGATTGGAGGCGGATGACCACCGGATTTCGGCGGGCTGTGGGCCTTCGTCGGTCTAGATTTCTGAAAAATTATTGGGTCTTCAGGGCAGACGTATTGGAAGCGTTCCGATGGCTGGTTTGCGTGGTTGGATACCCGGGGGGGTTTTTTTTTTTTTTTTTTTGAGTACATAATGATGCCAATGGCCTGTACTGTCCAATGGTAGATCAATCATCCCAGACGGTGATGTTGAGATGTGATTCATTCATTGTAAGAGCTTTCATGAAAGCCTGTTCGCTTGCACGAGCTCCGCCTACCATCAAATCGCCGCACCCATTCGAAATTGGTTTCTGAAATCCCCATGTTGCCTCGTGAGGTTGCAGAGCGTAGATAGCCCAGCTCAATCTCCGGAAGGACCTGGCACTGCATGTTGTTGAGCCGTATTGCTTGTGCGCCTGGGCAGAAAGTTGTAGTGCAAAAATAGTGCGTATCACCCGGAGTTATCGAAAGGACTAGACTCATGGATCCCGATGTAGTTTAATTAGAGGATGCAGCGTTAGTGTTGCGACACAAGAAAGCGTGAGGCGCACGGCCTGCCGCACTGTGCCACTGGACTCGGGAGAGCGGGAAGCTCACAGCATCTGGTGGGATGGCGTACGGTGATTTGGAAAGAGATGAGATGACGTTCAACCGGGTCCGGGAGCTTGCTTCCATTGGGCTGACAGTAGTGTGTTTTCCTCGTGTCGGCAGTGGAAAGGATCGTCCCATTCCCAGATCGTGGGATTGGCAAGATATACTTCAGCAAAGGCTTCCACTTCCACCCCCATGATGAGTGCGAGAACCGGTGAATGCGCAGGATGAGTGATATATTCCTCGAAGAAAGTGGATACACTTAGCGCCCGGTATATGTACAGAGCTTGGACGGACTCCTAAATCGTGCATCTTATCTGCAGAATCGATAGGACGCACAGACAGCGGTATCGCAGACTCGCCCGGTATCCTTGCAACCCCTCACCAAATTGCAGGGCGTCGTTGCGCTAGGCTTTCGCATGACGGAGCACACAGTCGGTGTGCAGATGGAAGTAACGGGTGGCAGTGGTGACGAAAGAGAACTGGAGGTTGGGAGGCTGGAGATGAGGCTGGGTACGACGGCGGGGGAGCGTCGACAGGCGGCCCCACAGAAAAGGCACGAACATCAGTGGAGATGTCAGCCCAGACAGTCGCTAGGCCGAACAGGCACGACTCGCGGGTCAAGATCGGGAGTCCTGCAGGGGAAATGAGGACCCTCTTGCGGCACGCACAACAGCAGCGGATCGGATTGCGCTGTGTTGCCGTCTTCAAGCGCATTCCGTTCATTGCACAGGGAGTTTGAGTTGCGGCTCGTGGGTGCTGGGCAGAAACAGCAAGCCACTGAAACAAGCCAAGCCAAAGGCCAAGCAAAGCCGCTCCCGCCGGCCTGTGCGCTCTCCGCCTATGCCTCCATCGCGTCCGACACCTCGTCTGACGTCCAGCAAGGCGCGAGTCGGCCGCTGCTGATGTCGGCCGCCCGCGCTTCTCCATCATTGGGCGCCAGCCATGACGTGGGACTAGGCTCCGGTCGCTCACCTGCACGTCTCTCTCTCCTGCTCAGATGCAATAAGCTGCAGACGCTCGCGCTTGCTCAGTCCATGTTGTTGCAGCTTCCTCGCAGCTAGCACCTGCACCTGGGCGCCACGTTTCAGTGGCCTCTCCTTGCGCGCGACTGTGACCCTGCTGTTTCCTGTTCCTGAAGTGCAAAGGAGGCCGGTGCAACGGCGCAGGCGCGGGTGGCACCAGTCGCCGTCACACCGCAGATCCCTCCGCCAAACAACGCGCCTTCCGGTTCTTGCGTTTGCGGCTGCGCTTCGGCATTGCCAGGAAGGTGCTTGGCTTGGCCTGGGCTCCACTCACTATCCGCGACTTTTCTACGCCGCTGCTTGCCCCCCCCACAACCACTCCACACGCTCATTTAAAGCAGCTAGTCAGCCCAGCCTCCAACGGCCCTTTTCTCTTCTATATCATCCAACGGGAGCACGCTCGTCCGTCCTCTCCTTTCCTTCGTTCAAGATCTTCCCGCCGCCATGAAGTGTCTTTCGTTTCACCTGGTGGCCGCCCTGGCCGCCACTGCGGTCGCTTCTCCCTTTACTCACACCAAGGTCGCCGTCGACACCGCAGGCCCGGACAAGTCTCCCGTCTCCCAGATCAAGGCCAGGCAGAATGACACTGCCACTCCCTGCTCCGTCGTCAGCTCGCTCGTCAATGCCCAGTCTACCTCGACTCCCACCATCCCGGCTGGTCTCGCCCACGACTGCCTCATGAGTGTTCCCATCAACAAGACGGCCGCCATTGAGCTCATCGACACCATGAAGCCCTACCTCGTCTGGCAGAGCACCCAGGCCTACCTCAAGGACCCGCCCGCCGAGTATGCCGAGAAGGTCCAGCCCGCTGTCGACCTCACCCAGGGTATGGATGATCTTGCTGCCAAGGTCAACGCTGATGGCTTTGCCGGAGAGTACGAGTTCGGCTGGGCTCTGTACACGCTCATCCAGTCTGCTCACGATGGCCATCTTGTCTACGTTCCTGACTCTGTTGGCGCCATCTTCACCTGGGGCAGGCCCGTGTCCATCGTCTCTATCTCCGAGGATGGCCAGAAGCTCCCTGCACCTTTCGTCTACCAGGACATCCTTGCTTCCTCTTTCTCCAACTCGACTTTCACGCCTTCGGCCATCCTGAAGATCAATGACGAGGATGCCACCACTTACCTTGAGGATTTGAGCCAGCACGGTTCCCTTCAGGATCGCGATGCACTGTACAACAACGTCATGTACGAGCTCGCCCAGATCCAGCTTGGCAGCACGGGTGCTAGCACTGGCATGTTCTCTGGCGGTGGCCGCGGCCGCTGGGTCTACCCCGGACCCACGACCAAGTTGGACTTCGCCAATGGCACCACCACGACCTTTGAGAACTTTGCCCGTGCCCTCGTCTCCTTCCGCGGTGTGGAGAACGGAACGGCCCTGGGTGACCGCTACTTCCAGTATGGCTCCACCGCAAGCGCTTCGACTATGGCCATGACCAACGACGCCAAGGACAAGTCAAGGATCCAGGCAGCCGACACTAACATCAAGGGAGCCAACATCAACATTGACACCCCCAAGGATTCCGAGTCGGTCGACTCCATGGATGTGCACATGGCTGCTGCTCAGGCGACTGCTACTACTTCTTCTGGCGTAACTCGTCAGACTCCTGCTCCTGGCTATCCCAGTCCGGTCATTTACCAGAGGAACAACCTCATCGCTGGCTACTACCTGGAGGGCGAAGAGTATTCTGATGTTGCCGTCCTTACTATACCTTCTTTCGTCAGCTCCAGCTTCGCCGAGATCGAATTCCAGCGCATTGGAACTCAGTTCCTCCTTCAGGCCAAGGCCGACGGCAAGACCAAGCTGATGATTGACCTCAGCGCAAACGGAGGTGGCACCATCCTGCAGGGCTACGATCTCTTCAAGCAGCTTTTCCCTTCCCTCTTGCCGTACGGTGGTACTCGCTTCCGGGCCCATGAAACTCTTGACTTGATTGGCCAAAAGTTCTCCTACCTCGCGGACGGTTTCCCGCGTGATCCGGAGATTGTCCAGGACAACTACACCATGGCGGACATTGTCTCCAGCGTTTTCAACTACCGTACCGATGCAACGGAGGACTACGAGCCTTTCACCTCGTGGGCCGAGAAGTACGGTCCTCACGAGAACCACGGTGACAACTTCACCTCGACCATCCGCTGGAACATGTCCGACCCTCTGAACATCCTGAACAGTGGCGGCATCGAGATCTCGGGCTACGGCAACCGCAGCAACTTCACCGAACAGCCTTTCGAGTCTGCAAACATTGTCATTCTCTACGACGGCTACTGCGCCTCAACTTGTGCTATCTTCTCTGAGTTGATGCGCCAGCAAGGCAATGTCTCGACGATCGCTCTCGGCGGCCGCCCGCAGTACGGTGCTATTCAAGCGGTTGGAGGTGTCAAGGGCTTCAACAACTTCAACTGGGCTGCCATCCAGCAGTGGGTGTACGAAGCTTACGAGAACGCCAACCCCGAGGAACAAGCCAAGTACAACGAGTCGTACCACACCAACTACGACAGCTATGTTCCCTTCAACCGTGCGGCCACGGACCCTAACGTCAACGTTCGCGATGGTCTCCGCCAGGGTGATGAGACGGGCACTCCCCTGCAGTTCACGTACGAGCCAGCTGATTGCCGTATTTTCTACACGGCGGAGATGACTCTCGACGCCACGGCCATCTGGAAGGCAGCTTCCGACAGCAAGTGGGGTGATGTCAGCCGTTGCGTCGCTGATGCCCCGAGCTACAGCCAGAAGAGAGGCGATCACCTTACCACCAGGGCCATGGTGCCGCGCATGGCTAAGAGGGACACGTCACTGGAAGAGAGTTTGAAGATCTTCACGGACGTGACGGCAGTCCGCTTCGACGGCGATGCCTTCATGGCGCCTTGAGCGACTTTTGTTTTTCCTCTTCCTTTTCTTCTTCTTCCTTTTCCTTCCTAAAGAGAGCGTTTCTCCACTACGAGTAAGTAGACGGTAGTTCTGATACCAGCTTCACTAACGAAAAAGTTTCATGCGTGCATGGGAAAGACTGGAGCCTAATGTTTACTACTCCTGTATTCTCTTCTTTATTGTAATGTTTACTTCTGCATATTGAATGACGGAAGGAGCCGAGATGGACGGAAAGCAGCATGGGTGGATACCCTTTTTGCGTGCTATGGATGATTATGACAGTGCTGGGGTTCAGCAGAGCCATAGAGCCCAATTACATGAATGAAAGTTCTAGGTACTCCCGCTGTGGTCTCATTTTTGTGACAGCATCCGACTGGCTGCTACTTGCTCTACTCTGGGTGAAGGTGAAACAGGTGTAATAGCAAAAGGTTGGTGGCGCCTCAACATACTCAGCCATCCAGTTGAGCTGACGATACGGCCATGGAGTTATACAAAATTCTGTTTGTGTCATTTCCCTGACAACAGCCGTTGACGACTGGGGTATTCCTGTAACTCGGGTAAGGCGCATATGGTATGTACCTGGGGAGATGTGTTGTGTGTAGTATAGATGGGAGGTTGTATAATAGTAACTAGATATCTGGCAGCACGGCTCCGAATACCACATATCCAATAGACTTTCAGCAAGGGCTTTCCCCACCTCCACTTCACAAAAAAGGGGCCAGTCTGGCCCGGTACCCGGAGAGATGAGCTACCACACTTCTTCTACCTTGAAGTGATTTTGAGCTTCAATCCAAAGTTCCCACCCATCACTTGGACGATCGCTCCGAAAGACTGCTAGAGAGGATGACTTTCTGTTCTCTATTTCGGAGCGCTGGTAGTGATATGGGAAAGGTATCTACCCGAGCAGGTTGAACGGCAGAATACACAAAATTCTTTTGCCAGCTAACGGGTGCTCTTGAAGCAGGCAGCGGGAGGTATTTTGAGTATTAGTCGTGCCAACACGTCAAGGTCGAGTCGTACCAGTCGGACCGTTATCAAGCTTATAGTAATCCGTAAGCCTAGCTTATTGGTGGATAAGTAAGTTCTTTCTTGACCAGGGTCGGGATGTCATGGTCGTGCATCTTCAAGACAGAAGTAGTAGGGAGTGGGGGCTGAATGGCGGCAGCGGAAATTTCCTATTAGTACCGCTCTTCTCACGCGTCGTCAGCCTGAAGATTTCCTTTTCTCTTAATACAATATCCAGCAGACGCGCGCTTGGTCATTATTCGCAAGTGGCGCGTTCCACGACGAAAGAGGCGCTGTGGAAGAGAGTGGCGGTTTTTGTCGTCGGCACTATGCTGTCACTCTTCACCACTCTGTTCCTCGCATACCTATGGTTCAGCGACGAACAACAATGGGTGTGGCGCCGACTGGTGGAAACACAGTGGCTCACTCGGACAGTGACGCTTATTGCGCTTTTCGTCCGGCTGATCATCTCGATGCAAGCAGCAGCAGCCACTTCGATGATAGCGGCTGTCTTCCTGGAAAGTCATACCAACTTGCCTGAACTTGCGAGCGTGTCCATCATGCGCTTTACCAACACAGGCCCCTCGACTGCCATTTATCCAATCCTCAGGACTGCGTGGGCGTCGCCCCTCATGGCCACTGTACTGGTGGCCCTCGCCCTCACTTCAACCGCATTGAAGTTCACCTCGACCGTCCTCCTTTCAGACTTCGACACAGCGGCTGCCTTGAGAACACGGTGGGTTTCGGTCTGCCGTCGTACTCGCTGTGCACCATCCACCGAGTGAGAGCAGAAACCAACCTGTATACCCCGGCTCTATACTTACCACTGCACAACAACACCGAGCCTGGCAGGATCTGGGTGCTGATCGATCACACCAACGTAACCGCAGCGGCATACGGGGAGAACAACACCTGGACAACCGAAACGGACGGTGTCTAGACCCGGTTAGTCAAGGACGGCAAAGTCAAATACGAGTCGAGCCCCCGCCTGACCATGTGCCTCGAGAACCGGTGAATCGGAAAAGCCCCCTCAACCCCCAATAACCCCACTAAACAATCCTAAAAGCATTTACAAAAACGGAACCCGCATCATATCCTCGCACGGCTTCGGCCCCTGCACAGAGCCACAAGTCACCTCCCTCAACTCCACCCTCGGCACCTTCAACACCACCTCGGTCCTCCTTCAACTCACCGCCACCAACCGCACCCTCGCCGCCCACAACCACCTCAACCTCACCGGCCTCACCATTACCCCCTCAGACCATCTCCTCATCGCCCCTCTTTCCCTCTCCTCCCCCCCGATTTGATGCGCCTTTGGAAGCATGCATCCCTGATGAAACTCGTTTTCTAGTGGGGTTTGCATCCTGTGAATGCGTCAGCCCCAAGCTACCGAGGGATCCAATGCTGAGCTTGAGTGTCTTGCTTGTACCTCTGCAAGCGGCGTATACATGCCACTGCTGTACAGCCGGACAACCTCTTGGTACAACTCGCCATCCTGATATCCGCTCGCTTTCAGGATCATATTGCCAAAGAGAAGCTTCTCCGAGACTCGGCTTCGTGTTAGGATGGTAAGATATCGCCCTTTGCTTGTAAAATCTCCAACTGGAATGGGTTTATTTTCTAGACTTTCCCAGTCCAGGCAGCTTGTCGTAGTTACCGGACGGCGACGAGTAGAATATCGAAGAAGCAATTCGGAGGAAGTGGGAGTCGTGGCTGCACTCCCATCATCTAGATGTGCTGGATTACACGAGCCGAGACTTCTGCGCCTGCGTTTTCTTTCTGAAAGCCGTGGTCCTTGAGATCCCGGCCCATGGCACGAACGGCATTCCACGTTTTGTCTTCTCTCGGCATCATCTGAAGGTTAATACGAGATCCTCGAAACTAGAGTGTCCAGAAAGCCTGATCTCTGTTGGTCTGCCATTGCGCTCCAAGTTCGCCCTGATACGCAATTAAATTGATGTAAACATCACCGAGAATTTCACTGTCGTCTCTCCTCGACTTCCCAGCCAGTATTGCCGTCAACTGAACAACGTTTTTTATGCCCTGAGTGATTATTGGCAGCATGTCTTGGAGCTGCTGTGCATTAAACGAAGTAAGAGCTCGAAACGCCTTCTTGTAGCGTTCTTTTCTGCTGCATCCCTCTTCAACAACAACCCAAAATTCTAAAATTATGATGTAGCATGTCTTTAGGGTCCAACATCTCAGGAATTTTGCCGAACAAGTCCTCTTAATCCTTGAGCCTCCGGAGTTGGACATTCAGCTGTTTAAGCTGCGCCTCATTGGTACTGTATTCAATATCTCTCTCTGAGCACAGTAATATCACGTCAGGAGGACTATATGGTAAGTCGCAGAACCGTTGTTACCTCAAACACTGCCATCAAAAGCCCCAGATAAGGCTGCTAGGCATCGAGTAGGCTTGACCTCTGAAGTGTTATGTACCGCCCTTCCCAAGCCGGTTACCACACTCACAAAGCGTGTCTATAACACCCCCGTAGCCACTCAGCGCTCGCACAGCTGGTTGAGATAAACTGGTTGTAGGCTCCATGGCTAGTCTCGACTCAAACAAGCTATGCAACGGCGACTCAGGTGACGGGAAGGCTTTCTTCGCATTTCTTTCCATATTTTCATGTAACCCAGGTATCGCATACACCACTATTTTATCTTCTAATAGAAAAAGAATGGACGGGGAAAAGCGCTCTCACCAATTCGAAGAGGCCACCTCCCCGCCGCCCTCGCCTCATCTCCCCAAAGTTTGACAGAAAACAACACCTCCCGTCTATCTGTTCGATGGCCGAACTACTTTCCACAAAAAAAAAGTATGAATGGTGTAGTAATCCCGAGTAACCTTCGCTCTTCCGAAAAACCCCAGTCCACACCACCGCAGAGCAACTAACCGACCACCACCAGCAAACTCCCTCAACCCTCATTATCCTTCACCGCCTGCATAACCGGCCCTTGCAGCAAACCAGCCCTCAACGCCTCGTAGATGACGCTGATCCAGCTCCCAATCGTCCTCTTCCGCCTGACGGCCTCCTCATCGCCGGCAGCAGGCTTCTTAGGACGAAAAAACTGCACGGCTTCCCCTTCCATCTGCCCGCCAGATTCCTCCCACTCCCCCTCTTCCTCTTCCTCTTCCTCTTCCTCCCCCTCCCCCTCTTCCTCCCTCTCCCCCTCTTCCTCCCCACCCATCATAAAAACAGGATCATCCTCCAAACCCCGATGAAACGGCACTTTCAGCACCCACCTCACGAAGTGATACATTTTCTTTGCCCCCTGACCCAAATACTTGGGCGTCTCGTTGACGTGGTTCTCAAACATGTCGCTCCTGATGTTCGCGTACTCGCCGTACAGCATAAACCTCAGGTCCACTTCCAGCGAAAGTGTGTGGTAGGAGCTGCCGGTGCGGTACTGGAAGAGCACCGCGGCCGCGCGAGCTGCCTTCCCAGCCCGAGGCATGAGATCCATGTTCGTCGAAGAGTTCCAGGCGTCCCTCAGGGCGATCCAGACTTCTGTGATGACGGCGGCCTGCGCGGCTTTGTCGATGGGGTGAACGCGGCCGCTGCTGTCCTTGTGTTGGTTGTAGCAGCGCTCGAATGCTATGGTCGCGATGTTCGTGTAGCACTCGTGGGCGCGCGCGAGGAAGCGGGCTTGCAGGACGCGGAGGTCGAGGGCCTGGCAGAGGGCGAAGAGGTAGGCGGCGCACATCTGGGCAAGGATCTCAATGCTCTGAGCTGTGTAGCGGGCGGATACGAGGGCGAGCGAGTTGACGGCTTGGTTGTGCAGCTCGGCGCTCTGCACGTGATTGCTGACGGGGTGGGCGAGGTAGGCGAGCTCCGACATGTAGGCGGCAAGGTTGATGTCGATGCCCTTGCAGGCGAAGCTCAGGCTGGGGTCGTCGGCGGCGAGGTTGGGCGGCAGACCTTTGTTGAGGGATGAGTTGAGGAGCTCACTGCCCTGCGCGAAGATAAGTTTGCCGAACATTTGGATGGCTGTGCGCGTCTTTTCCATGGCCGAGGTGATGGAGGTGGCTTGGAAGTTGCCTCCGTGGTGGATGAGGTCTGCATTGACGTCGGTCAGGGGGTTGTCAGTGGTCGAGTTGAGTTCAATTGAGATTTGCTCTGTGGCGAGGAGAAGGTCTTCAAGCTGAGGCCCGATCCATTGGGAGGAGGTGCGAAGCGGGTAGCGATCCTGGCATAGCCCGGCGATATGCATGTCCTTTCCACTGTCAAGGCCCGACGACAGACGCGAGCCTTGCAGGAAACCGTGGATGTTGGCAGCGACTTCAACCTGGCCCCGGTGCGGCCTGACCTTGGCGATGAACGGACTGAACGACTCTGCAGTTCCGCACAGAGCCTCCACAGCCATGCCAGTGAGGACTTGGGTGAGTATGGCAAGGTGGTTAGCTTCATTAATAGCCAATGAGGCAACAGAAACTGAAGCAGCTGTGCCATTCAGCAGACCCAGGCCTTCCTTCGCACCAAGGACTACCGGCTTGATGCCGGCCCTCTCCAGTGCTTGACTGGAAGGCATGACGAGTCGAGGGTTCTGCCTCCCCTGTCCGACACGCACGAAAATGTCAGGGCTGCCCTGGATAGCACCAGCAACATAGGAGAGTGGCTGCAGGTCTCCAGATGCAGAAATACTGCCACGCAGAGGGATGACGGGCGTGATGTCACGTTGCAGAAGCGTCATTATAGCCTCGACGATATGAAGTGACACTGCCGAATGGCCACGGACGATGCTGTTGACACGCTGGAGCATCAAGCCTTTTACCCAGGACGTGGGCATCGACAAGCTACCGTAGTCGTCGATTTGATGGAGAGCACCCTGGCGCGAACCAAGGAATGGCACTTCGGTGTCGTTGGAGGTGAGGATGCCGGTGTGTTGGTGCTGGACCAGAGCGAGCTGTAGAGAGGCGAAATCATTTGTACGCGTGTCAGCACTGCCGCCGTAACCCGTGTTTACTCCTAGGCCGAAAGTCAGTAGATGGCTGTGTTGGATGCAAGATGGGCTTACCGTAGACAAGGTCGCCTCTCTCAAGGTGGCGCCTGAGCATCTCCACACTCTTCTCGATCCTCTTAACGACTTGGGGTTTCTTGTCGAGCTCCGCCCTCACGCCATATTTGGCAACAGAAACAAGGTGGGCAATCTCGAGAGATTCGCCGTCGATGCGGATGCAAGTCTCCGGGTGAAGTGTCTCTGCACAGAGGCGCATCCAAGTATCCTGTACGGAACTGGCATGGGTGGAAGCAGGCATGATGGAGGGTGAAGTCGAGAACGTGTGGTCGCCCATGCTAAAGTCAAGAGTGTAAGGTTGAGGTTGAGGTTGAGGTTGAGGTTGGAAGGGTTATGTGCTTGGCCGAAACATGCAGGAGGCGCCTTCCTGCCGCGCACCGCTGACGGTGAATGCAGACTGCCGTTTAAAGCACTCTGGTTGCCTTATGTGACGGGCAGGCGTGAAGGACGGCTTGTCCAGTCATGAAATTTTATGAATCTATCCCTGGCGGAGGTATGCAGGTGTTGTGTAACCTGCAGGACCTGACAGTACCTGTCGTATACAACACCACAGCCCATCATGACACACCCTCACCGTCTCTACAAGTTTGGTGGACATTGCGGACAGGAAGGAACAAGTTGTGTTCCTAGGGAGATAGGGCAGATTGAAGAAGGCTCTGTAGGATTTTAGGAACGTTGGCAGTTTGTGGACAGAACAGAGCTGCCAAAGTTTGTGGTCCCGCTCAGCCTATGACGTATCTGCAAGTCCATGACTCGCTTTCCATGCTCACTGCACCATCACACTGCATAAACACACCGCAAACCACTGACCAATGCCACTCACCGCCACACGAGGAGCAGCACCGGGGGATCTTCAGGAGCAGTGGTCGATCCTATACAATGAACAGCTCCCGCGTCTGGCAAAAGCGCGCGATAGAGTGCAGTCCAAATGGCCCGTCTCGCTCGACCACTGCTTCGCCCGCATCATCCTCGACAACGCCATCGGAAAAGACGCCCCATGGACCGACCGCGTGCCCCAGCCCGCGACCAAAAACATGTCAGCCGCACAGCTACACGCAGCCATCGACCTGGGCCACAAGATAGCCACCGGCGCCGCCAATCTGGACGACCTGAACAAGCGCAGCCTGGAGCTGCGGGGAAGAAAGAGCAGCAGAGATGACCCCCACCCGAAAAAGAAGCGCAGCAACGGACCGGAAGAGGAACCAGAAGGCAAACGCTCAAGTCCCGCCGCAAAGCGGCCAAAACGCAAGCCATTCCCCCAGCAAGACATCCGGAGTCATTTCTCCAGCGATCGGCCAAAGATCACCATCCCCCCCTCCAAGCCCTCCCCTCCCGCAGCCCCAGCTCCAGAGCTCCTCCAGGCGAGGGAGACAGTCATGTCGTCCAGCGAGCTCACGCCTTTCCGGCGCTTCGTCCTCGTTCTCTTGACATACGTCCCGCGCGGACGCCACACCACGTACGGCGCCATGAGTGCTCACATCACCGCCCACCATCACAAGTGCAGCGCAAGAGCCATCGGCAACGCCATGCGCAACAACCCCTTCGCCCCCATTGTCCCTTGCCACAGAGTGTTGGCGCACGATGGACGGATAGGCGGGTTCGGGGGCGACTGGGGCGAGCAAGGCAAGCATTCCAAGGAAAAGAAACGCTTGCTGGCGGAAGAAGGCGTGAGGTTCGACGGTAGGGGAAAAGTCGTGGGCAAGCCGTACACCGACTTTCATGAGGACAATGAGGTTCAGTCATGGTACGAGCGCATTCTAGGCAGTCGTCAGAAGTGATGCTATCTATAACTTTGTACCGCCTGACCGGTGTCCCAGTCTCTATAAGATGCTATTGATTTCAACTACAGGGTATTCATTCCAGTTCTACTTGATGTTCAGAGAGAGCATCCTTGACAAACTGCCCCCGGGGCGCCGGATAAGGAAAGAAGAAGAATAAAGAAAAGTAGCGCGTGAGTCTCTGCCTCACGTCGTCTTTTTGCTCTCGGTAGTCCCAATAAGCTTCCACAGGTTGAACATGCGGAAGAACGCGACATCCTGCAGGTCATGTCAGCAAAACCCTTCGCATCATCTCCATCCATGCCACACTCACCATAAGACCCTGGGGAAGGTAGCTGCTGAGGAACCAGATGATCCAAGACATTTTGCCCTCCCACACCCACTTCGGCGGGCTGGACTTCAGCACCTTGGAAACCACGCTCTTGGCGTAATCGTCGCTCGCCATGGCACCCTCCTGGCTGTGCGTCAAACGCCTCTTGTACTCCTCATTGATCGGGATGTAGTATGAGTCCTCTGGGAGCTGGCGAGCGTTTCGCGCGATCTTGGATTTGATCCCGCCGGTGATGATGGTGACCACCTTGACGCCGAAGGGCGAGAGTTCGACGCGGAGAGTGTTGCTGTACGCGTGGAGGGCGGCCTTGGTCGCGTTGTAGACGCCTGCAGAGAAGAGTCAGCCCAGCGCCAATCTTGTCCGAGTGGTGGTCGACGTACTTCCGAACACGTACGGCCTGCGCATTTGCCTGTTAGCAAACCCTTGAACTATGTGGGCGCAAGCTCAGGGACTCACATAACACCAGCCAGGCTGCCGATCTGCACAATGGTGCCCTTGGCCTCGATCAACAGCGGCGCAAACTCCTTGCACATGCGCATGACGGCAAAGACATTGACTTCAAAAATGTGCTGCACCTCGTCGAAGTCGACGTCGAGCGCGGGAACCGTGTAGTTGCAGCCGGCATTGTTGACCAGGTAGTCGAGCTTGCCGCCCGTGAGCTCCTCGATCTCGCGGCGCAGCTGGCGCACGCTGTCGGGCTTGTCGACCTCGAGCGACACCGTTTCGATTCCCAGCTCGGCCAGGTCGGCGATGGCCTCGGCGCGGCGGGCGGAGGCGAAGACGCGGAGGCCTGTTTTGGGGAGAAGGGTATTGCTGCGTCAGCCTGGGCTGGAGGCGGCGGTGGGAGGGCTCATGGAGCAAAGGTACCTTTCGAGTGGAATTCTCTGGCCATGCTGTGGCCGATGCCAGAGGAGCAGCTGCGCGCGAGGAATACGGGTCAGTTGAGGTTTGGCATAGCATTGGGAGGAACTCAAACCCAGTGATCAGAACGGTCTTCCTGTTGTCGGCCATTTTTGTTGAGCCTGGGAGTGAAGTGGAGTGGAGTGGAGTGGAGTGCAGAGAAAGCAATTGGAAGGCAGAAAGATGTATATAGTATGTACTAGATGGCCGAGCGTCAATTGACGGACGATAGTTGACGGACGATAATTGACGGACGGACGAGTATGTACCTGAGCTCTGAGGCCCCACCAAGGAAGAACCCTGTACCTCGGCCTCACGTAACGTCATCAGTACTAGCGTCATTTTCAATTATTATGTAACCCCGTAGTCGGTATTATTATCTTTACATCAAACTTTCTTTCAATTCGTCGCTGGGAAAGTAGAAAGCGGCAACGACTTTTAAGCCGCTAAATGTGCAACCACCATTCAATCAGCCCCCACGGCGCCAGGTAAGAGTCATCAGCACTGGCGCATTTGTCAGCTACTCCTCTCACGTCTTAAATACAAACAGACACAAATAGCCCGGAAACCTGGTAGCAAAAGTGAAACACACTTCTCTTTCCTAATCCACAATGCCGACCGCCATTGTCACCGGTGCAAACTCCGGCATCGGCCACGAATTTGCCAAAGTCCTCATCCAAAAAGTACGCAGTAGATGAACAACAAAGAACAAAAGGCTAATGCACAATGCAGGGCTATGACGTCCACGCCGTCGACGTGCAAGACGGCGAAAAGCTGAAGAGCCTGAACTGCCAGACCTCGCAACTGGACGTCACCTCGCAAGACTCCATCAACACCTTCGCGCAGCGCTACGGCGAAGGACCGCTCGACCTCCTCCTCAACGTAGCAGGTACGTGACGACGCAACCGTTTCCCTCCCAAATCCCCCCCAATTACCAAATCTCAACCACCGTCCCTCAGGCATCGCCGACTTCCCCAACGACACCCTTACCACCCTCACCGGCGCCTCCCTCACCCGCATCTTCTCCGTCAACACCTTCGGCCCGCTCCTCCTCACCCAAGCCCTCCTCCCCAACATCCGCAAATCCACCAGCCCCCGCCTCGGCTACGTCTCCAGCCGCGTCGGCGGCATCGCCGAGAACAGCTCCGGCGGCACCTACGCGTACCGGGCGTCCAAGACGGCGCTCAACATGGTCTGCAAGAACCTCTCGGTCGAGCTCAGGGAAGAGGGCGTCGTGGTTGTGATTATGCATCCGGGAATGGTTCGGACGCCCATGACGGCGGGGCTGCCGGATCCGGACATGGTTGCTGACATGGTGGATCCGGATGAGGCGGCGGGGAAGCTGTACGAGGTGCTGGTGAGCAAGGGGATTGAGGATACGGGGAAGTTCTGGCATAGGGAGGGGCAGGAGCTGCCCTGGTGAGGTTTGTGGTTCCGGTTCGAATGTATGGGCGCAGGATTGAAAAGGGTGGCGTTGTTAGGCAAATCTGAATACTCAAACAAACCAAAAAAAACTGCCAATTGTTGGTTCTCATACGCAACCAACCAGGCACTGCTCTGTCTGCACCGCGATTTCAGTTGCTCAATAGAAGGATTATAGAGGTGTTGAGCTAACAGCGCTCAAGGTTACAAAAAGGAATGGCAAGGTTCGATCGATCTCATCAAACATACTCTCCCTCCAGATAGCACACCTAACTCCCCTCTAACCTTCCCACCTCCCCCTGCACCTTCGCAATCTCCTCCTCAACCTCAACATACCGCCGCGCAATCTCCTTCATAATCCCATCCCTCCCCTCCCCCCCCGCCTTCTCAAAAGCTCTCAGCCGATCTTCTGCAACCGCCTGCCGGTGCCCCAGCTCCGCCTTCTCCGCCACCAACCACTCGCCATAATTCCCAATCGCCGCCGCCAGCGACGCCGACGGATTGCTCGTGAGCGTGAGGATGCTGTCCAACACAATCAGCGTCCGGCCCACCTCCCACAAAAAAAAGGACACGCAAAAACGAGAGAAAAAAAAACAAACCTCAGCTTCAACTCCAACCCCTTCGCAACGGCGGCCAGGTGCTCCGCCTTGGCCCTCACCGCCCGCGCCACGCTGCCGTGCACCGTCTGCTCCAGCATGCGCACCACCACCTCCATCAGCCGCGCCTGCGCCTCGAGCACCGCCGCGGTCAGGTCGGCGAGGGCGGTGCGCTGGGCGGCGAGGGCGTCGGTCGCGGCGGCGACGGCGGCCTTTTGGTCCTGCGCGGTGGCGGGCAGGTCCGGGATTGAAGGGTTGCTGCTGCTGCTGACGGCTGGGCTGGCGATTCGGCAGAGTTGCTGGGCTAGGGAGTTGAGGTGCGTGGAGAGGGCGCGGGAGATGGGGAGGATATGTTCCTTGACTAGCATGAGCGAGTTCTGGAGGGGTGAAAGGGCAGGGATATGATGGCGTACGGTGAAGTAGTCGACGTCTTCTTGAAGTATCTCCCGTTCTGATGGGTGGATGCGGCCGTTGAGGAGTGCGGCGACGATGGTTATCACCTCGTGCAACTAGGGGAATTAGCGTCGCTGTTTAGCTGGGACGTCTGGTGCAGATGGTGGCGAAGTACTTCATCTGGGAGATCGGACGCCCTGACGCTTAGAGTGTCGAGTGAAGCCCTCATGATGTGCGCCCTTGAAATGTTGGTCCGTTTGGCAGTCAAGTCCTGGGTGAGTTAGTAAATGTTTGGGACATGCGTGGGATACTGGAGCAGGAAAAAACAGAAAGGGGAAACCCATGATTGCTCCGCTTGAGACAGCAAAACATTGGTCGGTAGACCTCTGTGCACTAACCTGTCTTGCCTGGTCAAGGACTCGCTGTCTCTTGACATCTTTCGTTGACGCGTCTGCGTTGAGCTTGTTTTGCGAAAGGTCCTCGTACAGAACCTTGAATTTGGCATTGCGTTCTAGGGTTGCAGGGTTTATCGGAGGTAGCATTTTAGATATTGTCTTTGCGTCCCCAGATTTGAACTTGGATGTTGTGAGTGTGTTGTTGATGTGACGAGGTTGGAGTGGTGTTTTGGGTGAGCAACGCTTGGACGTGTTTGTAGTTTGGGCCCGAAGACCCTTGGTGCGCCCAAAGAATTTGTTGCCGCATGATTGTGCTGACAACGCCCAATATACGTAGGCTGGCGGCAACTACTTTGATGACGAGGTCATCACCGCTTAATATTTGCACATCTTTTACTACTTGTGGTTGTTTGACCATCCCTGGACGCAGAATGAGAATCTAAGTAAATTCAACGGCACTGAGGAAGTATATCTTGCCTCTGTACTCACTAGCCTACTAATACATTGCACTATACGAAACATGAAGCCAGTCTCCAGGCCGGGAGGTGCAAAGATCCAAACGCCACGCCTCCATTCACACGGATATAACCACTAAACGCCATTTAATCAAGCAATCAACGCATCACGAGTTCGACTTCTCCTGCGCCTTGCCAAACCAAGACGCCATGTCTTCTTCACAGCTGTTCTTCCTGTCATCAATGCACGTGGGGAAGGCAGCGATGAAGTCGCCTTCCTGGTACATGCTCTCCTTGTTGCTGCCGGCCTCGTTGTCGCGCGGGTATGCGTTCATGATGCGCTGAGGAACTAGGGCGAGCTTCGCGAGGATTGTGCCGTGCCATCTAAAATAAGGGTCAACTATCATCTTCTCTGCCAACATACCCCATCACGAGGCCACTCACTGCACAATATGTTCCAGCGCATGCCCTTCTGCTCTCTGGAAGTTGTACGAACGATAAAGCGGATCAAACCAAGCGTCCAGGAAGAACTTGGCCCATTCTCCTCGGCGGATGATGAAGCTATTTTGGCATAGGTTCTCCGCGTCCTGCGTCAGGACAAAATCGATTTTGTCGCCCGACAGGTGCGAAAATGTCTTGATGACGCTGTCCGGAGGCACAACCGGAAGGCCGACGATCATGAGCTCCTCCAGCCGAGATTTCTGCATGATATGGTCCTCGACTGAAAGTGAGGGGTTTACGATCAGGCTGTCGATATCGAGGTAGAAGAAATAGGTGCTGTGCGGGAAGGCGGTCATGGCGTGGCGCACCGAAGGGACCTTGGCCCAACTGAGCGGGTCGTTCTCGAGGTTGTAGTCGGAGGAGTTGGGGAAGAAGGTCGCATATCCTATCAACTCGTAAGCACCACTCCAGTCCACAATCAGCGACAGCTGCGCGTACCATGCTTCTCCGCATACGTCTCCCGGTTCAGCTTGATCTTCTCCTTGAACGAGTCGGACAGATCGTCGTCAAATGTCGTGACGATGACAATAGGCGGAGTTCCAGCGGGGATGTATTCTACATCAGAATTGCCGAAGAACAAGCTCTTCAGGATGTAGAGAAAGGCCAGGGCGATCAAGGCATAGAGGGCGAGCTGCCTGGCCATGCGGCGCGTCAGGATGGAGCCGGTGTTGCGGGCATTGGCGGCGGCGACGTAGGGCGGTGGTCGCGACGTCTTGCGCGGAGGAAAGGCGAAGTGCATGGTGGGTGTTGGTTCGGGAGAGAGGTGGGATTGGCGTAGGAAATTGGAGTAATGGAATCTGGCGTATGGGCGTCGGGATGGCACACGCAAGGAGGGATTGGAGGGCGGGCGGTTAGGGCGACATGATATCGAGGGAGCGGATGGCGGACGGGAGGGCCACGGTGGGCAGAAGTGTCGTATAGTGTTGAGGAGTATTACCACGGTGGCATACGAGGCGCAGATGAGAGAGCCAAGAACACATGTAATCTCTCTCCCCCATCCGCGAGACCCTTGAGCGCCGGGCGGTGAGAGACGGCAGTCCGCATCATGGCCGCCGCCGCCGCCGCCGCCTCCCGCCCACATCCTTGCTCCCATCCTCCCGAACTCTAGGTTGCGTCACAGATCATGACCCTCTATTTTCTACATTATTGAGCCTTGAGCCTTGAGCCTTGAGCCTTGAGCCTTGAGCCTTCTTGAGCCTCACTCGCCGATCTCCGCGCAACGATTTATACCCATACTCCACCAGCAATTCGCAGCGGTATCCAACGCGACGGCATCGTGCCTGCGCGTGTAGTTAGTGACGACAATTGATGCAGGCTTTTCCTCGCACTGACGTTCTCCACAATGCGATTACCCACCCGGTTCTCACTGGTGCTGGACGCTGCAGCTTTCGACCGCGCTGTGGCCACCCGCCGATTGGTCAACGCGACTATGACGTTGACTTCTGCTTTTCCACCCGGACATTTATAACCAATGCTCTCTCCCAACAACCCTTCGCCCGCTCAAGAGACCACTGTTCTACAATCCTCCGAATCCACCACTTCTATCTCTCCACCCATACTTCTTCACAATGTCTCAGAGAGTGATCCAGGTCAAGGCCTACTGCAATGAATACCCGTGGGGAAAGCAGGGCTCACAGTCGGCCGCTGCCCGCCTAGCCGCAAACACCCCCGGAACAGACTTCAAGATCGATGAGAGCAAGCCGTACGCCGAGATGTATGTCGCCTTGATCATGCTCCAGCTACGTGAGCTAATACACCCAGGTGGTATGGCACCTACCCGGAGTTGCCCTCATATGTTCTGGAAACGGGAGAAAACCTCCAGGACTTCATAAACAAGAACCCCGATCAGCTCCTGGGTAAACACGTCATCCAAAAATTTGGCCATGACCTTCCCTACCTTCCCAAGGTCTTGTCCATCGCAAAAGCCCTGCCGCTCCAGCTACACCCGGTAAGCTCCCCTTGGACTTGCTTCTGTGAAGCATTGGAAAGCTGACATGAAGCTCAGAACAAAGACCTCGCCTCGAAACTCCACTCCCAGAACCCCTCGGGCTTCACCGACCCCAACCACAAGCCCGAGATCGCCGTCGCCCTTACCAAATTCGAGGCTTTCTGCGGCTTCAAGCCTTCCGACGAAATCGAGCAGCTCATGCAAATCGACACCTTGCAGAGATTCATGCCGGATATCAAGAAAGCGGCTTTCGACGACCAAACTCTCAAGTTTGTGGTTCAGAGCATGCTGTCAGCGTCCAAGGGAGAGGTCAAGGAAGTGGAACAGGCGTTGGAGAAGGAGCCCAAATCATCGTTTGGCAAGCACACCAACATTCCTGAGCTACTACCGCGCCTGCAGGACCAGTACGGGAAGACGGATCCTGGCAGTCTGGTTGCTCTCATCACCATGAACTACCTGGTGTTGCAGCCGGGCGAGAGCATTTACATTCCTGCCGACGGCATCCACGCCTACCTTGGTGGTGATATCATTGAGTGTATGGCACGCTCCAACAACGTCCTCAACACCGGCTTCTGCCCGCGCGCCGACCGGGACAGCATCGACACCTTCATCTCCGTCTTGACCTTCAGGCCACACGACGCCAATGACGCCATTCTCCCAAGCAAGCCCTACAACGGAAGCAAGAACGGCCACACAAAGGTGTATGCTCCTCCCATGAGCGAATTCAACATGCTCGCGACAGACGTGCCCAGTGGATCGAGCGAGAGTATTGCTGCTGTTGCCGGTCCCAGCTCACTGATATGCACAAAGGGATCGGGTGAGCTCAAGGCTGACGGGAAGAGCTTTGAGATCAAGGAGGGCTACATTTTCTTCGTCGGCCAGGGCATCGATGTCGAGTATTCCGCTAAGGATGCTCTGCAAATCTTTACGGCTTACGTGGAGTAGGAACCTGCATACGGTTCAACGATACCATACTTTGTAATAGATATCCGACTGTCCAAAGCTTCAATACGAAACAGAACTTTTAGACACATCTATGCTCTACATCTTGAGGACGTAAACCCATTCCCATCTCTATGCTTTCTCTACTTGTGCTACAAGTAATATAACACCGGTATCACAACCTTCCTAGCGATCCGAGACATGGAGCTGCATGAATGAATCAATAGCAACATAACCGAAGTTCCGCGGAGATATCAAACCTGTTCCAAGTACTATTGTACCATTGACCCGACTTCGGAGTCAGCTCAAATGGCCCAGGTGACTCACAATTACTAATCCCCATCCCCCTCACAACTCCCCCGCATATAACAGTTGAACAAGCTGCCCGTCCTCCAACACCCCGTTCAATCTCAAACCGAACCCCACATTCCAGAAACACCAAAACAAAAAAGCCAACAATGGCATCCTCGACCTCCTCAATCAACGCCCCTCCCCACATCCACGCCCTCCTCTCCAACCTCCACGCCCTCTCCCTCGCCCAAGAAGCCGCCCTCAAAGGCCCCTCCGCCCCAAACAAGCGCTTCGTCTCGGGCGACGCCGTGGCCTCCTCCTCATCCTCCTCCTTCGACGACCTGATGCGCGACAAGCTCATCGCCCTCGACCGCGACAAGTGCGAGTTCGCGTACCAGCTCATCCGCGCCAAAGGCGCCACCACGGTCGTCGAGGCGGGCACGTCGTACGGCGTGAGCACCATCTACCTGGCGCTGGCGGCGGGGAGGAACGGAGGAAGGGTGATTGCGACGGAGAAGGAGGAGGGGAAGGCGGAGAGGGCGAGGGGGTATTGGCGGGAGTGTGGGGGGGAGGTGGAGGGGGCGGTGGAGTTGAGAGTGGGGGATCTGCTGGAGACGCTAAAGGAGGGGGTCGAGGGGGTGGAGGTGCTGTTGTTGGACAGTGAGTTTTTTTTTTCCTCCCTTTTTCGTTCTTCTTTTCTTGGTTTGGGGCTGACGGACGTTTGGCAGTTTGGTCGCCGTTGGCTCTTCCGACGCTGAAGCTGGTGCAGCCGAAGATGCGGGCTGGAGCGGTGGTGCTGACGGATAATTCGGTGGCGTCGGCTGAGGGTTACAGGGACCTATTGGCGTATTTGAGGGCGCCGGGGAGTGGGTTCTCGAATGTGACGCTGCCCTACGCTGGAGGTTTCGAGATGAGTGTTTATCATGCGAACTGAGTGTTCTTCTGCATCAAACTCAAATCCGAACTGAGTGTTACCTCAACAGGCGCTCCAGTTCTAGCCTAGCTACTCTTATAAAAGATATATTAGCAACGTGAGCAACGCCTAAAGAGAGGGGAACAAGGGCAAAAGAACTGCCCGATGGCTCCCGCATCATTATGGCATAACCGCCATCGGGGCGAAGAGACCAACTGAATGGTTTGCTTCAGCTATCGGTTACGGAGAGACGTTCGAATGTGTGCACTCCTCTAAACCGGACCTACTGAGATCAAGTGTTAGCTGCTCTTGAAAAGGTTCCGATGTGACCCCTTTCTTATGTCCGAAAGCGAAAGAGGAGGGGAGTGTAGCGTCATATGAACCTCATGTCGATGTGGGTAGAGAAGTGTGGTCACAGGCCTAGGTTGCTCAGGGCCATGAACGGCTGATCCATGGTTCAATGTTCTGTGGAAAGTGGAATGCCCATTGATGTGTAGAGGAGACGACCTACCCTACATTCACAAACACGCCTGACTCCTCACCTCTCACTTGACCGTCTCAGAGATCACATTCTTATTCTTGTCACTACCCCTTCACCTAACAGTCCCCGGAAACCAAGAAGACATGGACTTCCTCATCCATGAGCTCGAGCTCGAACGCATGGCGGCCAACATCTCCAACTACGCCGGACCCGCAGCCACTTCAAAGAAAACCCCTCGACGACATCAGCGGTCAAGGCAGCAGACCAACAATTCCTGAAAGCAATAAATGAGTCTAAAATCAAGGACGAACCAATATGGGTCGATACACTGCAAACCTACCAGAATGCACACGCCGAGGCGACAAAGCCGCCGGAAAAGTAGGAGTGCACGTTTCAGTTCGTTGATGAGGCTGGATTGGACTGAGTGGTAGAATGTGGAATTTTGATAACGAAAGGGAAGCTGCGTTGGCAGTGACCCAGGCTTCTCAACTTCATTAGACAGAATACCTTCCTATCATGGAATTGCGCTTTCTCTCCGCCAATATACTGATCTCATGCCTTGATGTCAACTTACAATAAACCACAGTCTGAAGAAGTGGATGAGGTTCTCGATCCCACGTTTTGAGTCCTGAAGTCTTCCTACCTGACATGGTGGTTTGGCAGCGGAATCTAGGCCTAATACCGTTCGCTTTCAATTGATCTCACAAGCCTATCAAGTGTGGAAGCATTTGCCAAATGCATAAGTACTGCTCATGTTTACTCAGTTGTTCATCGATCTGCAAACCTGGCTATAAGTATATGAACACCGAGATGGTCTATGATGAACTCCTTCTATTTGGTCACCTTGCCTTCCTTAGCATTGACATCAAAGACAAGAAAGCTACTGCGGATTCGGGGCGCGCAAGCAAGAATAAGTGTCAAGAGCCCCATCATCGGCAGGCACTCTTGAGTCAGGAAGGGCTGGCAAAGGAGGCCCAAAGACATTGGACGTCTGGCCACGAGCAAACATAGGATCACGCTGACGAGCTATTTGAGTGCAGATACTTAACCAGGAACAAGGCTCCGCCCAAGCATGTTGACACACCAAGTGTCAAAGGCGCCTTCATATGATCGTGACACTCTAAAGTTGAGCTCCGTCGCCTGTAGTCAGTTCCCAAGGTAAAATACAACACACGACGCAACACGGAGCATGCGAGCAACGTACCACAGGCTGTTGGTTCCCAGATCTCACCTTCAGACTAAAATGAATGTTTTTAACATTTATTCCCATTTATACCAATGAAGAGTAGTACATACTAACCTGGAAGGACTCCCGATGTCTGAAAAGACCAAATGACCATCGCGCCGCAGTAAAAATTCTGTAAACCAGTGAGTCTTGTCTCGCCGAGCTTCAGGCAGACCGTCTACTGCAAGCGCACACCAGCCTGCCTGTTCTTCTTTGCCGTATTGTCCATCGCCGTGTTCATCGACGTGTGCTGGCTCGAGTCCAGGCTGCTCATCGCCTCCCTCTTCTTCTCATCATCAATCTTCTTCAGGCGCTTCTCGGTCTTCTGCTTGCCTGAGCCCTTTCCGTGGAACTGGTGGCTGAGGTGCTTGAAAGCCTCCTTCTGGTTCATGCGACGGCCGTATTCGTCAACGTAGTTGAGCTCGACGTTCGGCTTGTATTCCTTGTTGAAAATCTCCGCCATCTTGCGCGACTCTAGGCGGTCCCGGTCCTGGTTGGCCTTCTGCGCCATCGTCTCACGCTCGCGCGCAGACATGTGCTCCAGACGGCCGGAACGGCGATCGCGCTCACGCTGTAACTTGGCGCGCAGCTCGGCATCGGTTTCCATCTTTTGCTTCTCGGACAAGAAACGCTGGTGCTCGATGTACCTTGCATTGAGATCACCGCCGTTGACTCCTTCGATCTGACCACGCTGCCGGAGGAGATTGAGAGTCGCTCCAAGACCTCGGTCGACCGTCTCCTCTTCGTCAAGACCAGTGGTGGTCATCTCCGGAGCAGCAGACACACTCCGTGCCTCGTACTCCTCACGGGCTTTGCGCTCTGCTGCTTCCTCGACCTCAGCGTATGACTGGTCCATGTCGACGTCGCCCTCTCCATCCACTGCGTTGGCGGCTTCTGACGCGGCACGGCTCCGGGGCTGCGAGGACTTGTTACGCTGGCGCTCTGGGCGCTCTGCGGGGCCTTGCAAGTTGGCCACAAATTCGGAGGTTTCATCGATGACAAGACCTGGCTCCTCCTCAGGGTTCTCAACGCTGTCGATAACTCCGGGAGTTGCAGATCCTTCCTCGCGGAACTGTCTTGCGAGATCCTCAGGCTTGACCTTCTTCCTCTTCTTTAACGCAGCTCTCCTCTGCCTTGCCAGGTTTGCTTGCAGGTCCTCATCATCAATGAAATCGTCGACAATGAGTTTCTTCTTCGGTGCAGACTCCGGCTGGTCAACGTCCATGCCTCCGTTCTCCAGGGGTGCGACGGGCTCCGGCATAGGGAAAACATCATCTTCATCCACGGCCTTCTTCCGCGCAGACTTGCTCTTCTTCTTCTTCGGCTTCTTGATCTTGATTTCGGAGGGATCAACGTAATCTGAGATGGGGGTGTCCTCTTGAAGTAGATCAAGGCTGATCCTGACGGATTTGGGCTGTCCTGCTGAGCCACTGCCAGTACTCGTTCGAGTCTCTTCCACAGTCCGTCCCTGGCCATCGAGTGTAAACGCCTTGCGCTTCTTCCCGTCAATCTCCTCGTCGTATTGGGCGAGGATGGAGCCCTGGCCAGCTTCATCCATGTCGTTGGGATCGTATGCGCGCTTTCTCTTCTTCGAATCAAGACGCTCCTGCAGGGTCTCGGAATCCTTGATACCGATATTCTCCAGTTCATCCCCGGCCTCGTCATCGTCGACCGCGGTGTCCTTGAGAGTAAGAATGTGCTCTTCGCCCTCGCCGAGCTGGTCCAGCTCGTGTGCAACCTTCACTCCAGCCAGGTCCGCAGCAGTATATTCCGCCTGGAGTTCGGCCTCGCGCTCGGCGAGCTCCTGCTCCAGCTTCCTCGCCTTGTCGATCCTCTTCTGCCGCTTCTTTTGTCCAGCCAGCCAAGACTTTGCGTCCAAATCGTCGCCTTCACCCAGGCCCTGGCCTTCAAGCTTGGCGAACCGCTGAGCCTGTTCACGAGCCTTCTTGATGGCTTCTTTCTTGGCCTGCAGTTTCGCCTTCGCTGCAGCCTCCTCTTCCACCTTCTTCCAGTTGTCGAAGGCGGCGGCCGAGCGAGTCTCGAGGGTGCTCGCCTGCTCTTCATCCGAGTCGCCATCGTCGGCCGAGGGCTCCTTGAACACCGGACCGGAGGTATTCGCTTGGCCGGGGACCGGAAGGGGCTTCATGCCCATGGCCACCCGGATCTTGTTGGCCTCTTCAATCGAGATGGCGTCCATTTTGACGGTGAAAAGCCGCGACGGGTGCGACTGAGATGATGGTGATCCTCGTGTCGGTAGTGTAGGTGGAAAATGGTAGGGAAGTCGGTTGTCGCACGGCGATGTTGCGAGGTGAACGGCGATAGAAGTTGGACGGGCACTTGAGCCGCGCTCACCGCCAATCCCGATCCGCTTAGCGCACGGGTGCACGGACTCGGCGCGTCTCCTACAAAAATCTCTGGCCGGCTCCAAACTTCTTCCTCACAACACAAACCTGTGTCCAACGCTCCCGTGCACCTCACGGTGTCCATGGTTGAGTGTTGCGACAGTTCGGCCGGTTATGCACCCGGGAGACAATACACCTAGTGTACGTGCCTTTGTGCGGCCGACAGGTATTTCAGAACCACAGCGGGTCGTTTCGAACGGTTCCCTGGAGCTCTGCTTCAGGTTGAGCCGGGAGAGCGGCTTTGCGGCGCGTCACATTCCTGATTTCCGCGGAATCCTCCCTGGAGGCTGAAGATTGGAGATACAACCGTGACAGCGTACATACTTTACATAGATGTTGACCTATTTTGTTGGACAGCATCTCAAATTCATACTTGGAGGATCCAGAAGGATCTTCTGTCTTTGGCTGTGTATGTTTGCTTAGCTTCACTGAGCCGTCTGCCGCATGCTACTCTAAGTCGGAGCGTCATGTTTCTCACGAAGGCCGGCTCTCTCTAGGCTAGGAAGCTTTGCGGGCTTGCGTTGCGGTCAGTCACAGCTTGGTATGGCGATGCAGCATTCGCATAGGCCCGTCAAACATGCTATCAGCCCTACCGCTTTCTCAATTGTTGTCTGTGTGCGTGACACTCCGCATTCACTTTCTTTCCGGTGAATGCGATTCATAATTTTACAATATCCTCCCGTCAATTCCGTGATATCGACATTGAGTACATACACTCCGTCCCTCCTACCCAACTTTAGAATTCTATCAGCCTGGGGCCCTGAGGAGCCTTGGGAGCCTTGGGAGCCTTGGGACTCTCGTTCTCAGCCTCCTCCAAGCTCTTCCCCTCCTCCATAACAGCCTCCTGATCCGCCTCGCTCAGCGGCACAGTGCTGCCCTCCTTGTCCAGCTGCGCGTCGTACTTCCTGACCTGCTCCTCCATCTGCGCCTTGGTGACCACCTCTCCGCCCATCCCCCTCGGCTCATCCCCAAACGGCGTCTCCGCGGGCAAGCCCAGCTGTTCGCGCTGCTTCCTGAAGCGCTCCTTGACGGTCGGCGTCTGTATGATGCGCCAGCGGAGCAGCCAGCCGCCCATGCCCAGCTCCCGGATGCGCGCCGCCTTTTCGCCCAGCAGGTAGTTGTCCAGGCTGCCGACCTTGTCGATGGTACGCATGACGCGCGCCGACACGCGCACTCGCACGAGGCGGTCGAGCGCGTGCGAGAAGAGGTTCCGGTAGCGCACGTTTGGCCGCCATTTCCGCCGCGTCTTGAGCTCCGTCTTCTCCGAGACGTTGTTGCCGTACTGGATGCGGGCGCCGCCGTAGAGGCCGTGGTTGGACTGCTTGTACCATAGGCTGGGCCCGTACGGGTAGTGCGGCACGTCTTTGTGGTCGTCGCGGAGTTTGGATTTCGTCGACTTGGCGCACAGCGGCGTGGTGCTGGCGAAGGTGCGGGTTTGCTGCGTGAGGAAGAACGGCGAGGGCACGCGGATAGGCATTGTGTCGGTTGTGGATGGGCAGGATGTGCCCGGTGGCTTGGGGAAGGGTAGACGGTTGTGGTTCTGCTGCTGGGTGTCTTCCCGCACCGAGCAGATCAGAGCCGGCCGGAGGTCATTTTAGCCGCGCGCCTGTCCCCGGGCCACGACTTCCTTCACTTCACTCGCTTTTGGCAGAGTAAAAGCCGTGCTGAAATAATTGCGGAGGGATTTCTGGATGATTATAGTGCAAATTTGCAAAGAAGCGTTTTCACACTTCACCAGCAACTACACAGCCATCAGAAGCATCACTATGTTAAGTGGTGTTTGTAATTGAAGCGGCACACGACACAATTGACTATTTTTTCCGTTGCTGCTGGATGAACCGTACCTTTGCTACCTCGTCGGGTATGTGGTTCGTGCTCGGTCTCTAAGCTCCGCCAGCGCTGACGTCGACGGTTGAGCTCTGACTCTGCGCTGATCAACAAAAAACATCGCGGCCACTTTCTCAGCGTCACTACTCCCCATCATGTCGCTCTTACGACAAAGCGTATCGATCCCGATCCCTTGGCTAGTGTCCTGCTTCATCGGTACTCTCGGCGGAGTTATCGCTGGCGGAGTGTGGTTTGGCCGTCGAGTATCCGAAGACTGGTACCTCCAGGGTCTGCAAGCCGGTCGCGAAGAAGCGAAAGCAAAGAAGCAAGAGAAGCACGCAGACGATGAGGACGAGAGCAGCTCAGAAGAGGAGAGCGACTCCGAGGATGAGGCTGGCTCCGTCGAACGGCAGGACCTCGACCCGTTCACGGACCGCAACGAGGAATGCAAGCTGATTCTGGTCGTGCGCACGGATTTGAAGATGGGTCAGGGTAAGTCGTCCCGTGGATGACTTCTGGAGGCACAACGAAGGTGTTGACTTCTATTTAGGCAAGGTTGCTGCGCAGTGCGGCCACGCGACCCTTGCTTGCTACAAGGCCTTCCTCCGCCAGGCACCTGATTCACCCGTCCTTCGCCGTTGGGAAAGATATGGCCAGATGAAGGTGGCTCTGAAGTGCACCAGCGAGGACGACATGCAGCTGCTGCAGGCACAGGCGCTTAGCCTGGGTCTCTGCGCGCAAATCATTCATGATGCTGGCCGCACTCAAATTGCCGCTGGTAGCGCTACGGTCCTGGGTATTGGTCCTGGCCCGGTGAGCGTTGTGAATCGAGTCACTGGGCACTTGAAGCTGTTGTAAACGGCCAGAATACGTCAAGGTTTGCTCCCAGTCCGGCTAGCCATGGAGCATGCTCATCTGGTTATATGGATTACTCGAGGAAGAGTTCAAGAAACGGAGGAAAAAGGACGGCTTGCATTTCTCTGGCGTTCATGAGACTGCCGATACGAATGCCAGCATTTACATGGCTCAATTGCCCGTAGGCTCACCTTCACAACCTACAGTTGGAATACAGACTTCTCCATCGACATCAAGCTTAGAGCCTTCAGACCTCTACAGCTCATTCACATACGTCCACCCGTCTTCTGCCTCTCCATCTCTTCTCTGAACGCATTTCGTCCTTCTTCCGTTGGCGTTGCCGCCGGACCTCCAAGGCCGACGTCGCTCAACGGGCTGTTTGCCGGTGGTGGGTGATCGCTGTACTGCGGGAGCCCCGAGATCTCGCGTTCCTGGAGCAAGACGTCGTCCTTCCTAGATCGTCCAAGACCTAGACGCTGCCGGCGCGACTTCCGGCTCCCGTAGCCCCTGTTGCGTCCCATGACATTACCAATACCGATTCGTCTCTGCTTGCGCATTCCAAAGAACAGCCCAGCCACGACGAGCGCCACGAAACCCAAGCAAACGGGCAGGCCAACCTTCAGTCCAAGTTCGTTTGGCGCCTTCGTGGCCGGCGGAGGCTCGTAGTGCTGCGGGGGCTTCGCCTTGAGCTGCACTGTAGGTCCATCGTAGTACGTAGCCGTGGTGTCCGCAGCGGAATCGTACTCTTGGGCGAGGAAGGTCAGGTTGTAGGCCGTGTATCCCTGCAGCCAATTCTCCTTCATGGCGACGGCTGTCGCGCCAAGCCTGTTCTCAAGAGGCCCGCTGGACCAGACCTGCTTCTTGGTATCATTGAACCAGTTGAGAAAGATTGTAATGCTCGAGTTGCGAGGAAAGTAGTGCGAATTCCAGGTTACATAGTAGGTTTCGCCGTAGTACACGTCTGTGTTGTTGGCAGGTAGGCAGAATGGCTTCGCAGCGGCATCACGGCAGACTGGGAAGTCATGGCTAGGAGTCAACGAAGGAGTCAACGAGCTAGAGGTGCTACTGGTCGCACTCGAAGCTTTGCTTGCGCTCAATGCTTGGCTCGCACTCGATGCTTGGCTTGCAGTTGATGCTTTGCTCGCACTTGATGTGCTTGCAGTGGATGCTGTGCTTGCACTCGATGCTGTGCTTGCGCTCGATGCTGTGCTTGCACTCGATGCTGTGCTCGCGTTTGACACTTTGCTCGCGCTTGCTGTTGTCGTGTGTCCCGAGTGAGTTGCTGCCAGCCAAGAGAATACGATGGTGGTCGATTTGCCGCTCGCCATGGCCACCGCAAGCACGGCTGTGGGGACGGTTGATGTGGCCGACGAGGTGGAGTCTGGGGAGATTGTTAGCCTGGGCTGGTCAAGGAGCTTTGACTTTAATAGTCAGGACTTAGGATGAAGATCACAACTGACCAGCTCTTCCTTCGATTGGACCGCCAAGGACTCCGATGACCTGAGCGGAGACAGCTACCAAGGCGGCGAAGGCGGCACGCGTAAGATGCATAGTGTGCACAGTCCAGGGCATTGATGAAGGGTGGAACACTGGAGAAGGAAGAGTATGGGTAGATATGTTATTCAGTTGGCCATGTTCTGAGCTGAAGGGAGCAAGCTGTTCCAAGCAACACCTCCTTGGTAGCGGCCAACCATGGGCTTACCCCTCAACAGTACCTAGCGCACCGCGGTTCGTTTGGCCACCCTTTGTACGAGCGCGGGCAGCGAGGGACTTGGGGAGCTCTGGCCAGCAGTTGCAATTGCGAACGTTGCCGCTATGCCGCATCGGCCTTAGACTTCCGTCAGCTTAATTCGGCGCGTCGTTTCGAGGGTTCCCCTGCCCTCATCCACTTCCTGTGACCTGGCATCTTTCCTGCAATCCTTAGCCTTGCATTCTTGTGTTCGCGCGTCCCAGCCAAGTTCTGCTGCCTGCTGCCCTTTCCGCCACATTCCTTGGTGCTTATTACCTGCACGATTACCGCATCGTCGCACACCTTCGCGCGCCGTCCCTCGCCTCCACCTCGCATCCTTCATCAACTCCCCGCAACACAACACCTTGCTCACCACCACAATGCGCCTCTCCAAGACTCTCCTCGTTGTGCTTCCTGCGCTTGCGCTCGCCGAAGAGCAGGTGCCTCTTGCCCAGAAGTTCAAGGGCTGGTTCAGCAAGGCTCAGGACTATGTCTCGACGGCCATTCCCGCCGTGCAGTCGCCCGTCGATGCCGGCGCGTCCAAGATCGTCGAGAAGGCCGTGGCCAACCTGACCTTGAACACCTGGCGCGACATTGTAACTCCCAGCGCGTCCGCCGCCGGCCAGGGCCCTGAGGAGTGGTTGATTTACATCACCGGCGGTAACAAGACCTGCTTCGGCCTGTGCGGAAACACCACTGAGGCCTGGAATGTATGTGAAACCCCGACCCTGACCCATTGGAGACGTGGTGTTGACAGTCCTTGCAGAAGTCCGTCCCTCTCCTCGCCGCTGGCCGCAACTCGCCCAACCTCGGCCAGGTCGACTGCGAGTCGGAGCCCATTCTCTGCAACAGCTGGGCCGCTGGCCCTCCCACCATCCTGCATGTGCTCATTCCGGCTCCTCTCGCTGATCAGTCCACTCCCGCCACGACTGTCCGCTTCATCAACCTGAACAGGACCAGCACCACGGCCGCGGACATTGCCAAGATCCACTTCGAGGAGAAGTACAAGGACGTCGAGCCCTACGAGGGCCTCTTCCACCCCTTCGACGGCCAGCTTATCAAGTTCGGCGTTGCCGTTCCCGTCGCCTACGTTATCTGGGCCTTCTCCAAGATGCCTAGCTGGCTGCCCATGATCGCCATCTCCATGCTCAGCAGGACTTTCGTGTAAGTTTCTGCAGTCGTCCAATTCATTCACTTGCTCAAAAAACTAACTTTCAGTAGCCGGAGAGCTGCGCCTACTGGTGCCCGCCCTGCTGCCCCTGCTGCCGCGCAGTAAATGAGCGCGTCAAAACTAAAACAAGCTGTACGAAGTTGATGCTCCAGCTGCAACAATTGCAAAGGCGTAGTGTCTACAAATTATTGGGAATTTAGATCACTGGATGAGTCAGGATGTATATACCTGTCATGAGTACTGTTATGAGTACAGAAGCGCACGGCGAAACGTCATGGGGGTTGCTTTCGGGCTTAGGTAGGTAGTCAGGATGACGGGGCGTTAGGTCTCATAGCCAATTGAATTTATTTTGCAAAGAATCGTTGTCTTCGGCCAAAGACCAGAGGGTACTTGACCATAAAGTTAGCGCGAGAACTGCGACTGAATTGCTAGCTTAAGGCGGCCACCAATAATTGGTGTGCGAGCATACGAGCGACGCGAGCGCGTTCTGTATGTAGAGCGCGTCTTACCGATGAATCAGCGAGGGCGATAAGATACCGGCGTTCCAAAATTCCGACGCTCTTTGGATGGAAATCTGATCGGCCCCGAACCTACTGACAACAGCTCCTCGTGAGACAGCCAATTCTCTCCACAACCGCCAAGATGCCGACATTAGGACAGCGCATGTTCAAGCTGAAGGAAGTAAGACCGTCTCTAGCCTAAAATCCCCTGCACAATTGCTGACTGCCCTGCGCATCTATAGCAGGTAACAACTTCCGCGCTCCCGCAACACCTCCGCAAACCTCGCGACTGAGACCAACTTCTCCCCCAAACAGCTCCTCGCGATCAGACTCGGACCGGGCGCAGCCGTGCTGCCGAAAGATGTCAAGAAGATAAGCCTGCGCTTCGCGCCCAAGATCGATGACGGTCACCGGGGTTCCAAGTACGTCGTCCCCAGCAAAACACCCACAACCACCATTGGCACCTACAACACGCGCGCCATATGGTCGGATGCATTGCGTGAGGTGAACAACTTTCTCTGACACCCACCCTCTCCTTCGCCAAAACCGCAGGCACTTCTTCCGACACATGCTCCCGCGCCTGAAATACCGCAACCCCGCCCTCCCCATCACCGTGGACCGCAAAGCCGCGCAGAGCGACCCCGCCGTCATGACCATAACCTTCAAGGGGCCCGCGCCCTCGACACGAACGCCCGCAGAAACATCGCCGTCGTCGTCGTCGTCGCCGTCCGACTCCGCCAACCGCGTGGTCACGATCCAGATGAAGTACAAGTCGGATAGCGAGATCCTGCAGCAGCTGTACGAGGCGACGGGCGCGAAGCAGATTGAGCCGACGGAGGTGGAGGCGGAGGAGCTGCGCGATCTGGCGGAGAAGAAGCAGCGGGGTCGCGAGGACAGCGAGAGGATGGCTGAGGTGAATAGGCAGAGGAGGAGGGAGGCGGAGATGCTGGCGGCGGCGAGGGGCCAGACGGGCATTGATCCCACTGCCGTGTAGACGGGATGAATGTGCGCAAAGGTGTTGGAAGGCTGTTGGGTGGGGATACCGTGCGGAGGTTGGGGGTGTTGAAGGACAATAGAAATCTGGCGCGAATACTACCTGCGCAGGTTTGTACCATACTGTGGGGTTGCGCATATATTCACATCAAAGGCGAACTTTCTCGGCAACCTTGTGTGCAGGCATCATTATTGTGCTCAAGATTGAACCAACAACGTACGTTTGAGAAGGGCATAGCATCCGAGGGTGGGCGCACTTACGTGCAGGACAGACCGTAAGGTTGCATCGCGCTCTGAGCTAGGCTCAATTGGCATACCACTTACAGAGCTTCCCTTCGAGGTGCATCTCTAGGCCAGTATGTCAACCCAGCGTACTCAGCTATTGCTGATACCTTTACTATCAGACCTGTTCCAAGGTGGTCATTGAACCTATAGTTTAGAATTTTCTGGTCAGGAACACGAAATAACTCTTTCCTCGCACTGAACTACTGCAGCACCAGGCTTCTTCCTATGCGGAAATGTGTTGTTATCATCCCCAATATAATCGTGCTGTAGCATCTCATATTTCCAATATTTCAGACCTGACACGCACTCCGCAATAGATGCGTCACTGGACTCTTGTTCAACACAGGCAAAGCTCATATTACCGCGCTGGCGTGATTTCTACACTCTCTAACCTCCATCCCCCATCTCTTCTAGTTAACCACCAATCCCTTCCACCAAGCCATCGCACCCAGCACGAACACCACCACCATAGCATCCGCCACCACCGTGGTGTATATCACGCTATACCGGCCCGCCAGCCTCACATATCCCGCAAACGGCTCCGGCAGCACCGTCGCCAGCGTGCCCATAATGCCACCCTGCTGCAACCTGCCCTTCTCAACAAAGAACCTCGTCGTCTGCAGCAGCACCTCCACCGTCGCAAAGATGTAGAACAGCTGCTTGCCCACAGCCCCCTCTTCGGCCCCAATCGCCGACTGGCTCCGACTCAGCTTCGACCCGTCAAACGTCGACGTCAGCGCCACGTACGCCGCCAGCCCGAACGAGAAGACGGCGTGCACGATCCGCCACACGTACGCCGAGCTGGTCGCGGGTTGTTGCTGCTGCGCCTGCGGTCCTCCTGGTCCTCCGCCGCCCATCATCGCCTGCATCATCTTCAGCATCGGGTCCTCGCCGCCACTGCCGCCGCCGCCTTCCATCCCCGGTAGTGCCCCTCCTCCGCCCATCATCTGCTGCATCATCCGCATCATCGGATCGTCTGCCGGACTGTCCGTCGCGCCGCCCATGCCGCCAAACGGCGTCGACGCGCCCGACGACGAAGACGGCGGCAGCATGGGGCGCGGCTGCGGCTTGTAGTAGTGCTCGCTGATGTCGACCTCGGGCGGGTCGGCATGGTCGTCGTGGCTTGCGGCGGCGGCGGGTTGTTGTTGGGTAGTGGGCGCAGGGCCTGCCATAGAACGCATATGCTGTTAGAAGAAGATTATGAAAGGAATAGGAAGAGGGGGAGTTCGCACCGTCCTCGACAGCGGGGGCGGGGCGCCCGCTCAGTGAGGTGATGGCGTCCAGGCGCGACGCGCCTTGGCCGGCGATTTTGGCCTGGCGGCGCTCGCGGCGTTCGCGCGCGCGGCGTTGGTTGTCGCTTTCTTGGGGAGGTTCCATTGTGAGGGGTGTGTGGAGTTTGGGAGAGAGGAGAAGCTGGCGCGGGGTGACAGGAAGCTCGTAGTGGGAGCTTGTTATTCTTTTGCGTAAAGGTGGTTGTAACTCGCAGAGGGTCTGAGCGTTCCTGGCTACGTCAAGTGGGAAATATTACCGCTAGCTTTAGCTTTACGGTAAGGTTTCCCGACGCAGTTAGACCAAGGCGAGGGCAACGACTTTTGTCGAATGGCTTCTCGGGCAATGGGCTTATGACTCTGAATTCCACTATTGCGTCTGCAAACATATCCTTAAGGGAATATCTGCCGCACTAACTCTTTAGTTGCTTGTCTAGTCTGATTTTTTAAGGAAAAGAACTCTAACAACAGACTAAATTCTACTGTTCCGGCAAAAGAGAGTCCCTGATGAACCGCCTTGGTCAGCGCATAGTTGGTCGAGCATGTCTCTCTGTCAGACCATCGCCACACCCGCTGCCGCTGCCTACTTTGGTGTCTAGATCACGACTTCCTGAGCGTGCCTCGGGATCCCTCCCACAATCAGGTCTTCGATATTTTTCCACTTCCTGGAAAGCATTTGCATGCAAAAATGGCAGTCCCTGCAGCAGCAAACAAAATAGTCCGCCACCAACAAGCACCGAGTTCTGGACCTCGCCGCCTACCTGGAAGAGAGCTTCAGTCAACACTCTCCGCTGCCTTGTAGGTTGCACCCTCGGCGACTTCTCCGCGCTCTGGTTCCTGCAGTCATTCTACCCCAATCTCGGTGTGAGCACCATCATGGCAACATCAAGTAAGTGGTCGACCTCTCCTCCAAACGGAAGCATCTATAAATGACCCGCTGACAAATATCTACCCTCAGTGGCCGCCGGCGTCACCTCCTCCATGCTCCTCGAAACCATTCTCCTCCGGCTCGGCCGCGATGGCCTCTCCTGGCCCGCCGCCGTGAAGACGGCGGCCGGGATGAGCCTGATCTCGATGCTGACCATGGAGATGGCGCAGAACCTCGTCGACTACCACCTCACCGGCGGGGCCGTCAACCTCCAGGATCCGTGGTTCTGGACCGCGGCGCTGATCTCTGTAGGCGCGGGGTTTGTGGCGCCGCTGCCCTATAACTATGTAAGGTTGAGGAAGTTTGGCAAGGCTTGTCATTGAGAGGCGTTGCGGAGGATTTCTGGGTCGGAGGGGGAAGAATGGCGGAGTAGTTGGATCAAGCCTGTCAGGATGTGGGTTGAGAGAAATGCTGAGAGAGAAAGCGTGCTTGTGGCCACAAGAAGATGGGTGGCTATATGAGGACGGTGGAATGGTAGCTCATGAGAATAAATCTAACGAGTAAATCGTGTAGGGAAATCAACAATGACAAGGGGATGCGGTTAGGACCATGCTAGGGTGAGGGAAAAAGAAGTACAAGAGAAGACGGCGTCAGAATATCTCCACTCTCCACTTTTACTGTCTACTCATAATACCCGGGAGTGAGTGAACTGATAATGTATCTGTTGAATATGTAACAAAGTGCTGAGGTATCGTATCCCCCTTACCTGCCATCGAATTCGTGACCTTAGAACGCCAACCTATGCTTTTTAGTTCTCGAAGACGCCCTTATTTTGACTTGCTTTTTCTGCTCTACCCCGCTCAAAGGAGCCTGATGCCCTGATGCTCGTCCCCTCGGTTCCCTCTCAATCTTCAATGGAAAATCAATTATCCTCTCAAAATTTAGGTCGTCTTCCTGGCGAATCTCGCCAAAGCGGGGCCGTACTGCTCCTTTTCCTTCTGGAGACCAGCCTGCTCTCTCTTGTTCTGCTCCTTCAACGCCTGCTGCATCCTCACTCTCTTCTCATCAATGACGTTCTTCTGTCCTCTCCTCCTCAGGTACTTCCTTAGAGCGCTGTTCCTGCCCCTTCCCCTCTGTTTGAGTTTCTCGACAATATCCTCCGGCTTAGCATCAAGATCCTTCTCCATCCGACGCGTCTCAGCAGAGGCGAGATCAACATCACCGACGAAGTTGGGGTTGAGGGAAATCATCTCGGGTTGCAGCTTGTTGAGCAGCTGCTTGACCTCAGCCTCCTGGCGCTGCTTGGTGGTTTCGTAGGGGTTGGCCTCAAGGGCGTCGAAGTTCGGCTCGCCGGCGCCGGGTACGATGATGCTGCTGAACCCCTTGTTGTGTGATACGCCCAGGATATCCTCAAACGGGCACCAGCGCACGCGCTCGATTGAGTTGCCTTCGCCGCCCCACGCCATGTACGGTGACTGGATCTTTTGCTGGTCTTCGACTGCCTTGTCAAACAGCCCCCGCCAGACAGACACTTGGGTTCCCCAGCCCACCGCAGCCAGATTCCGGTCGGAGATGGCGAGGGAGGAGCCGGGCTGTCGGAGGAAGTAGTTGTTTACTTCCTTGAACATGCGAATATCCCACACGGCCATTTTCATGTCCTGACCCGTGGACACCATGTACCTTCCCTCTCGGTCCATTGCAAGACTCCGCACTGGGCCTCTGTGCGCCAAAAGTTTCACCAGAGGGTCTGTTGAGTTCGGCGACCACAGCGACACCTGTCCATTCTGGTGCCCAACGTGTAACACGGCATTGTAGGGATTCTGAGCAAAGGCAGTCGGGGATCCTTGCCTTGTGGGAAGTTCGATAACCATTTGGCCGGTGGAGGTGTCGGTGTACTTGAGGTAGCCGGCATTGCCGACGCTCGCGAGCAGGAAGTGGTAGGGCAGGTATTCGAGGTGGGTAACGTCGATATGCTTTTGCAACTTGTGGATCTCGATGCCCTGTTGGTCGTAGATGTAGACGTATTTCTTCTGGGCAACGGCAAAGCTCTGGTTGTTGTGAAGCCATTTGGCGTCGCGGACCGTCTCGCCCAGCTGCAGCTCACAGCCCAGCTTGCCACTGCGCCAGTCCATGGTTGCAACATGGCCCTTTCTGCCTGCAAGCAGCAACTCCCTCCCATTCCGTGTGTAGTCGGTAACGTATGGCCCCAGGTCAGTTAGCTTCAGCTCAAAGCCCTTCTTCGCAGTCTCGACGGCGACGTCACTCCGAATGTCTTCCTGGCGCACCTTGTAGGTACGCTCCAGCTCCGTCTCAGGCTCGAGGAAGCCGCTCTGGTTCTCGAGCAGGATCTCGGCGTCGTGGGCCTTCAGGACGGCATCTTTGCGCTTCTGCTCCTGACGCCTGATTTCAGAGCGCAGCTTCTTGTCCTTGATGTCCTTGGTCTTGAATTTCTCCCCGCTGCGTCCGTATGTCCTCTCGGCGACCTGCATGCGGGCTTTTGCTTCGGCATCTTCGCGGTCGTGGGTGGAAGTGGGCGCTTTGGAGGGTTTCCGGGCGACTTCCTTGCCTTTGGTGTGCTCCGGGCGTGATACACGTTGGAGGACGTCCGTGGTGTCAATATCCATTGTAGTAGGTGCCATGGCGAATGTGTGGAGCGCAAAGATTCAGCAGCAGGCGCGACATCAAAAAAGTCGCGGCTGGTCGGAGTTTGCAGTGGCCGATGGCGGCAGGGCTGGCTAGGACTTGGCGCATTTGGCGTGTTTGCCATTGGCTGGGGCGCTTTGCTCCAACATTTCCGCAAGTCCTTCCGTCTCTTCGTCAAACACGTCATTTCTCCTCCATCCCTAGCTTTTACACGAGCCTCGTCTCCTGCGAGCTCGTCCGAGCCTTTCCGACCCCGCATGCATGCTGCGACATGGCGGTCTGCGCGCGCCGCCCGTAGAATCCCCGCCCAGTTCATCGCCGGCCGAAGATTCCCGCCTCGTCTGCGGTCCTTCCACCGCTCCGCGCGCCTCTGCAAGCCTACCGGTCCTCCGAACGAGCCACGCGACCCTACTGCGCCCTCGGCCCCTGAACAAGATGGCGAGAAGGACAAGCAGCCTGCGAATGGCTCCACGCTACCCGGCGAGCACGACCAGCATGGCGCTAGCTCTGAGACAGCAGTCGAAGGCAGTGAGGATTCCCCAATCGTACTGGCCGAAAAGCTGCGGAGAACCAGGGAGAAGACACGCCAATACCAGTCCGCCTTGAAGCGCTCCTTCCGGAATAAGCAGAGCGAAGACTTCCCGCCCATCCAGATCCCCAAGCGCTTTCTAGTAGACAATGTCACAATCCGCGAAGATCGAGGTCAATTTCCTTGGAAGCTTGATGCGAAAGTACGTGCGGAAAGAGGTCCACCAATGCCTGAAGCGAGGGGACACATCTGTCTTTCACGCATGCCCAACCCGAAGGAGCCCCATGACGGCGTACAAGAGATGGCCAGGCTGGCGCTCCCTCTCCCAGGGAGACTATATGAAATGTTGGAGAAAACCGCGGTGGAGGGTGAGAAAGAGCAGAGCTTCCCGGAGTATGAGGACATCTTGGCGTACTTGAACAAGCTTTACCCGGAAGGTGACGTGTCGCGCTCTGTTGACATGGGCCTCCACTTCGGGCTATACCTCGAAGTTCTCGCGGCTGTTGCTGGCAGCCTGGGCACTGCCAAACCCGAAGCAGGCTCATCTTTCCCATCCGCAAAATCCAACCTCATCCTTCATTCTCCCGTCGAGGGTGGCATCACGCGCCTTGATGGACTTGTCCAGGATGTAGCCGCAGAGCTCAGCGCTGATTTGATCACGCTCGATTCACAAGATATCGCCGAGCTTGTCGGTGAATACCTAGGTGATGGGGCCGACGCTTCATCTTTCTCCTTGCGTTCGCTTGGCTACGATACGTATCGATCCAAATCAGACGGCTTTGAGCTGGAGGAAGATGAATACGATGATGTTGAAGGCGAAGAAGATGCGGAGGACGGGCAGGACGACGCTCTCCCCGCCTCACCGGGCCGTACTTCGCCTGCATCGAACGGAGGTAAAAAGGGATCTTCACCCTTCATAATTGCGGGTATCCAAGCCATGCAAGATGGTGATATCTTCAAGGCATTGGCGGGACCTGGGCGTGGGTCTTCTGGACGAAATGCTGCCATGGGCGCCGCTGACTTTGCGGGGGCACCTTTTGGCCGGGAGGCATCCCCCGAGACGGCGGCGCGATACAATGAGATGAAGCTCGGTGCTTATCTGGATGCCTTGCTTGATTCAACAACCACCAAGCGTGCAGGTTCCCAAAAAGACTCTCCCGAACTCAATCATTCGACCAATCCTGACGCGGAAGGCCAAGAGCACAACCCATCGCAATCAACGGAACCCCTTGTGATTGGGGAAGTAAAAAGGGAAATGGTGATGGGTGAAACAGAACGCTATCGACTGACTCTTGACAAGAGCAAGTCGCAGGAGGCGCAGAAACCTTCGTCTCCACGCACAATTGTCCTCATCAAGGATTACAAGGAGCTCAGTGTCACCCGCCAGGGAGCCCGGGTCTTGGACAAGTTCACTGAGCTTGTTCACAACAGGAGGAAAGACGGGTCTCAAATCATGATAATAGGCACCACTTCATCCGCCGAACTTGTACCGGAAGTCTCTCGCTCTGCCATCAGGAGTTTGCAAGCTGAGAACGAGGACAGCTTTTTCAGAACAATTGTCGTTCCTATCGGCTCGACCTCTCTGAGGCCCTCGATTGAAGTTCAGAGAAGCCTATCACTTGATAACCTGAAGGCAGAAGCAAAGAGCTTCCTGTCAACATCTGCGTCCTTCGACTTTGTCGAGGCCGAGCGCAAAAGAAACATGGACATCAATTTGAGGCACATCAGGGATATGATCGAGAGACTGGTCCCCACCCCCAAGGAGTCCCTCGAATCAGAGCCTACAGCAAACAGGCCCAAGTCCAACAGTTCAGATCCTCAAGAGACCAGGCGGATGTTCGACAGAGACGGATCACCACACCTCCCCCTTAGTTTTCCAGGAATCGACTGGAACTCACGAGTTCTCGCCTTCCACGAGGTTCACCGTATTGCACAGACTGCGATTGGGCTGCACCAAGCCGCAAGTGACAGCCCGGAAATGGGCAGGAACATAGTTGTCTTAGCTGCGTTGCTATTGCGCATTAGCGACGATGTCAAGTTCTCCTGGGTCGCACACGAAAGACAGAAAGACCGTGAGCCGAAGGATACAACTACGGATGCCAGCAAGGCTGCACCGGTCAAAACTCCATCGGACCTCAAGTTGGAAAAAATCCAGAAGACGGCAAACAAGCACGAAAAGAAGCTTTTGATGGGCGTCGTCAATCCGACAAATATCAAAACCACCTTTTCCGACGTCCACGCCGCACAGGAAACAATCGACGCCCTCAAGCTCATGACCTCGCTCTCTCTCCTACGACCCGATGCGTTCAGTTACGGTGTCCTTGCCACGGACAAAATCCCCGGCTTGCTACTTTATGGACCTCCCGGCACGGGCAAGACACTCCTGGCCAAGGCAGTGGCCAAGGAGAGCGGTGCTACCGTCCTCGAGGTCAGTGGAAGCGAGGTGTACGACATGTATGTTGGCGAAGGAGAGAAGAACGTGCGCGCCATCTTCTCGCTTGCGCGCAAGCTATCTCCCTGCATCGTCTTCATCGACGAAGCCGACGCCATGTTTGGCAGCCGGTCGGGCTCGCGCCACCGTACATCGCACCGGGAAGTGCTAAATCAGTTCCTGAAGGAATGGGACGGCATGAACGATCTCAGCGTGTTCATCATGGTTGCGACCAATCGCCCCTTCGACATGGATGACGCTGTATTGCGTCGACTGCCGAGAAGGCTGCTCGTCGACCTGCCGACCCAGCAGGATAGACAGGAGATCCTGCGCATCCATCTAAAGGGCGAACAGCTCGACCCAGCCATCAAGCTCGACGAACTGGCTGTCCAGACACCCTTCTACTCCGGCTCTGATCTCAAAAACCTCTGCGTCGCCGCGGCGCTCAACTGCGTGCGCGAAGAGAATGAGTGTGCCGCCGCCATTCGCGCAACATATGAAGCGGATGCTGAGGAGAGCAACGACGCTTCCAGCGAGTCTAATGCCAACCTTACAGAAGTAGAACAAATAGAATCAGTAGTGGCAGAAGCAGCAGAAGCAGTGGAAGCAGCAGAAGCAAACCCCACCGCCACCACCACCACAAAACCCACCACCTCCCAAACCTCCGCTCCCACCAACGACTTCTTCAACCCCGCCACCCCCTCCCTCGCCCTCGACCAAACCACCCTCTCCAAAGACCAACAACAACGCCAACAACACCACCCCAGCGAACAAAAACCAACAACCACCACAACCACCACCAACCCCAACCCCGACTCCGCCCCCGAGCAACGGCAACCAGACCGCCCCCCAACACCAACACCCCCACCAACCGCAACGATGGACTCCCTCTACCCAGCCCGCCGCACGCTCCTGCCCCACCACTTCGAGCAGGCCATGCAGGAGATCAGCGCGAGCATCAGCGAGGACATGGCCACGCTGAGCGCCATCCGCAAGTTCGACGAGCAGTACGGCGACAAGCGCGGCAAGCGCAAGAAGCGGAGCTCGTGGGGCTTTGCCGTGGCCGAGGACGTGGGGCCCGGCGAGGAGGCGGCTAGGGTGAGGCAGAAGTGATTTTTTTTTTCTTTATTTCTTGTTATTCTTCGGTGGTGATGACGCTTTTGGGGGAGGGGAGGGGGAGAGGGAGGGGATGAATGTGGATGATTCAGGTGTTTTCTTTTATTCTTTCTTTTCGTCGGGATGGTGTGAAAGTAGGTAGTAGGGTGTTGGGAGAGTGAGGAGAATCAGCTTCATTTTTTTTCTTCTCTTCGTCCCGTTGTGTATTCTAACCGAGGAATGATGAGAGAGGGGTGTGTATGTATATATGTACACCTTGGAGAAAACAGTCCGCTCAGAGGATGATTCAGATTGTTGCAAGTTTGGAGATATCAACACTCGCTCCCCGAGTTGCAATATGTGTACATACAATAGGAACGGCTGTGTCTGGGCGGAAGCTTCAACGTCTGGGTTTTGAGCTCGCGATTAGGCTGGAAAGTAGACGCTAAGCATAGAAGCCACTTTCATTATATCGATCGCTTGATCTGAGTATGCCCCGCTAATTTTGAGAAGCTTCTACAGTACAGCAAGTCATTTCCCCTTCCCATACACTTCAGCACAGTATATCTGTTCTTGATCATACAACATTAACCATTGACCTCGTACACTTCCTCGACACAAGAAAAAGAGAGGGATAAACATGACCGAGGCCTCTCCACAAGCAGCATTCACATGTCCTTCATCTCAACGTCATCTCTCAGCCAGGCGCTGTGAGGTTCTGCTCTCTCCATGCAATGACGTTTCTAATGCCCGTCTGGACACCCTTCTGCAATGCAGCGAACCTCTTGTAGCCGCAGACCTCGCTCTCCAGGTGATCGAACAGTGCGCCCAAGCTCGTGAAGTGGCGACCACAGTTTCCTTGGACGTTCGGGCAGTGATACAGCGGCAGATGGTGCGCCTCGCTGCCGACATGGTGCTCCAAGCCTTGCGGGGTGGCGAAGATGCAGTGGCAGATGTAGCACTCATATCCGTTGCCGCACCATGCGAGCTGCGGGTTCCACTGTGGGTTCGTGGTTGCAATTGCAGTTGCGTCGAGGCCCGAGGCCTGCTCCTCTTCCAATGACTTCTCGTTTGTGATATTGCCAGTAGTGTCGTTCTCGCGGACAATGCGGTGGACGGCGGCGCGGTTGAGGTGGCGGGCGTTGGGGCAAGAAGACGACTCAAGGTGCATGGAGAGGCTCGAAAGGGCTGCGAAGTTGCGCCTACAGAAAGGGCAGGCCACGTTCCTGGAGCCGGCCGCACGGTGCACAGGCAAATTGAGATGCGTGCGCATGGCATCGGCACCGTTGCAGTGGCGATTGCAGTCCCGGCAATACATATGGTTACCGTCAGGCAGCGAAATGCTGAAGGAGCCGTAGCCAGTGGTGGTCTTGATGCTGAGGTTGTTGGTCTCGATGGTGGATTGTGAGCGAACATTAACAGAGGTGTTGGTATCATTGGAATCCTCCTCGCCGTCATCGTCGGAGTCCTCTTCGGAGTCATCGTCGGAGTCCTCAGAGTCAGGGCCCCAGTGATCCAATGTATCCATGTGCTGGTCGCAGGAGGCCTGACTCCTGAAGGTGCAACTGCAAGTTTCGCATTTGATATAGCCCTTCCTGTGATTCAAGGCATCCATGTGTTGTTCGACTGCGCTGTAAGTGTTGAAGGTGAGGTCACACTTATCACACTCGAAATTGTCTTCCCAGTGATGCAGAGCGTCCATGTGCTGAACAGAGGCAGACCAGGTGGCAAAGACACGATCGCACGTGTCGCAGTCATACTCGTCGGACATGGCTGCTGAAGCAAAACTGTTAGCTGGAGGACCTGAGTAAAGAGTGCAAGCTCACGCTTACGAGATGGAAGTGATGGTGTTGAGGTGAGGAGGCTGAATTGTGCTGCCTTTACTTGTGATACTCAGCCTGGAGGCTGAAATTCTCCGTGGAAGAGACGGCTTCTGATCCCTCTTCTTGCAAATTTGGCATGAGCAGGAGATCCGCCGAGCGCATGTCAAATGACTGAGGGAATGAAAGAGGGGGAGTGAGAGTACGAGTGGGTGAGCGAAGGTGAGAAGAAGGTGATGAAGAAGCGGGTGAACACGCTGGCAGATTTCCATTTGCTCCCGCCTGAGTAGTCGTGTCCGAAGCGGAAGTTGCTGCTGCTGCTACTTCTTGAAGTGGGAGTTGCGCCTTCCGCAACGAGCGTACCTGCCGCATCACCAAGAGCCTCAACCGATGCTATAGCCCTGACGAGCCAATGCTGCTGATAATTGCTGGGGAGAGCAGAGGCACTGTTCTCATGACATTCTCGACTCGGTCAGTGAAGAAGCTTCATGCTAGCTGTGCTGAGAGGAGGTCGCAAAGGACAATTACGCAAGGCATTGGTCCGCAATCTTCCCCACTCATCGCCATCCTCAAACGTTCTCACAGGAAATAAAGTCGCCCAGTATCCCGCAGAGAGCCAAGAGTAGTAGGCAGTTCCAAGGGCAGGCAGGTTCAACCTGCACACCGCAGCTGACGTAAAGGATAATAATTACCTTGCACTACAGGTCTCGAACCTGCTAGCCTGGCTGACCCTGTTGCAGTAGTTAAAGACAAGAGGTAAACCTCTAGTGGGGAACGTACACTTCACCTGGTTGGATCGGACAAAGATACGTCCTGTGAGAGGGACGGAGAAGATGGATGTAGGCAGGCGAACATCATCTCAAACTAGCCATTCTTTCGCATGAATGAGCAGGTACTTCACTCCACAACTCAAAAAAAAAATCTGCACAGTACAGCTTTGTAACCTCATCGATTCAACTCCGCCTCTCCCGGAGATGGATGCATGCATAATAACCTCGCTATAAAAAAGCACCCAATGATATCCTATTCCTTCCTCTGATCCCACACAAAAAGTCCGATATGCATACCCAACCACAACAATGAGTGGACGAACAAAATGCCCCCCTCTCCCCCAAAAGAAAATACCCCCAATAGTACGTCCTCCCTTTCATCCCACCGATGCCTTTTAACAAGATGCTATGCCCAACGCAAAGAACAATAAAGGTAATCCCGTGCCCCAGACACATGCCGGCCCCCAAAAAACCCCACAATACCGGCGTCATCTATGTCGAAAGACTTGCGGTCGGCTGTGCTGAGAAAAACCCCTCAAAAAGACTGAGTAAGCCCAACAACGCACGCGATGACGTATCCCTTCGCTTTGCTTAGTCGATCGGCATACGCGTCTCCGCAGGCGTGGCCCACGGCAACCAGAGGCGGTCGCGTAACGCCTCCCTTTTCTGACGGTAGCGGCGTACGTGGTCGTGGCCGAACTTGAAGTTGATTTTGCGGCGACAATGTTGAACAGTAGTAATCGTAGTGGTGATATCGGCAGTAGCAGTAGCAGGCGACCCCCTAAAGAATTACAGAATACCTCGAAATCAGTAGTATCTGACAATAAACTGCTGAAACTCCTTTTTCTACTGCTGCTTCTTCTTCTTCTCGGGAGCAAGAAAAAAACAACCGATCCAAAGAAAAAAGAAAAGAAGGCCTCCAGTAGGCAATCGAAGATGCGATAGCTATGAGAAATGAACGACGACGAGAAAAAAAAAGAAATTCGTAACCGGCATGACGCAAAACCCTTCGGCTTTTTACACAAGAAAAATCGCGAGGGATATTATAAAATGTACAACAACACTCTACGCTCTTTTTCTATGCGTACCTGACACTCGGACCGCTGCCGTACGCCGGCGGCGGAGGACCGTACCAGGGAGCGGTGCCTTGAGGCGCATTAGGTGACGGCGCCATGAACGGTTGCTGGCTCTCATTCGGGTTCATGCTCATGCCGCGGTTACCGGGAGCCCACGGAGGAGGCACGCGAGGGAGTGTGGGGTTGCGTCCGGGGGGTGCTGAACTGGGCCATGGTGCGGGAGCTCCAGATACTGCGAGAGCCTTGGCGCGAGCGCGCATGCGACGGCGGCGGCAGCTGCGAGAGATGCAGCCGAAGATGGAGATGAGGAGAAGGACGCCGACGGCGACGCACACGCCGATGACGATGCCCTTGTGCTCGGTGATCCAGTTGCCGATCTCCTTGCCCACGTTCGAACCAACGCAACGGCCCTGTGAAATTGTTAGACAACAGTGGGGAGCTACGATCTTAGAGTAGAAACTTACGTTGTCGCATTTACCGCCTCCTCCACAATCCGTACCGTCGAGGAAGTTTTGCTGCAGGCTGTAACAGACATTGGCGCCAAACTCGGGGCTTGCACAGCTGATGACGCAAGTGTCGTGGTTGCAGGCATAGGTGTCGTTGGTTCCTTGAGTGTATGCTCCCAACGCCGACTTGCACTGCTGGTCCCTGCTGGTACACTGCCCACTGGCACACGTCAGACTGTCACCGCATTTGGTGCCATCATTCGCATTCTTATCAGCCGGACAGTAAGGCGAGTCGCCCGAGCAGCGCTCCTCGGGATCACAATCGCCGGTTGACTCGCGGCAAATAGTGCTGGAAGAAGCTAGTTGGCAGTTGCGGCAGCAATCCTCGTTGGAATCGTCGCAGACGGCACCGGTTGCGAACTTGCACGTCGTAGGGTTGCAGCACGGGTTGTCGCCACAGCCATCTTCGCCTCCGCAATCGCAGTCCTCGCCTTCTTCAACGATGCCGTTACCACACTGCTGGCCGGAGATGGTGGTCACGCCTCTGTTGTTGGTTAGGCAGTCCGACTTGACGCTGTTACGGCCCATTGCACTGCAAATGTTGCCAATAGAGCAGGCCGAGAATTTGGTGATGCCGGTAGCGGTAGACGGGTTCATGATGAACTGACTACCGGCGTCGCAGGTGCTGGAGCTGAGAGGGCAGCACTGCTGAGAGTTGACGGTCGTGCCATCAGAGCAACTATCGCTCGTGCAGTCGTGAACGGCACCAAAAGTGTGACCAGTCTCATGGCTAAAGACGTGTTAGTGAGAGCCTCGACATGTTGTCCAAAGATTGTACTTACGCAATGACCTGCCATTCGGTGTTGGTCCTCGCAACGACATTCGCGCTAGCAACAGTCTCGCTACCGCTAGTCGAGTTCTCGCTGAGAGAGCCTTGCACACAGGCCTGACCAAGCCAGGCAAGACCAACGGCCTGCCCTGTCGAACAGGTAGTCAGGAGAGTCCAATGGGAATTGGTATCCTTCCTCGAGCCTCGCCAGTCAGAGAAGAGGTTGAGACGGTCCTGGATAGTAATGCTATCAGAACAATCTTGATTCCATGGCGTGCTCTGCTGCTGAGTGCCAGGGCACGTAGCGTCGCTGACAGTGAGGTTCTGCAGACCCAGAGTAATATTGAAGGTGGACTCGTAGAGGTCCGAAGCCTGATTCATGACACTGATGACATTGGCTCTGACCGACTCAGTCGAATTGAAAGACGCCGTGTACGTGCAGTCAGTGGCAACACCGACCAAGGCGACCTTCCTCGCACTGGGGCAGCCGGTGGTCGATCCAATGGTGGAAGCCAGATTCACGCCAGCGGAGTTTCCGGATCCACCAGGCGTCGAGTCGAGCTGACGCTTGGAAAAGAGCGAGTCGAACGGGGTGCTCCAGAAACCTTCGTCGCGCTTAAGCATGCGGCGGTAGACGGGGTGGTCCGCGTTCATGTTGAACTCCAGCCTATCCGACTGGCACGCAAAGTCCGAGGCCAAATCGCGTCTCAGCTCTTGACGTTCGTAGTCGTAGGCGGTTTCCGAGATGTCCGAGTCCCTCCACACGACCATGTACTCGTCGTCGGCCGCATCCAGCTCCGGGTCCAGCAGGTGCTTGGTTGCCATGTAGTTCGAAGACATTTGCACATGGTGGTGGTTGAAATCAATGCTGAAGACGCCGTCGAACAAGGGCTGCTTGCCGTCGCGGCGCACCGAAATCCGAGCCCAACCTCTGTCCACCCACCGAGCCTTGGGGTCATCTCCTGTCTTGATCCAGGCGCGGCCCTTGAAGATCTTGTGGTCTAACCGCTCGATGCTCTCGCGGCGGGTGACCTCGCCGCCGGGGCCGAGGTACTCGATGGTTGCGCCGTCCGCGATAATGTCATGGTTGGGCTCGAGGACCAATTTCACGCTCTGGCTGGTGTAGAGGTCGAAAGACAGGTCGAAATTGGACACGGCCGTGACCCGGTTGTTGTACGTGTGGATCCGTGGGTTCCGGAGGACTTCTAGCGACGTGAGTGGATTCCGGGCGACAGAGCTTGCGTACGCGCTGTCAATTAGGGTGGGGATGACGAGTACAGCCGTCCAAGCGCACGACGCAACCGCCGCGGCGGAGCGGAAGAGGCGCATTCTGGTTAGAGGCCGGGGGTGGCGATCACAGCGGGCGACCGGGGCACAAAGCGAGCGTTGAGGATGAGTGTGGTGTTGTTGGTGAGTTCTGGAGGGGAGCGAGCGACATGCAGGCCGTAAGGGAGAGGGCGTATAAGTCAACACGAGGGTTGCTGCGAAGCGAGCGGCTGGATGCTGTGGATGACGGCAAAGAGGGCAGTGCAAATCAGTGGCACGGGTAGCCAAGGTCGGCTGGGAGTCTTGGCTGCGCGCTCTTGTGGACTCTCCGCTGGTTGGGGGGGGGGGGGGGGGGGGGGGGGGGGGGGGGGGGGGGGGGGGGGGGGGGGGGGGGGGGGGGGGGGGGGGGGG
>JAJMVL010000126.1:0-105436 GCA_023082095.1 Dothiorella sarmentorum
TCTCTGCCCGACCCGCCGCCATCCAGCGGCCAAGGCCCGCATCATCCGTAACGTAGTAGTTACCAGTAACGCCACTTCCAGCGGGTCCAAGCTCCCCCCCACCGCAAGCCTATTCTCACGGCATCGCTGAACACTGCTGCGCTCACTCGGCACGCCCACTCCTTTCTTCCTTCCCCGCCTTTCCCAACATCCAGGCTGATGTGCGCATATGTGCCAAGGTAAGGGGGAAACAGTCGTATGCGACTAGTCAGCACCATGTATAACGAAACATCACATATACCTGGACGGTACTCGGGGACCCGCGACGGCAGCAAAAGTAAGAATAATCAGCTTTCAGGATTTTTTGTACTCTCTGAACAGTCATAGACCTGCTTTGACTCAGTATTGTCCTTTCGCCCAATTCTCTCTGGGAAGTGATTGGCAGGAAATGAAGGGGAGAAGCAAAGAAGACACTCCCCCCTTGGTAATCCCATACACCCATCTCGCTGGTCTTTGCCGCCAAACGGAAAAGGAAAAGAGGGGTAGACAAGCAGAGCAACGAAAGAAAGCTATAATACAAAGCAGCCCTTGCCTTTTCCCACCCGTTGAGGAAAGAAATGACCTTGCAAATTCAGTGTCCGCTCCTCGTTTCCACGTCCAGCCTTTCCCGGTAGGAAAAGCCAAAAAGCAAGGAAAATGGAGAGTTTGAGCAAACAGCTGATACCGTGAATGAGTCAAGACTGCCTGGAAAACGAAAATCTCTCCAGCTGAAACCGAAACCCCCATCCAACGGCATCTGCATGAAAGACGCATCGGCCGAGAAACCGAGAAATGGGGTACCACGCCAATGCTTGTCGTAATCTCATCGAATGTCGTAATCGTGATCTTGTCTCGCTCGTGCAAAATGAAAAGGAAAGGAGGCATGCGACATGAAATACATGACACTGCAAAGTTTTTGGATAGAACTGCATGTCTCTCTGCGCCCGAATTGGAAGAAAAGCCGCCCGAAAATTGTCCGAAAGTAAAGCAGTCTCCGGGTAATGCCACCGAAAGCAGAGAAAGAAATTCTTCGCAGTAAGAACACAGTGCAGAATTGGAATGACTCGTGGAGAGGGGGCAGCTGTGGAGCTTCCTTGTCGCCAGTCTTGAATTGCTCGCCGCGCATCGCTATGCATGAGGTGAAAGAAAAAGAACTGGTCAATCTGGGAGGTAAAGAATAGGGTGGAAGCCGAGCAAAACGCAAATTCAGCCTGCTCAAGCATCTGCAGCCTGAAAGCTTCGTACTTCTGCCATGGACAACTTCAGGAACTCTCAAAGCCATCCACGGGAGCGCTTCTGACAGCACGGCGACCGCCTTGGAACCGGCGACCCGATCTAGCCTGGTGGCGCCTGTTCAAAGCCTCAGCAGTGCTGACTCCTGTCGCGGCAGCGCCAACGACGGTGCCAGTATCTGAAGTGGGGACGATGACAGCGACTGCTCTGTTGCCTTCGTCCAAGCCATCCGTTTGACCCGAAACCTCGTGGATAGCCTCAGCCAGGCTGTTGCGCAAGCTACGCAAGCTGGCCGACGGACTTGTGGCAGATGAAGCTGCGGTGCTGCGGTAGGGGCTGCGGTATGACATGTGAGGGTCCTGGTTCGTGGCAATACTGTGACGACGGTGGCGAGGGTGGGTGTGACGGTGATCTCCGACCTGGCCACCATGAGCAGAGCCGCTGTGAACACTGCCACGACGAGACACTGGCTGAGAACCATGGCCCATGGGTTGCTGCGGAGGGTATGTAGGACTGTAGTTTGGCTGATATGGTGAGCTGTTTTGAGGGCGGTACTGTGGCGGCGTGTGGCCGTATGGAGGCGTGTTTGCCGCGGATGGGAAATTGGTTCCGTATGGCGAATAGCCGGGAGCACCAGCGGTGGCAGGTGGAGGAGGAGCGACCTGGATATTGCTGTGAGGGATGTACGTGCCAGGCTGCATTCCACGTGAGTCGACCGAGGAACCGCGCGAAGAACGGGAACCCGCAGGGGGAGGTGGAAACTGCGTGCCGTAGTAGCCGCCGTTCTGTGATCATTAGCGTGAGGAAATTGGAGCTAGAAGCAGGCCATCTTACCGTTACTTGAGGCGTGGGTGGCAAGATCTGAGCCGGAGCCTGAGGATTCACAGACGTAGGCTGTCCGTTACCGGGAACATAGTCCGCTGGATTGTATGGCTTTGCAGAATAGTGGTTGTGCGCTGCATTGTACGGTTGGGGGTGCGCATAGTTCTCGGCAGCCATATGCACAGGCGGCGCGCCTGCAGCGGGCTGCATAGGATGTGGGGAGATGTAGGGATGCTGCTGGACACCAATTGATCTGGACCTGTCTGCGTAGGGCTGGACATCGCGCTGGTCCCGTCCCCTTGACCAGGACTGATCCTTGTGGTGATGGTGGTGTCGAGTCTTGCGTTCCCGGTCCCGGTTTCGGCCACGCTCAGCATCACTGCTGCGGCGGCTTCGACGGTGGCGCTCGAAGTCAGAGTCTTCGGCGTACGGGTCATCGGTGTAGTAGTCCGACTCGTCGAATGAGGGTGAACGTCTCTTGCGGCCTCGCCCTTCGCTCTGAGTACGCTGCTTGGTGCGTTCCTTTTCCCGCTTGCGCCGCTTCTTCGCCTCTTTTTCCTGTTGCGACCTGAAGTAGCCGCCTGGAAGAGAGTCGAAGAACTTGTCGGGAATGTGCTCGGCACCGTACGAGATTGCTTTCAGAGCTAGGCTTGCCATTTTCGCGTCAAGATACGCCAATGTGGTCGCGGCTGTGAGGGCGGATTCGGAGGTTTATATGATGCAAAGCGGCGACGGGCGTCAGGTGGTTGGTGATATGTTGCAAGGAATCTGGCGCTAGGCGGCTAGACCAGGTGAGGGCGGAGGTTATCCCCTGCAACTGGCACAGGGACCCTGCAGAGTATAGTTCAGAGGAGTTGCAGTCATGCGGCCGGGGGAGCGTGATTCGTATATGCGGATAGGGTAGCAAGCAAGGTGCATAGAAAGTCGAGCGAGTGGCAGCAGCAAGAAGTGAGATGCACGGAGAGGATAGGTTGTCAGTGGCTGAGGAGATATGATGTCGTGAGCAAGTAGAGGAAGCGGCGTTTGGCGGAAACGCGTCAGGCGCAATCTGAGGTGGCTGCGTTTGAGGGCCGGCGGTCTGACGTCATTTGTCGGCCTCAGGGCCCGCCGCCGTCCAACTTCAGTGAGAGCATTCCACTTCTTCCGCCTCCATTGCCCTGGCCCGCCACCCGCCCATTCGTTGGCGTCAGAGACTCATCATGCACGATGCGAGATGATGGCGACGTTGGAGATTCGCGGAACCAGAAGGAAGAATGAGGCTGCGCGTGCCCAATGTCCATCCTATCCCGCCCAATCCATGACCGTATCAACATCCCGGACCTTCCCCACGCCGCGAGTCGCGAGCTACCCAGGGAAGCGCGGATCCTCGATCGCCATTCCCCGTCGCTTGGGCCCCACGCCGCACAGCGCGGCCGTTGCACGAGCCCGAGCACTCACAAATCGCGGGAAACTTTTGAAGCCGGGTTTTCTATAGTCCTGCCAATCCGAGAAGGCCGCGTATGGAAGCACACACTTACTACTCATGCACAACTGCATTGGCTGGCTAATCTCCTGTTGCGGCCGCTAATATAGCTCCCATACCATAATACGCGTGGCTGGCACGCTGGTCAGAGCAACACACCATCGGTGATGCTGCCTCTGAGGGCAAAACAGTTCCGTGTAACTGCTGTCGAAGGCGGAGCACCCGGAATGACGACAAAAAGTGCACGGAACCGCCAGTGTGCTACCAGCGGTGGCCTCCGAAGGCATGACTAAGTCACAGCAGCACAGAGACATTGCCCTGATTCTATCGTGATACTTGAATTCCGTGCTAAGTACGGACTATTTTTGTGTGCTGACCTGAAACTTGCGCTCGAAGATGTCAGCCTTCCACGGGACGATCTGCGGGATGACTTGCGGCACACGCGGTGACGGCGACGACTCAGAGAGAGAGAGAATTGTCATTTGAAAGTCTTGTACTCTTGAGAACGCCTAAAACCCCCTGCCTGCCCATTCAAGCAACTCGCTAGATATGTATCCAAGCCTGCAATTTCTGCCTTGAAGAACCCCAATGCATTTTGCCACTCCCATCCTTAATCGCAACAACAGCCTGGCAATGGTGGCATTCTCCATGAGCCTCAGAGCCAAGAGGACGTCCGACGACCGAGGCCTTGAGTGTCTTGCTGAAATCAATCCAGTACGATTGGCTGCTCAGCGCTCCCGGTTGAGGTTTGGGACTCGGGCTCGTCATTGACCAGGTCTATGACTTGACGGTCCTCTCCATCGTCCCCACCATTGTTCTGCTGTCTGTCCAGCTTTCGTAGCACACCAATACACTGCTCAAAAACCAGCTTGAAGTACTGTGGAGGAACCGCGTTCCCTATGAGCTTCTCAACGGCTGAACGGCTGCCGGAGAAGGTGTACCACGTCGGGAATCCTTGGATTCCCGCTAATTCTCGATTGGTGAATCGCCTTTTCCCGCTCCAGTGGTAGAACGAGGAGTTTGAGGTCATAACCGTCTTGTTGAAGGGCCTGTCCGGGTTCCAAGGGATCTCGTTGACCCGGTTCGCCAATTCGGGGTTATGGTTGGCAACGTTGCGAGGCAAATTTCCAATCGCCTGCTTTACGGTGACGAACGGGAGCAGTCCACTTCCTGGCGGGCCGTGGGTTGGTTTGGGCATCTCCGGAAGCGGCACTCCTGGACTGCCAGATGGTCAGTACCGTCTTTGTAGAGAGTAAGGGTAACTTACGCGGCAGCGATCATTACCAACCGCTTCCGGGGCTGCGAAATCCCATACTCCAAGGTTGTGTGGACCGCCCATTTGACGGAGTATCCTGCATCATGTATCATGGAAAGAAGGATCCCAAACCATTGCTGATGTTTTTCAAGAGTCAAAAGACCATAGGTCTCCTCGAGAGTGACAAGGCGGGGTTTGACGGCCTTGATGATCTCTCCTACCGTCAACAAAGCAGCAGTGTTGACCTCATCCTTTTCGGCGTTCGGATTGGTGTGTGCCGGGCTGAAATATTGGCAAGGAGGAGATATGTGAAGGATATAGACTGTTGCGTCGAAGTTTGGTGGTAGAAAATCAGCAGCTTCGGAAAGGAGAATCCTGGCGCGTGGGAAGTTCTTGGACGCTGTTCGTACCGCCTCTTCCCAATGGTCAAGTCCATACTTCACATCAAGCCCTGCCATTTTGGCGGCACAGCTGGCGCCACCGGCACCCATGAAGATATCTGCCATTGTGTACTGGCGCTCTTTAGTCGGACGGCGAGTTGTATTCTGGTCTGCGAGGAGGCTTTCGTCATCCTCAAGGTCGACCTGCTCGGCATGCTTTCCAGTCAAAAGCCCACCACCATTGTCGGCTTCCTTGTGGAGAATGAAACGGAGAAGGCCTTGCCAGGGCCTTCTTCTCTTCCTCTTTCTCTCACCATGGCCGTAGACGTGGGCGAAGATAGATCGGCAAACCAAAATTTCGCCAGCTACAATGCCTCTCTTAACCTCTTCCGAATTCGGTCCTGATGATTCATACTTGGTTTCTTCGCGGTATGAGTGGATAGGGAATGGTTGGTCCGTCACCATGAGCATCCGCTTCCGTATAGCGTAGGTGACAGGAACCTCATCTAGCCCCTGGATATACCAAGGGCGAGGATCGTCGGTGTCGATCGAGACAAACATGCAGATCTCATTGATCTTTCGAGGAACCATGGGTTGTAGAAACTTGTTTCGTCTCAGACGGAGGCCTCGTAACGTAACAGCGCCTGTCTCAAGGTTCTCCACAATCTTGACCACTCTCAGGAAGTCGCCGTCTTGGATATCGGTATTTGGGATTGCTCGGACCTCGACCGAATCCCCGATCAGCAATCGACAGGCTCGGGGGCCTAGGCTGCGGGCTAGGGGCGAGACTAGCTGGCAGCTATCGCGGTAAACCTCAGGCAGCTCGGGCGGACAATTGCGGCGCGGAGCACCTTGCTGAGGACGGTACGTGGGGGAGAGGTCTTCATCGGGCTCCTTATCGTCGTCGTCGTCCTCGTCTAGGATGACGATGAAGTCCCGGAGGGCCGGATTCGCGACGTACTCATCTTTAGCTACGTTAGTGATAGTAACACAGGTGGTGGACTGAGAGTGAGGAAAGGATTGCTTGATCTTACCAGGAGCGGTCATATCATCTTCGTCATCTGAGATTTCGACGAATGCGTCGGTATCTGCCATGATTGATCTGTCTTCAATGGCTGGTAAGATGTGAGCCGGAATTCTGTGAACCTTTCACGGGCTATCCTTGGGGCGTAAGAGCCAAAAGGTACTACCTCAGTTACGTACTGGTAGATGCGATAGTTAGTGATAAGGCAAATCTAGAGGCCGATTAAAGTGGTTGTTATGGGAGAAGGGAAGTGGGTTAAGGGAGGAAGAAAGACTTGGACAAGTGACGTGAATTTGGTTGAAGGAGCAAGGACTTGGGTAAGTAGAGCGATGACTCTAGTGGGTAGTGTAATGTGAGGCGGAAATCTGTGAACCCTTGTCGGGCTGGGCTTCGGGGGTGAAAGGCTCAACGGTTCGGCTTCCACTCACCTATGTTGGCGGTCACGTGGCGAAAGCCGAGTTCGACTGCGGTGACTGTGAAGGGAGAAGGTGATTAGTTGAGAAAGGGCGAGGTAGTCGGGTAAGTGAAGCGATTTGGAGGAGTGGAGCGACTTGAATGAGTGAAGCGACTTGAATAAGTGAAGCGATGTGTTCAACGGACAGTGTAATGTAAGCCGGAACTCTGGGGATCTCTCATGTGCTAGGCTTAGATGTAAAGGGCCAAGCTATCCAGCCTCCGTTACCTTTAGATGTGAGTTGTAGGTGATGTTGAGGTGATGTTGAGGTAAAACAAGAGGCCAACTAAGATGGTTGTGAAGGGAGAAGGGAAGTTGGTTGGGGGAGGAAGAGGGGCTTGGTTAAGTGAAGCGGCTTCTTGGTGAATGGGTAGTGAAGAGTGAGGAAGCGGGAGGGAAGGTGTACTGTGAACTGACCTTCTGATCACGATAATGTGACGTCTTTCTCTACGTAGAGGACCGAGCTGTGTATCATATGGCGTGCAGCGGAGGTGGGTGGAGAAAGCAGCGCCGGTGGGTTGAGAAGAGCTGTATATAAGGTGCAGGTGTTTGTGGAAGTTTTCACAACAAAACTCAAACCCTGACCTTTCTGACCAACAAAGAAAGAACCTCCTTCCCTTCTCGTCAGTGAGATCAGTTTGCGGCCATAGAACAGCAGCTTTCCACTAGTACCGCTACAATTGATTTGGATACAAAGCAGCTTGCCCCCGGAGCAGAAATGGTGCATGAACGAGAGACAGCTCATGTGCAGAGTACACTAATTGGTCACTTCAAACAGCCGTGCAGGCTTCCATCCCTACGAGGTTTCCGTGGCATTCCGGCGTTCCAGCGACGCTGACTCTGGCCTACATTGGCATAGCCAGATTGTACACACATACCAGAGCAGGATGGCATTGATGCTCTGGTAGCGGAGTCCTCACGTCCTGAGATCTGACGGGCTGTGGTGGAGCAGCTGCGGCGCAGGCAAAATTGGCACGTGGGACGATGAAGGAGACGCGCCGTGGTTGCTGGTACGCGTCGCAGCGTCGAACCAGAACCAAATCAATTGTAATGACAGGTGCGAGATCGGAGGCAGACCCTCGACACGCGGACCACGCGGGCTTATGTGTGGTTAGGCAACCGGCGGGTTAGGGACAAAGAGGAAGTGATCAGTCCTATCTGGGCTGTCGTTCGCTGGAGGAGGCGTTGTGGAGTTCAGGTCGGACCGGCTGAAGCGAGCCGAAAAAGTCCGCCAGCGTCACGCTTCATAAACTTTTGCGCCCGCTCTGCCCCCTCAGACTCCTAAACTTTCAAAATGGCATCCACGAACCCCGCTGCTTCTTGGCCCACGTCGCCTCTCACAACGTCCTTGTTGTTGCTGCCGTTGCGACAGTCTTGCCTGTCCAGCCGTGCCTACTGCTCCGCCCTTTGCCGCCGCTGAGACTTTTTTCTCAACCGCTTCAAACCGTCCCTTCAGACCGAGCCCCGCCGCTCTACATTAGCAGTGAGGTCAGTGATGAGAAGGCGCTTGTGCCATACTATTTCCTTTCATACCCCGAAATGATGATCTTGTGTTATTTTTTAGATGTTAGACTTCCGAGCTCAATCTTGCGGAGACAACACATTCTGATCCATTCTCATACCCTTCTTGTTTGCCCGCCCAATTGCTGGCAGCTTGCTAACACGGTACCCAGAAACAGATTGCCTGCCCGCCAACATGTGTGGAATCATCGCTGTCATCCATGCGGACCCCGAGTCGACCTCCGCCGCCGTCGAGATCCATGACGCGCTGTACCTGCTGCAGCACCGAGGACAAGATGCGTGTGGTATAGCTACGTGTGCAGCGGGTGGTCGCTTCTACCAGTGCAAGGGCAACGGAATGGCCTCTAGGGTCTTCCACGATGGCTCCAGGGTTGCTGATCTCCCCGGCTTCATGGGCCTTGGTCACCTCCGCTACCCCACCGCTGGCAGCAGTGCCAACTCCGAGGCTCAGCCCTTCTACGTCAACAGCCCGTACGGCATCTGCCTTACCCACAATGGCAACCTCATCAATGCGCCCGAGCTGAAGGAGTTCCTCGACCAGGAGTCCCACCGTCACATCAACACCGAGAGCGACAGCGAGCTCATGCTCAATATCTTTGCCAACGAGCTCAACGAGACTGGCAAGGCTCGTGTCAATGCCGAGGACTGCTTCAACGCTCTCAGCAGGATGTACAAGCGCTGCGTTGGTGGTTGGGCCTGCACTGCCATGCTTGCCGGCTTCGGTCTGATCGGCTTCCGTGATCCCCATGGCATCCGTCCCATGGTCTTGGGATCCAAGCCTTCGGACAGCGGCCACGGTACCGACTACATGATGGCATCTGAATCTGTTGCCCTCACGCAATGCGGCTACACGACCTTCCAGGACATCCTCCCCGGCCAGGCCGTCATTATTGAGAAGGGCAAGGAGCCCGTCTTCCGTCAAGTCCACCCCCAGCTGGGATACACCCCCGACATCTTCGAGTACGTCTACTTTGCTCGTCCTGACACGGTCATGGATGGCATCGACGTCGACGAGAGCCGCCGCAGGATGGGTTACAAGCTGGCTGATGCCATTGCCAAGGAACTCGGACCGGAGGGCCTGAAGGAAATTGACTGCGTCATGCCCATTCCTGAAACCGCCATCACCTCTGCGTTGTGTGTTTCCGCTGGCCTGAAGAAGCGCTATGTGCAAGGCTTCGTGAAGAACAGATACATCTTCCGTACCTTCATCATGCCCACCCAGAAGCTGCGGCAGAAGGGTGTCCGCGCAAAGCTCAATGCCAAGCCCTCCGATTTCAAGGACAAGGTCGTGGTGTTGGTGGATGACAGCATTGTCAGAGGAACGACGAGTCGGGAAATTGTTCAGATGGCAAGGGAGGCTGGTGCTAAGAAGGTCATCTTCACCAGCTGCGCCCCGCCAATCACGTAAGTTGAGGCCTTGAAAATGTTCGTTTGGTGTCGACGCTAACTCTCCATCAGCAATGCGCACATCTACGGTATCGATCTTGCCTCCACTTCCGAGTTGATCGCCTACAACCGGTCTTCGCCCGAGATCGCCGAGAAGATTGGTGCGGACGCTGTCATCTATCAGAGCCTGCCGGATCTTGAGGCTGCCTGTGCTTCTCTCTCCCCTCGCGATCCGGCAACCCAGAAGTTCGAAGTCGGTGTCTTCTGCGGCAAGTACGTCACACCCGTGCACGAAGACTACTTTGACAGGCTCGAGCGCATTCGCGGCGAGAGCAGGAAGTTGAAGGTCATGGAGAGCGCCAGACAGGCCGTCATGTCAGGTGCGGCTACCGAGAGCCAGGTACGCATGGCGGCCAAAGGTGTCGAAGTCGACAAGTACGGCAACGTCATCCCGGCGGAGGGAGAAGACAGCGCGATCAACGGTCACGTAGCAATCAACGGTGCGGGTACTGATCGTCCTGGCGACTTTGAGAGGAGAGGAACGGAGGACTCGCAAACACGCGTCAGAGAAACGCAGGACATGAGTCTGCATAACATCAACGACCACCAATAGTTAATGACGCGAATGAATGACGGGCTAAACGTGTCCTCTGGAAGATTGGGGTATGCATGCGGAGTTACGGCTTGGGTATTGATGGGGGCTTCTCGGGCCTCGTTTGGGTGGGTGAATTGCATTTGTTTTCCATTGATAGACTAGAACTGTATGTAAATGGGTCAGTCCCGCCAAAAAGAATGACCTTTGATGTTCATGAAATGTGCTTGTGGAGGTTTTGAATCTCGGACGGGGTGATGGAAGCCACGGGTGGCGCGTTAATGTCCCGTCGCGTCTCCCAGGCGCGATCCAAACTCCGTGAATTAATCCAGTTGCATAAAATTACAGCAAAGAATCATTCAAGATGATGTGCGATTCAAGCTTTGTTTGCAAGCAGGGACTTGAATTGGGAGATCTGCAATTCGTGTCAGGCAACCACTTTCCTCCTAGAAAGTTCCGCCCAAGCACAGCTGCCTCACATCAATGCGCGACGACTCACCGTTGCTCGCTCAACATCCATAGCCACCACTACAACAACCCACACTTGGCTTCTTCGCGCTCCAAAACTTGCGCAAACCTCCCTCAACCACAGCAGCAGCTCAAACCGCCTCCAGACACCGAAAATGTCTTCGAAAACACCAGCGCCCGCACCAGCGCCCAACCCCACCACCGCAGCCAGCGACCCCGCCACAACCTCATCCTCCTCCACCACCACCCCCGGCGCCGCCACGAAGACCGGCAGCAAAGACGCCCCCGGCTACACGGCCGACATCTCCCCACCCGCCTACACCGACAACACCGCCGACGCCCCCGCCCCCGCCTACAACGAAGGCCCAACCTACACCCTCCCCGACACCAACGACGACGCCGACGCCACGACGACGACCACCACCACCAACAACACCACCGAAGACCTCCCCACCCTCCCCATCCCCTTCAACTTCCTCCTCCGCACCTCGCCCCCGCCCGCACCCCCCCAAAAACTCACCCACACCCACCCCATCCCCGCCATCCTCTGCGGCGCCGCGCCTCCCCCCGCCGACGCCGAAGAGCTCTTCATCGACGTCCTCAGCTCCGCCCTCGGCGCGCACCAAGCCGAATGCGTCACGGCGGCCGCGGAGGCGGGGCAAGGGTGCGACATCTGCGAGGCGGAGGTGGGCGAGGCGGTGCTGTCGCCGGTCAGCTTCCTGCACCTGGCCGAGGGGGAGCAGCGCGTGGACGTGCTGGTGACGCCCGTGTGCGGGAAGGACGAGTGCGGGCAGCTGGCGCGGAGGAGGGTGAGGTGCGCGATGGAGGATGAGCATGCGCATGAGGAGGAGAGGGTGAGGGTGGAGAGGCCGCAGGGGGTGGGGGAGGGGTGTAGGGTTTGTGGGGAGGGGGCGGGGGAGACGATGGCGTGTAAGGGGTGTGGGGTTGTGAGGTATTGTGGGAGGGAGTGTCAGAGGGTGGATTGGAAGAGGGAGCATAAGAGGTTGTGTCAGACGTATAGGGAGTTGGTGGAGGATGGGAGGATGATGGAGGGGGAGGGTGAGGCGGAGGGGAGGGTGGAGGGGTGAGGGGGTTGCGTGCGGGTGTGAGGTGGAGGTGGTGGGTGCACGATGGGAGTGGGATGCTGGGGAATTAGCTGCGGATGCGGCGGCCGTTGTGGGGGCAGATGCGATCAGTGCCCGTGGGTTGTCGCATCCGCTGGCTGGCATCAAGACAGATGTACATGTGTTGGAGTTGCAGTTCATACTGCGGACTCTGAAGCACCGGCGCGGTGGGACCCGAGTATTCTGGCGGGTTTGCAAAATTGCTTGATCAGGCAACTATTAGATCGATCCAACAGCGTCTGGTGGATACCATTCTCAACTATCCTTGCCAGCTTGTCTATCAACAAACCCAACATACCTCAGGCCGGGCTTCTCCAAGGATTTACTTCGATTTCCCCACCGTGTTGGATGTTTCAGTCAGCATGCATTGATATCCGCATCATGCTTCTGACATCACGACACGAAACCGAGCCTTCCTTCCCCGAACAAACGAAGGAGCCAGCTGTTGGAGAGGGAATCAAGAAATACTGGAGAACGAATCCGAGCCATCCTTACAACTTTATTCGAGGATTGCGAGAGCTGGGCATTCCAACTCAAATAGCATTCTTGAAATAATCGTCTATACTTGCTCAGCTCCACAAAGTGTGGCAGCCTGCATAGTAAGCCAGATCTGAACTTGCATTGAACACCCGTAGAGTAGGAGCCGGGACGCGAGCTACTTTGGCCCCGGCATCGCGCGACGTAAGCAAACATCCGGCGACTTTGACCAGTGTCCTTCCTTGCTGCTCCGCTAAACCCGCCGTCGTGTACTCGGGACTCGCGGACGAATCCAAGCCATATCCGACGCAATGAAGCCATTCGCAATGCCCGTCGGATTCCGACATCATGAAGCATGACTCGGGCGGAGGCGATCATCTCTAGGCGCTCGCACGAGGGTGGGTCTCGGGGCTGGGCGGAGATTCACCAGGCTGATACGAAGGAGCAGTTCCATACGAGAAAGTTGAGCGGACCGAGGCGGCGTATGGGTCCTTCCCGCCTGGCCTGGGGGGATGGTGCTTGTTCCCCGGCCCCCGGGGCCTTTCCACAGCTCTGTGCTTCCTCTCAGCCTGGCGGAAGGCCACCTAGGTCTTTCAGAGCGCCTTTGGCGTTATTGCGTTCTCCTTCGCCTAATGCCGGCAATGGGCGGAATCTCTCTCTCGTCACTGCCACTTTGCTTGTGCAACAGCGAACCCGCGGGCGGACGCCGGATTTCTCGTGCGGTGCGAATGCAGCGGTAATCGGTTCTGCAGTCTCCCGTAGGCGGGACGGCACGGAGCTGGAGTCTGGCGGGTCGCACGTATCTTGATAGGTGGTTCTTGGTGTGGTCAAACGGCTGATTTTATATAATTGTTCATTATTTGTCTTTTTGCTTGGGAAACATGCAACCGCAAAGGACAGTAGAGCAAATGCGACAAAAGCAACACGCAACTTTTAAACTCCTGGTGACCTCACGGGCAGAGCCAATCACAGAAATTTGAAATGCTCCAGCCTTGCTTGGAAGGTGTGGGACGAACCGACGGTATGGATGGACGGCCACAGGCAAGGCGGGATCCAACAGTCATGTGGCGCTGCCAACGCTGACAGCTTTGCATGGATGGATGCAACGTCGGAGTTTTGGCAGGAATGCGGACGCCACCCTTAGCTCTGCCGCTGCCGAATCGACGGACTTACTCGGTCCCAGCAGAGAGAGAGAGAGAGTATCACCACCATGGCCACGAGCGCGAGCAGGCACACAGGCCCGGCTGGAGGGGAAACTGAATTACATCAGTGCCAACGCCACCATTTTTTAGAGTTTTTTTTGTTCTTTTCTCTGGTCGTTCATCGGGCAATTTAGTTCATTATGCGAGGTGACCGCTGGGACAGCGTAGAGGGGTAGAGAGAGGTCCTTGGCGATGGGGCGATATCTGGTCTATATCCTGGCCCTATTTTTTCTTGTCGATCAGCCGGGAGGGCCGCTTTGGGGTCGTGTTTGCTCTAGAGGCGAGCGACGGCAACGCAGATCGAAGGTGGCTGATCATGACCGCTGCTCCTCGGCCGGGGCCCTTTCCTCAGCCGCGGCGTGCACTCACCAGGCAGAATAATGCAACGGTCTGGGGGTCCATGGGCTTTATCTCGCTCGGCCGGCTGCATGGCTGCGAGACAGGGCGAAGGCGTCTTTTGGGTTGATTTGCATGGTGTGATGGTGTTTTTTGGGGATATTGGTGAGCACAAGAATAGACGGCGGGCTGCAGCTTGATGGCTGTGTTGAGAGACGCTTGGGCCACGGCTATTTTTACGAACCATCAGCCTTTGGATCCCATTTTCCTTCCTCCTGCCCCCATTGGGCCAATGCGCCGGCAGATCGATGCCGCACGCCTGGTCGCCGCCCCCAGGACCGAATCCCGAGCTGCAGTAGCATCCTGGTTGACCGAATCCAGCAACACCAACACGTCAGCCTGGGCCTGCGCATCCAGAGTTTAGTGTATTTTCGGCTTGTGCTCCCACAAACATCTTTGTCTTAAACGTGCCTCCCGCTCCGCTCGCCGCGCGTAATCTGCCCTCAGCTTGATATACATGTCCCCAATCCCCAATCACCACCACGCCAGCCCGTCAGCCTTTCCGCCCCTCTCACGTATGCTCCACTTGGGGCTCCCGCGATAATCATGTCGACACCCATGTCCACGCCAGAAGCCACTCGGCCACATGAAACGAATCGGCCTCTCTCGACCCGCCCTTCCATGTGCTCTCGGGTTTATCGCTCATATTCGAAAGCCCGCATCCCCACCCGGGCGTTGTCTGGCATCCGGAGGCGTCCCGATTCAGTCTTCAGCCGACGCGGGACAGACACCCCAGAACAGCTCGTCGCTCCTTTCACCATGCGTCTCTCACCCACTCCCACAGACACCAGAAACCCGTCAAAGAGGTGGAAAATGAGCAAGTCACAGCAGCCAGAGCTCAAGGGTTGCATTCTCCGAGCAGTTCCCCAGGCAGCTTCCACTCCGGCTCTTCCCTCGCCAATCACGGATGCTTCGAGCTCGCCCATTCCGCACCGCGCTGCTTCAGATCCCCTCAGCCATGCCCATGTCGATGCAACCATGGCTACATCACCCAACGACGAGATCCTGAGCAACATCGGCCAATTTAACTCGGCGCTATCCATGTCGTCCTACCAGTCCATCCCGAGCCTGGGTTTCGCAAACGTCTCACCGGTTTCGCCGCAGAAGAAGAGCCGGAAGCTGAGAAAGAGCGAGGGTGATGCAGGGTGTATTGGGTACTGGAAAGACGGAAAAGCTCATTGGGAGGCCGAGGTGGCGGCCATGTCTTCAGTACCACATCTGCCAAACACCTTCATCACCGAGCTGGACTCGAGACCCATCAGGCTTGAGACGCCGGTGCGCGAGACGTCACCCATGCAGAAGGACGGGAGACCCAGGATCCAGGTGATTATTCCCAGCGAAGTTCGCAACCGCGCTTCTCATGCGCGGCCTCCTTTTGTGTCACAGGCAGTGCAACACTCGAGTGCAGGAGAAATTATATCGTCGCAAGATGTCTCGCCGCCTCTGGCCAACGACATCATTCCAGTACGTAACTCGGCGGTGTCGCCGCTGGCACACCAGATCATCACGCAGCGGCCGCACACGGTGCCGGTGTATCTGGAGAAGGTCACCGAGATGCCCCCTTCAGCCGCTATGGCGAAGCACATATCCGTTTCCAGCTCTTCCAATGCTTCCAATTCGGAGAACGACGACTCGAAATCTTCAAGCCAGAGGACATCCTGGACCAGTGTGGATGACAGCCTGGAGTCCTGTCTGCATCCGAATCCGAACTTGCGAAACTCCGACGGACGTACTGCCAGCAAGGCCTTCTCCATCATCTCACCGGCTGCAGCAGGCATCTTCGACGACCTCTCGCCTGCTGTCACGAGTAGCCAACCAGCCAGTCCGGTTTCGCCCAGCAGCTTACATCAGCTGGACCAGGACAAGCCACTCCCATCGGAGCCTCAAGTACCCTCTGTCCAGCAAAGCATCGCCCAACTGCGCCGCTCCCGCACGCCGGCACTGAGCGCCCAGAGCTCGATTGTGAGTCGGAGAAACTCGCGCCGCAATCCTCGACATGTGTCGCTCCCGGCACGTAGCTTGGCGGCGGACAACGGCTCGGTTCCCCGCAGTGATCCTCCAAGCCCTACGCTGAGCGAAGCGGAGACAGCTCTGGAGGAGCACCTGTCAAGTATTAACGAGCAGTCACCTAACCAGTGGGATGACGTACGGAGTGCCCGCAAACTTGGGACCCAACGGGCCTCGTCCTATTCTTCGCGTGCGCCACCACCTCCTCCACGCAAGTCGTCGCGGCGTAAGAGGGTGGCATCGCTGCCTGCCCAGGCCTTGTCAAACCACATTGCTACTCAGCAAGTAAGACCTCTCTCTGTTCGAACGTCGTCTTGTTCTCGATCTTACAACATGAACGTGCGGGGGCCACGTCAGCCCTCGAGCTTAACCACCACTGGGCCAAGTGCTGACCACACCCAGCGGAAGACCACCAGACCGCAGCAGAAACAACACCAAAAGCAACTGCCACGACGGCTGCCAAGCCAGAGGGTCATCGCCCCCGACGCGGCCGAAAATGTAATCTTCAGCATCCTGGAGAGGTTGAACTCTCTGGACGACCTCTTCTCCCTGGCTCTCGTCAACAAGGGCTTCTACCGCGTGTTCAAGCGCCACGAGCTGCAAGTGATGCGAACCGTGCTGAAGAACGACTCACCCCCGGCATGGGAGCACCGCGAGGCCTCGCCGCCGTACGCAGAGAGCGCCGAACAGTCCAACCCGGACAGCGCTCTGCCGGAGCCCGAGTACTCGCCGACGTCCTTCTACCGCCACTACGTGCGCGACATGTACATCATCGCCGCTTTGAAATCGCTGGTGCTGACACGATGCCAATCCTTCCTCCGCCCGGAGACGGTCATGGCCTTGGCAAGCAGTGCTGCTGCCCGCGCTTCCCGTGTCGACAATGCCTTTTGGCGCATCTGGACCTTTTGCAAGATCTTTGGCTGCGGCAAGGGCCGTGAGGATGATGTTGTCGGTCAGATGGACTGGCTTAGGGGTGGTCCGCTTGTGCATCAGACGAGCATCAGGGCGACCATCATGACCAGTGACTCGTTTGACGCCAGTGGTGCGCTCCTCAATGCTCCGGAACACTTTGCCAAGGGGAACGGAAATGCTGGTCTCTCTGCCGAGGAGCTGTATGACATGACGGAGATCTGGACCTGCATGGGTGTCTTGCTGTCTGGTCTGGAGGGGCGCACTGAACAGGCGCGGGAGTTTGGTGTTTACGAGGTGACGGATGTTCGTGGCGGCGACATTGATGGCGAGGAGAGCATGCTTCGTGAGTGTTTTGATCTCGGGATGCACAACTTCATTTACTGACAACGTCTCCAGAGGAATGGATCTACTACATTTCCACCCTGGGCCTCTCCGTCGTCCTCGACCTTGCCAATGCCTCCACCGATACCGACCCAACGGCCTTCATCATGGCACTCGAGAACGAATGGATCTACTGGTCGCCGCCGCAGCTCGGTGGCTCGCGTCGGACATTCCTCAAGGAAGCCGTGGCCCGTGTCTATGAGGAGAAAATCGCAGCCATGGCCGCGACGGGTCCTCAGGATGACGGAGCCGCCATGAGGCAGGTCATGCGCCAGCGTATCGCCGCCCACCAGGCCGAGATCCGCACCCGCCGCCGCACTGGCGATTACCCCCTCATCCGCATGAGCCAAGAGCGGCCCATGAGCGAGTGGGAGGGTGTTATCAACAGCCTCAACGAGAATGCTGCACCACGCACTGAACTCCACCACCCCAGTCCCCACCGCCAGCCCTCCACCTCCCTAAGCCTCAGGGTTGCCGCTCCCACCCCTTCTCCCTCGACTCAAATCGCTCGTTCGCAGAGCGAGTTCATTGCACTTCCTCCCATGCCAGAGCTCTCGGCCGGTACACCAGTTCGCTCCGCCATGCCCGAGTTTCCCGCCATGCAGGAGCGCACGGCAGACGACCCAACGAACCAGAACCGGAATTCGCTCCTCCACACCCTCGCCAACGCGAAGGAGCACGACTACGGCACTCCCACAGAGCTGCACCCCGCTCTGCGCTCGTTCACGGACGAAGGCATGAGCAGTCGGCGTAGCAGCGCGAGCGGCTTCAGCCTGTCCGAATCCAGATCTAGCGGCCGTCTCTTCTCCGAGGAAGCAGTGCACCCAGCCTTCCGCCACAGCGGATCCCACACCAGGAACAGCAGCCAGCAGCAGCAGCAGCCGCCGCCGCGCCAAAAGCCGCACCACTCAGCCCACTCAAGCATCTCCTCCGTCAGCGGCCGCAGCGCCGCGGGCGCCTCCTCCCTCCTCTCCGCACCCACCACCTCCACCGCCCCCTCCTCCGCCAACCCCACCCCCACCCTCCCCTCGCACGCACCCAGTACCCACAGCGCCGTCGTCTACTCCCCTACCCCCGGCCTCCTCCCACCCAGCTACAACCAAGCCGCCACCGTCGCGCAACACCCTCACCACCACCAACAACCCTACCACCACTTCCCCCCTCCACCCCCACCCCCTCCTCATCCCCTCGGCTTCGCCTCCCCCCCACCCCCCTCCTCCCCAGCCCCAGCGCCCCAATCCTTCCTCTCGGCACACCGCCGCCGCGCTTCGGCCCAACACCCCTTCCAACCGGAGATCCTGGGGGGTGGCGGGACGGCGACGAACCCGGCGGTCAACTCGGCGGACAAGGCCATCTTCCGCATCGTGGAGATGGGGTTTACGGCCGAGGAGGCCAAGTTTGCGCTGATGAAGACGGATCGGGGGGATGGGTTGAGGGTGGATCGGGCGGTGGAGATGTTGTTGAATAGGGGTTGAGCCTTAGCTTTTTTTTTTTTTGGTCTTTTTTTTGGGGGGATTTGCTTTTGTTTGTATTGATACCCTCGCTCTTTTTTTTTCTTTTTCTTCCTTTACGACGTTCCGATATTGACGATACCCTAACGCTTTTTTGTTTTCTTTTGTTTAATCTTGGGGGAGAGGGGATGGAGTATCTGTGGCTGGTTGTTTTGGGTTCTGTCTCGAATTTGAAAGACTGGTAGAATCATGGAAATCGCTTTCTGGAACTCTCTTTGCTGTTCTCGTCGTGACTTCGGTATCTTGCGCTGTGAATCGGACTTCAAAAGGGGGAGGGGACGCCATAGATACGCTGGAGCAGACACCATGTGCCCAACCAGCCCACAATGAGCGTTATAAGATACCGGGACATCTAGTGTAAAACCGCAGCTCAACTAGCCACCTCATATACCAACACCCCACACCCCCCCAAAAAATCGACAGTCACAACACAAACAACCCCAAAATCAATGCCCACCACCCTGCCCCTTCACCAGCTTCCCCGCCCTCTCCACCCACTCCCTCCCCACCGCCTCCAACCCCCCCACCCCCTCCGCATTCCCCCCCATCTCCTCCACCAACAACCTCCGCACCACCTCCAACCTCTCCCCCAAATCCTTCTCCTCCTCCTCCACCCTCCTCCTCCCAATCACCCCCGCATTCCTCGTCGACGGAATCCGCAACATCTCCCTCTCAGCCACAAACCCCACATCCCCCGCCAGCCTCGCCACCCACTCACACAACGTCGCATACGCCGACGGCTGAGCCGCTCCTCCTTTCTTCCCCCCGAGCTCACCCGTCTGTCCTCCTACTCCTCGTTGTTGCTTCTTCTGCGCCTTCTGCACCGGCGCCCTGAACCTCGCCCCCGCCAAATCGTGGCTGCAGCACGGAATGGCGATGAAGGGCGAGCCGCTCAGGAACGCGAGCAGCGGCGTCCATGGCGTCAGCTCGTCGGCGTGGTTGGAGATGATGAAGGTGCCGGGGGGGAAGATGCCGTTGTGCGTGCGTGACTCCTCCGTTTCTGTCTTGGGCTCCGCTGCTGCTCCCTCCGTCGACTCCTCCGCTGCTCCCTCCGGTACTTGCTCCGCTCGCTCCGCTCGCTCCGCAAAGGATTCAGGCACGAGGACCAGCTCTTTGAGGCAGGCGCGCACGGCGGGGGGGTAGGTGGACCAGGATTTGCGGGCGCGGGCGTCGAAGCCCCAGCCGGGGTAGCCTTCCTGGTGGAGGATGTGGACGAGGAGGCCGTTGCCGCAGCCGATGTCGACGTAGCCTGGGAAGGGGGGTTTGGCTCTGGCCCCCTCGCCCTCGACCTCTGTCTCTGCTTTGGCCTCGCCTTCAAGCTTGGCCGCGCCTTCAGGCTCGGCCGGGGAGTACATGTCGGCCCAGAGCTCGAGCAGGAAAGCGGCGATGCCGAGGTCCTCGAAGACGTGCTTGCCCGGCGGCGTCTGCTCGACCCAGTTGTCGATGAGGGTCTTAGCGTAGGTGGTTTTGAGGCGGGTGTAGGTGTCCTGGAAGCGGGCCTGGGGGATGATCTGGTCGTGGTGGACGCGTTTGGTGTAGCCGGCCTTTTGGCCGAGGCTGTGCTTGTTGATGAGGGTGAGGAGGCTGAGGGCGGTGCGGGAGAGGCGGTTGTCGAGGGGGTGGGTGGGGAAGAGGCGGTAGTGGATGGAGAGGGTGCCGAGAGAGGAGGATGGCTGCCAGGTGTGGAGGAAGGCGACGGCGGAGAGGGTGGGGTGGTAGAAGGGGATGGCGGAGGGGGAGGGGGCATGGGGGAGGTAGATGACGAGGTTTTTGGTGGGGTCGTCTTTGGTGGTGTAGATGTGGCAGGTTTGGACGAGGGGGTCGTCGCGCTGGGGGTTGCGCGGGATCATGCGGCGCACGATGGTTTGCTGCAGCTGGTAGCCTGGGACAGGGCAGGACAGGGGTCGATATTCGGGTTTGATGTGCTTGACGAATTTGTCCTCGGGGTCGGTGAAGCTATCGTAGAAGATTTCGGCGCGGAAGAGGTAGGTGGATGAGATCTCAGGGTGGCGGATCAGGTTGAGCATGACGCGCTGGTAGTATTCGGGCTCGAATGCACACGGCGTCTCGAGCATGGAAGTCCATGTCTCATCCGGGAGGGAGAATGTGGGTTGTTGCTGTGATAGATCCCGGGGTTGAAAGAGTTTCTTGCTCTGCTGAGGAGCGGCATCGACTTCTGCCCCCGCTGAATTTTCCATTCTCTTTCTGGGCCGCTTTGCTGCGAAAACCGACTCAAACGCGTTCCTTGCAGGAATATCAAGTGGTTACTGGGTAGATACAGCCGGCTGGCGGGTTGGCTGTGATGAAGTAGGAGGATGCGTGGTGAAGAGTCGGGGCGCGCTCGGTTGTGGAGATGAAAAATCATGGCCGGAGATGAGTGCGGGCTACATGTAGAGTATTGCCAACTCTGGTTAGATCATCGACCCACCTGCAATCATCTCGCTATAAAATAGAAACCTCTCTCTATTTTCAATCTCATAATGCTAGATAAGATCTCTCCCAAGCTCCTACCGTTCCAATTTGGGTTGAAGGCTGTAGAGACGCCCAAGAATTACAGTAGCCGCAGCCTTTCGTTCCACACCTCATCATCTCGAGAGCATGCTCCGAGGCAGACACCTTCTGAAAATGATATACTCGTAATTGACGCTGTGAAAGTGTTCGGCAAACCTTCCGCTCTCCCGTCACCCAAAAAATTTCGGTTCCAAACTCCGACGCTTAACGCCGCGTCGCGTCTTCCAACCAACACAAACGTCACCGTTCAACACTTCCGCCCTCCACCGACATGGACCTCACGCCTGTCAGAATCCGGGGCAAGAAACGCCCCAAACCACAGCCTCCATCTGACACTGCACCTAAACGCGGCCCCGGAAGACCACGGTCCGGCAAGCTCATCGAGATACCTCCCAACGTCCGCCCAAGTCGCGTACGCGCCGACCAACCCTCAAAATGGAAAGTAGCCCTGCCGTGGCCCCCGGGCGGTCCTGACCTCCAATCCCAATCGGTCCAACAGGATGAAGACACCCAAGGCGACACACAAACGCCACGAAAGAGGCGGAGGAAGTCGCGCGGCAGAAAGCTGTCCGTCCTGGAGCAGCTGCCGGCCGAAGTCCTGCAGCAAATCTTCCTAGACAGCATGAACATCGACCTGCCGCTGGCGAGCCCCGCGCTGCTGCACAAGCTCAACAGCGAGCACATCAAGATGAACTTCACCGTGCGCGCCCTGTACTGGCCCTCAGAGCAGGACCGCACCGATGGCACCAACGGGCTGCCGGAAATGCAGGGCAGGCTGCTCTCGCGGCGCTTCTTCACCTGGGACTTCTACAGGCGATACGCCAGGAAGGCTCTCGAGCTGTACGGCAGCTGGCCATGGCTCGAAGCGCAGGAATCCGGCCCGAGCATGGAGCAGGTCTTGAGGGACGACGACTTCCGCGAGATGGACCACTTTGTCCTCCGCGCCGACCGCGTCGAGGAGATCGATCCGTTCCTGCGGTTCCACAACAAGACGGCGATGCCGGAGAAGCTGCTCAAGGGGCCGTGGGACGAGGACAAGCACTTGTTCTTCCGGTTCCTCTTCGTCCAGGAATTTCAACTCGACCACGAGGCGTCGACGTCGGCGGAGACGCTCATCGAGAGCCTGACGGGTCTGGCGAGGAGCGGGGCAAACTTTGAGATTGCTCAGTGGCTCGTCTGCATAGCCATTACGGAGAACATCCCGCTGCCGCAGAACTTGTTGCGTCGCGCGGTGATTGACGGCGGTTGCCATGAGGAATTGGTGGACAACCTGCTCACCTGGAGTCTGCATGGAGAGATAGAATACTTTGATCCGGTCCTGTGGAATTGGGCGGAGGTTAACGGGGAGAAGGGGAAGTGGCTGCAGGATAAGTTGAGGACTACTTCGGACGAAAAGGATGCATGGAATGCGGGTGCACCTCTCACACAGACGTGAAGCCCAGGGGTCTTTGGATGTTGGGTTTGCAGCAGAAGAGGGATGATGGAAACATGCCTAAGTCATTATTGTTAGATACCCGGTTGTGACAGCCATAATTATTGAAAGGAACACCCCACTGCGCGTTCGACGCCATCGCACTCCCTTGGTGAAAGAAATGGCAGCACTGAATATATCGACCTTGCACGTGATGGCAACGCACGGACGCATCCAGCGTCATTCTCGTCGAGCTTTGGCCGGTGCGATTTTCCTTCTCGAGCCTCTGCCACCAAACTCCAAACGCGCGCCCGCCACCTCGACGCGTATGGATACTGGCTACACAATACACCACACTGAGATATGCCACCTATATCTCTCCGCAATGCGGCTGTTCCATCGCCGGCCCTCCTGCGTTTCTTGAGGGCCCAGTCCTCTCTGCGCCAGCCTGGCTGCGCAACTCTTTCCGCGCCACTCTGCGCAAAACCCTCGCGCCTACGACAGCACTCCTCGCTTTCTGCCGCACACCCTCCAGCCCATTCCGCTCAATCGCTCGCTCCGTCTCCGGCGCAACCGACATGCAGCCTGCGCCCCCCAGCACCAAACAGCACTTTCTTCCCTCCGCCTCTGCGACCTCGCAACCACAAACTGCAATGCCTCGTCTTCCACCGGAACTTCTCGAGCACACGCCCGGCTCAATTCCTGGGCTTCAGCAATCCGTGGAAGAAGCCGACGCGCAAGTCTGGCGCCGGTCCCCTGCAACCCAACGACCTGCCGCAGCGCGAGAGCTTTGCCCAGGATGAGAGCGGCAGTTTCGGCCGTGCGACACGCCCGACCAACGAGCCGCGCATCAGGTGCACTGAGTTCGACGAAAATGGGACCATTAAGCTCACGAACAGCGAGTTCCGGAAGAGCGAGTTGATTGCGAAGGTGTGTTCACCCACTTCTTAAGAGGCCCAGGGATTGAATTGCTAACCTCTGCCAGTACGGCCTCCTCCCACGAGACCTACGCAAGATCGATTCCGCCATGCTCCCCCACATCCTCGTCCGGCCCTCCGCCATCCTCCTCAATCTCCTCCACCTCCGCGTCCTCATCAAGCACAACCGAGTCCTCGTCTTCGATGCCTACGGCACCACAAACTCCTACGCCCAGTCCCATTTTATGTACGACCTCGAGGGGCGTCTGTGCCAGAAAGACGTGCGCCAGAACGGCTCCCTCGCCTACGAATTCCGCGCCCTCGAATCCGTCCTCCTCAGCGTAACCACCGGTCTCGAGAGCGAATTCGAGGGCGTGCGCGAGCCCGTCGTACGCGTCCTACGCGAACTCGAGGAGGACATTGACCGCGACAAGCTGCGCTACCTGCTCATCTACTCCAAGAAGCTCGGCTCCTTTGAGCAGCAGGCGCGGTTGGTGCGCGACGCGCTAGACGAGCTGCTCGAAGCCGACGACGACCTGGCCGCCATGTACCTGTCCGAAAAGGCGACGGGGACCGGCCGCGGTGAGCACGACCACGCCGAAGTCGAGTTGTTGCTCGAGAGTTACCACAAGATCGCCGACGAAATCGTGCAGGCGGCCGAGAACCTGGTGTCCAACATCCGCAACACTGAGGAAATGTATTCCCTCCCCCCTCCCCCCTTTCTCCCCTCCATCACTAACGAATGTGCAGTGTCAAAGCCATTCTCGACGCCAACCGCAACTCCCTCATGCTCCTCGACCTCAAATTCTCCGTCTGGACCGTCGGCCTCGCCGCCGGCACCTTCGTCGCCGCCCTCTACGGCATGAACCTTAAGAACTTCATCGAGGAGTCGGATCTCGGCTTCTGGGGCGTTAGCATCTGGTGCGCCATCTTCACGCTCATCACCACCACCGTCGGCCTCGGGAAGCTGCGCCGCGTGCAGCGCGTGTCCATGTGGGGCGAGCACGGCGCCCGCCGGGGGTCGTGGCGCGAGATTGGCCCGCAGGCGCTGCTCGGAGGCGGTCCGAGTGGGACTGGAGGGAGTGGCGCGAGTGGCGCGAGTGGCGTCACGCCGCTGGGGGGTGTTGGCCCGAGGGTGCCGCCTGTTGGCGCGGCGGCTGCCCTGGGCGCGGTGCCGGCGGCCCCTTTGGCGTCGGCGGGTGGGAGCGTGGGAGAGCGCGCGAGGGCGGATAAGCTGCGCAGGTTGAAGGAGCTGCATGCCGCGCAGGCGCAGGGCGTTCACGCTGAGGTGAATGCGGCCAAGAAAGGGACGTTGCATCGACAGTCGCCGACGTCGGCGGGTGATGGTGCTGGTGGTTCTCCGCCTGCTGCTTCGACTTGATTCTTTTTCTTTGGGGTGATGGGTTGGTGGCTCTTTGTCCTTTTGTTACGCTCATCTTTCGTATCATCTCACTTCAACGTCTTTCGTACGTCAGGCAGATTTTTCTCCTTTTTTTTTCTTTTTTCTCCTCGCTACTCATCGCATTTTTTTGTTCGTTTCAAAAGAAAAGTGTATTCTACAACTTTGATTTATAGAGAGGGGTTTGTTGGGGCATAAGAGGTTGATGGGGTTTTGCATAGCGTTGGCGTTTTTTTGTTTTTGCTTCTTCTTAGATTAGCGAGAGGGTAGGGTGGTCCTGCTGCAGCTTGGTGCGTATATTTTGATACCATGACTTTCTCTCTCTCTCTCTCTCTCTCTCTTTACAATTTGGGGGGTTGACTCCTGTATGGTGGTGTGGAGATAGTGCCGGTGTGTGGGGTTAGTTGAATATGGGTGTAAGAGACAATAATGGATGTATTTGTATGAGGCTTTCGTTGTCGTGCGAGTGTGTGGTTTGGAGGGTGGGCACGCTCTGGCGGCTGCTCCTTGTTTGGAGGAAGTGGCGTGGGGGTCACGGAGTCATCACGATGGTGATCATTTGACCTGGTTTTTGATGTCATGAGGCTTGTCAAGTGAGCAGTGTCGATGGGCCGCAGGAGGCAGCCTGTGAGGGACGGAAACCTTTTAAAGGGCCGGCAAATTGGACAGACTGATTTCTTCGATATCATAACGGTTTCACGTAGAGACTGCTGAAGAGAGCTTAGAGGCTATGACATAACTGTTTTGTCGCTGGAGCTCCTTGTGCTGTTCGTGTCTGACAGGCCACCCATACATTCCGTATACACGACATCTATCTACAGTTGGCGTGTCTAGATGATAACAATCATCGATTTCATTTAGAACTCATCACCAGAATCATGGAAAAATGGTGTTTCCCAACATCATTACAGACCTCACCATCTGAATCTTGCTCTAATGGATAGAGTACCAGGTCTCCAGTATGGTCGCGCAAACTCGGTTTATGATAGGCTGACTCAACCTAGTCTGTTCTAGAGAAGATTGCAGCGTTGCGATAGGAGAGTTCTCGAAAGGTCAAAGTCGAGGTCTATGAATATGGCGCCCAGAAAAGTTTCAACGCTTGGATCATGTGAACTGACGCTTAGCGATGGTGTCTTGTGATGTGCCAAATTTCGCACCTGGCTCCCTTGTGATGGAGACTGACTGGTCCGGTATGGGCTTTAAAATAGCACAACTTCTCGATTCGTTTGGGAATATTCAACCCAATTTGGCCTTTCCCCTAACTCGGACACAGGTTCGGCTTCACTGGTCCGCTTGCTGCGTCTAATGATATCGTTTCGTGTGCCTGTGTCCCCCTCTATCAGAATCCGGATACCGAAAAAGACTCCCGTCAGCGGCATTGTAGGATAGCGTAACGCTGCACCAACTCAATAAGATGATGAGGAGGTGCAAACATTGACGATGCACGCCATGATCATCACATCTACCGCAGCACCACTGGCCTATCCTGAGCGTATGCGACCTGGAACTCGATCGAAGCAAAAGCCGGCAAAAGCCACAACAGAGTGAATTTCTCTAGACTCATTTTCGTGACGTTGAGACGGTCAGATCATGAAGTAAAAAACAAGGGCAACTGAGATGAGCTGCTGTTTTATGCCTCAAACAGCCGGCTACCTCCACGAGAGCCTACCCTCCGAGCGTCCTAAACAAGGATCCCAAGCGAGTAGTGAACAAGGCAGCGGATTCCGGCCAGCTGTTTCCTCCAGCTTCGACACGTGATCTTGTTCATGGAATGGGAAGATGAATGGGATTTAAGGGTCAGATACTCTTGTTGGCAGTTGAACGAAATCTCAAATGGAGGCTTTTTGTGGAAGTTAGAACTAAAAATTTTCGGATCGACTTGCGCCGTGTACATCGCACTCACGCTATGTGAAATGTCCTTGTGCTTTCTCTTCGGTCTTGGTTTGTCAGGTTGAATTTGAGGTGGTGATGATTATGTTCGATGGACAATAATTACGCACGTCAGTATTTCGGATCAATGATGCTGCTTTTCGATGCTCCAAAGTGATGAGACCCATGCAGTGGAGGCGTGAAATTACCTCGAAGCAAAGCCAGGAGAGGGAGTGTCGCACTGGAAACCCCAAGGAACGAAGGAGTGGACCAACGCTGTCTGCAGTTCGCGGGAGCACTGCTCCGTGAGTTCGTGGTTTAGAAACTAGGAAACACGGGAGGCGAGCGGTTCTTAAGAGGATAACAAGATCGTATTGGGGTGGCTCTAGCGCACGCGTGGGAAAGCATGCCGTTGGATCATCTGCCTGGCTACAAATGACAGTTAGCACTCCCTTCTTCTACTGGTGAGTTGTTCTGCAACTACCCAGTTCGAGAGGACCTGCAATAAACTCCGCTATCAGCCCGCGGATAGGCAGCTTCAGTGCAGTCAGATCCGGCAAGCAGTGTCTCCGAGTGCAGTGCCTAGACAGACTTTGTGCCCAGTTAAGCCACCAACCCATACAGTCGAAGATCTCACAACCCCCGTTACCTTTCCATTCCCACGACGTGCCGTACGGGGAACGCAGCGGCAAGTTCCATTGCACCTCCAAGCTCACACAAGCCCCTCAAGGAGTCCGAACAAGTTGCAAAGAATCGACCACTCAGAATACCCAAACCAAGAATACAATCGTTCCAAAACTACCTGCAAGTTACCCTACCCCAAGAAACAATACCAAAGAGACAGATTTCAAGTTTCTGCTTTTCGCTCCACCCAAACACCAAGGAAATACCAATGACCGTCAAGAAGAAGAAAAAAAGAATGAAAGAGAACCCCAACAAACCAATCCAAGCAAGCAACCAGCACTCGCCGCTCACATATAAAACATCGAATCCCTCAACTTCGCATGCACCAGCACATCCCCCTCCGCCACGCTTCTCTCCCCCCCACCACCCCCTTCACCCGACACCACCGACGGCGCCGAGCTGCTGTCATACACATCGCTCAGGTACGCCCTGCCGCGCTCACACGCGATATCAGCATAATACGCCGGCGGGCACAGACTCACCGCCTTGGTCGCCCTGCCGTAGCAGTAGCACAGGCTCAGCGTCAGATCCTCCAGCACGTCCGCCACGTTCTTGTACTGCGGCGGCAGCATCCCCTGCTTCGCGTAGCGCGCCTTGAAGATCTCGTCCAGGACGACCACGTAGTGCGCGGGGCGGGCGGTGCCCTGCAGCGCCGTGTGCGGCTGGAGGAAAAAGTCCCAGGCGCGGGCGTGCGTGACGCCGCGGTCGACGACGGTGCCGGGCTTGGTGTTGCCGGACCGGTCCATGTCGCCCTCACGCGTGGGGTAGAAACGCGTGTGGTGGCGCTTGCCGACGATGACGATGGTGAGGCGGGGGAGGCCGCGCTTCTGGTCGGCGGGCGGGTAGACGGCGGCGCAGGCGGCGCGGAGGCGGGGGAGCTCGTCGGAGAGGACGAGCGAGTACTGGCCCTCCGAGACGCCGTCGCGGTAGATGAGAATATTTTCGGGGAGGGTGGTGTGTTTGCCTTTGCTGAGCCAGAGCTTGAGGCGGGATTGGAGCATCGTGGTCAAGTGGCTGACCATTTCTTGACGCGCTTCGGTTTGGATGCTGAGCGTCGCGGGCCATTGGCCGACGCGGTTGTCGACGCTGGCGACCATGGCGGCGATGCTGGGGGCCGTGGAGGACGAGTCGGGCGAGGGGTGGGTGACGTCGATACCGACGATCATGGTTTTGTTCTCGCTGATGATGGGCAGGCGGGAGCTGTCGACGGCGTGATTGATGCCGCCGAGCTTGAGGTTGAACTTGAGCGCCACGTTGCGGAAGTACTGGTCCTGGCCGCGCTCCTTGGAGATCTTGCTGCCGTCGCTGCAGATGGTGTGAAGACCGTACTTGACGTCGCCGAGCCTCTTGATCCGGTTGTAGACGGGGAGCTTCTTGTTGATGCCTGGAAGGACGATGAACATCAGGTCCAGTTTCTTAGATGCCCTTGAAAACATCTCGTCCAACTGTGGATCGTTCTCATCCCGAATCATAAGCCTCTTCCCCTGCAACGGCTTGTCAACCTGCACTCCGGTCTCCTGCAAAGCTTTGAAGAAATTGCCTATCAGCGGGTTCAGGTCCTGTTCGGACACTACATCCGGGTAGCCGGGCATGGACAGAAGCAGCCATGACCAATTCTTCAGATGAGTTCCTTTGTCGTAGAACTGCACATTCAGCATGTTCCAGGAGCCACCACGCATGCTGGCGCTCTTGTTTTTGCTGTACAGAACTTTGGGCTCGTTGAGAATGCGCCCGGAGACGGTGATCAGCTGTTTGGGGACCGAGATACCGAATTGGGCCTGTTCCAAGTGTTAGTTGTGGACGCAGACTGAGGAGTCTTCTACTTACCAAATGAATGTTACCATCTGCCTGAAGCCCCACTGTTTGGTACCCGGCATTGACAACGGAATTGGCATTTAGGCCTGGCTGACGAACGGCAAACTTGATCATCTGCGCCGTCTGGTCGCCATCGAGTTTGGACTTGGATGGCTGCGCAGGCATGACCACACCAACCTCCGGAGGTAGGTAAGTGGGGCTGTCTCTGGTTCCGACGTTGACCACAGGCAGTTGAACATCTGCAATCTTTCTTCCGTAGGCTAGAGGCTAGTCAGTGAAACAAAAGCATATACGGTATGGAGAGCTTACCTTCGACGAAGAAGTCGTAGACGCTGATGTAGCGACCGCTGGACGCTCCGGGCTGCGGCTTCGCAGGCTCAGCCTTCTTGCCCTTCCCTTTGCCCTTGCCACCAGAGTTCTGAGGTGCGCCATCCATCCAAAACTCGACATCTTTTGGTCCGGCACCATGAGCCTTGACGCGTGGCGGATGCTCCAAGCTCCGACCGTCGTACTTGTTGGCAAGGCCGGAAATGGTCTTGACCCTGTGGACAATTTCGCCCTTCTTGTTCTTCTTCTGGGGGAGATGCGTTGTCCTGATCTTGACACGCTTGAGGAACTTCTCCAGTCGAGCTTTGTTCTGAGTGCGGTACGTCTGCATCAGCTGAGGCAACGGCACGTCCTGGTAGAAGGCGCCGTAGCTGACGTTCACGTTGACGAGGACGCGGCAAGTGGCCATGCGGACGCTGGAGAAGAAACCTCTGATGGCGCTCAGGCCGGAGCCGAGGTCCCACTTCTCAGCACCGGGGCCGATGGAGAAGGTCTTGCTCTTGCCGATTGTGGCGAGGTTGTCCTTGGACTTGGCGTGATGGTTCATGAAGATGTTGAAGGCTTGGGTCATGGCATCTGTGTCGCCATAGCGCGTGCCCATGTTCGTGGAGGTCAAGTACTCCAGGAGCTCCTCGACGCTCAAGCAGTTGGTGTACTTGACGCGGACTTTGTACGTCTGGGCCCTCTCAAGCGGCTCATCCTCGCCCTCTGCACGATAAACAATGTTGAGAACAATCTCATCCCGATCCAGGCGCTTCCGCGAAATGAGAGTGGACTTGTAATCCGAAACTATATCGGACACCAATGGAAGCAGCTCAGGCGTCTGCAGCATGAGGCGGACAAGTTGTGTCAGTTTCTTGCCGACAACGGCCGGCGCGACAGCGATGTCGTAGCGATATAGTAGAAGACCCTTGGGCGGGACCAGCTCAAAGTAGTTGGCCCAGAGAGTGACAGGCGTGCCTCTGGTACCGAAACCCGGCCGAACAGGAAAGCCTTCATCCAAACTCAGATTACCGAGACCCTTCGTGTCGGTAACGGCTTTCTGGATGGCATCTTCGGTCTTGGCGACACGGGCATCAGGCGCGGGAATGGTGTTGTTCGGAGGCCTGATGGAATTTAGTTAGAGAAGCGCGTCGGAATAATGTCCCGCGTCTCGGGGAGGACAAACGCGTAGACCTGCGGAGGCGCACCGCCTCGCCCTCCTCCGCCGCCACCACGTCCACCGCGGAAGTCGCCTCCACCGCCACGACCACCACGGAAGTCTCCTCCGCCGCCACGACCACCACGGAAGTCTCCTCGACCGCCGCCACCACCACGGTTGTATCCACCCGACGGCGGTCCCTGGTTGTAGCCTCCGCGACCGCCGCCTCCTGAGAAGCCGCCACGGCCACGGTCAGATCCTCGGCCTCTGCCGTTACCACGATTGTTTCCACTCGACATGGTGTCCGAACGCGGCAGATGCGAGATGGCGTGTGATGCCGGATGCCAACGCGGCGCGGTGTGTGGACGCGGATGAATTGGCTTCAGCCGTTTCCTCCGGTAGAAGCGGGGTTAAGTAAAGGATGATCGGGCGTTGCTTTTTGTGCAACAGTAACAAGAAAACGCCAGCCTGGTTGGTCCGTGCAACCTGCCTTGCGTCGTTCTGCCTTGCGTCGTTCTGCCTTGCTATATTGTTGGGTTGGGAGAGTGCGAGGGTGGATTTCAGGGCGGAAGAATGCAGAGCAGGCGTAAAGAAGTGATATCATTGAACGCAATCGAAAACCAAGAACCTTTGTCCCCATGAACAAGCATCAAACGACGCGTCTATCCGAGAACGCGCATGGCTTCTATAATGAAACGCCTGAACATGTGATGACCACGTGACCCTAATATTTCCAGCATACTCTCAAGAAAAAGATAATCCAAACTGCTTGATCCTTCTCGACCTTCAAACGCAGACAACATCGGTAACCTTGTAATCACCAGCCCTGCCCGTCGCCGCATCGTCGGTCGACGAGACCAACCAGGTGCCCACCCACGTGTCCAGCACCGCCGCCAGCTCATCCGTCGTCTCGTAATCCGGGATAGTGTCGGCGTAGAAGAAGACCGAGAAGGGTGCTTGCGTCGTGTTGTCCCAGTTGCAGTAGCTCTGTTTTCTGTCAGTTTTGTCTTTATTGCGTCATGTTTGGGCATAAAGCAAGCCGTCTTATGCGACGATCTTGGTGCAGGGATGCTCACCGACATGAATTTGGTCGAGCTGGTGGTTTTGTTCCACTTGATCATTGTTTCTGTGAAGGTTGCGTTAGATGGTGCGATTTGAGATTCGGAATTCTTGGTTTGCTTACTCATGAGGATGTTTTCGGCCGGGCTGGCAGGAGTCACCCTTGTGCTGTTCAGGAAGAGGGTGCAGCCGCTGGTGCTGGCCCTGGCGACGACTGCCGGGGCCGCCGAGACCAGAGGGGAGAGAGCGGCGGCAGCCACAGCACCAAGAGTGAAAAGCATTCTGAATGATGGGAGAAGTAGGCGAATAGTCAAAGAGTAGGATATTGATTGCGTTGTGTCTGGATCAAATCCAAGAGATCGGGCAGCCAAGCCTGCACTTATATGCAGAATCAAAACGTCACAGCGGCATACTGCGCCCGTTTATATTACAGAGAAAAGAAAAATGTCTCGGAGATGCAGAGCATGCTTTCCAGGTGGTTCTTGGCAAACACCGGCTGTGCGAGTCAAGCGCCTGGATGGCATCCGGAATTTCCCTCTAATGAGTCTAATCACGCGCAGCGCACCTAGTGGCGCGCAGAAGGCATTTGACCTACGCAATTAGGCAAGTATATAGGGCATCTATCACACTTCCCCTCTTCCCGTTGGGGGATTTCCCATCCAAGCGCCAAATTATGCACGCATGGACCAGTCTGTACCGATTCGTCCCACACTTTTACAACCACGGCGTTGGTTAGGGTTTTGCGAGTCCCAGGTCTTGAGCCCAACAGAAAGACGAGCGATTGGGTTTCCATTGGTCGACACCGTTATTGCGTCCTCGGTTTCCGCCGCGGTGGGCTGAATGATTCAAATGAAGGAGGCGGCGGTACGTTGCTTGCATACGCATACATGCCGGTAGTGGGCCACATGGGAGCCGGACAACCAATGACGTTGGCGCAGGCAAGGACAAGGGACTCACAACTGCACATGCAGCGTGCAGCGTGGTGGAAGTACCGGCCATTGCTGGAAAGACGGTCCGGTAAGTCAGTCAACTGCAAGGTATTCAAGCTGCCCATCTCTCACAAGAGTGGGACCCGTGGACAGCAGAGAAAAAAAAAAGCAAAGGCCCGCACCTTTGCTCCGCATGGCGGCAGTTGCTCGGGCGCCCGGGGTGTGGTGTGGTTTTGGAGCGAGATGTGAAACGTGAGGCCAATCAGAGGTCGCTGCGGTCCCCATAGACCAGGCCACGCGTCGGGATGCCTGAGCCTTTCCAGCTTTAATACACCACCTTTAAGACATTTGCAGAAAACGCCAAGTCGCCCGCGCCGACGCTCCAGTAGCCCACCTGTTCCGCTCCGGCTCCGCCGATATCGCCTGCCTGCCAGCACCCCGAGCTCCGTGTACCTCGGCCGCCTTGCTTCTTTCCCTGTGCTCTTCAGCCTTAAGCAGGCAGATCTTGTCGTCGCTTGTTTCCGCGTTCCATTTGCTAAGCCCATCCTGGGCCACCTCCAGGTCTGTGTTGCGCGGTCCTTTCCGCAGTCTGCACAAATGTATTAGCAATCTGCTTCATCATCACGCCCTGCTCCCAATGCGGAACCAATTTAGCCAAGACAACTCAACGCCACGCTTCTTCCGCAGGACTTGCCTTACGAATCCTCAGCCTTACGAAACACGCTTCGAGACCTCAACGCATCTAGCCCTTTTTCTCCAATCTTCTTCGGGCCCTTCCGCCCGGAATCCAAAGCAACATTCGTCATCAACCCTGCCTCGATGCCCAGCCCTTCCCTGCCCACGTGTCAGCCTTGAACAAATACTTCAGCTCCTCTGGGTTAATCCCTCGGCATAACCTTCAGCGGCCAGCTGCGTCATGAAACAAGCCACTTGCAGGCCCAGTCAGCCACAACTCTAGGCTGCGTAACCTCGCCTCTTGAACCTTGTAGAAATATATCGACGCGTCTAGCCCCTTCTCCAGTTCCTTGTTTCGCGTACTCTGCTGCACACCCCCTACCGCCCATCTCTCCTCGTCAGCCATCTCAGACCACACGCACTCCTCATCGCCTGCTTCGCCAGGTACTTCCCTTCTTCCTCCGTATATGCATTATCCTCCACCAGCTGACTCTTCCTCTCGCTAGCACAGCTTGTAAGAAAGAAGACTTCTACTACTCCCCACCGTAAAAGCGCCCAACGATTTCCAGTCGTGACAAGACACAGAGTCGCTTGCGGAACCAGCCAGCGCAGTCCGGAGCTGCATTCACACGAGAACGGCAACCTACGGGGTTCGGCCGAGAAGATGCTTCGTATTGTCCTCGGCTGCATGAGCAGCGCCGGACGCATATCACAAGGAGCGATGTGGGAGCCCACTTTTGAGGTGTCGGTGTGCGTGTGACGGAAGCCTCTCTTTGCTTTTGGTTCGTGCTGCAACAATATTGACACCGACAGTGTCGCAGGGGTGGGCTGCATGGCGTTGGCTGGGACGGGCCGGGCCGGGCTGGTGCTGACACAACCACTTGCGAGTGCATTGGACAAAGAAGCTCTAGGGAAAAGGGAGGCGTCATGGTGGGGACCACTGAGCAAGGCAGAACAAAGTAGACGATGGAAGAAACGTGCTCAGTTCCGGACTGAGGCTTGTATGCTCTATGGAATTCTAAAGGAGAGGACGCGCTTGTGAGGTATAACGCGGTGACTGAAGGGGCTGACGGGTGGAAATGAAAGACGTGACTTGGAAGAAAGAGATACAGTCAAAAGAAACTAGGGAGAAGTGACGGGCGGTTGTTGCAGCGGACTCAGATGTTGAAATTTACCGCGATGTTACACTTGTCTTTCGTAACGGCGACGGTTGCCGCTTCTCGAGGCGTACCTTTTGTTTACTGGGAGACTGGTGGGCGGTCCCAGTAGCGGAGCATCTGAGAGATGGCGTATTGCCATTCGTTGACAAACGCGCTGGTGAGCTGGGTGACTCCGTCGGCGGAGGGGGTTTTGTTGCCCCACATAGCTGGCTGTGAGGCTTGGTAGCGGGCATAGTAAGGGATCAACTGGCTATGTAAGAGTTAGAGAAGTTGGCCATCTCAATAGCGGTTCATGGCATACTCAGATTGGATTTTGGTGAGGACAAGCCAGGCAAGGTTCCAGCTCTTGTTGCTGGCGGGATCCGAGTAGACGCGGCGTTTGGCTTCCTCAACGCAATCCGAACTGCCATGGCAGAGTAAGTCAGTGAATGGTTCCACACGAACACTTCCACGCCTTACCTAAACGGGTAGTTCCGGGTAAGACTCCGGAGCTCTGTAAGCAAGCCATGGTAATTGACGTAGTATGTCCCTTTGGTTCCTCGAATCAGTTTCACTCATGGATTCTCCAATGCGACTGTGACATACAGGCGAAGGTCATAGGCTCGGACACATCTGCGGAATCGATGGTGGCGAGTGACCTTTCCGCACGTCGGAGCTCCGAGATGGTGTTGATACGATGAGTTTGAAGGGCATTGATGAGCTGCCTCTTCTCATTCTGGAAACTTGGTCAGCTTTGGAAGCAGTGTCGCTATTCAATTGCACTCACCTCGCTGATAGAACCTCCAGGCATATTGTCGAACGAAGGGCGAAGGTATTCACGGGGTGGGGGTCTCTGAAATTCAGTAGGGACAGAAGAACAGGGCATCCAACTGGAAAAGGTATTGAGGGGCTGTTCTTCGGGGTGGGGTGATGAAGTTGATACTGAATAGTTGGACTGCGCTGGTAGATATATACAAAAGATAGGCACCAAAGCTTGAACCTTGTCTTGGATTATGAGATGTACACGCGTGTTGGTGGTGGAGAAAGCTTGAGGCGGAGAGAGCACGGATCGCTCTTTCCTGTCTTGAGGCTCTCATCTTCCGGCTCTCATCAGAGACGGAGAAGGCGAGCTGAACGAAGAAGAGAGGGAAGTTGCGAGGCAAGGATTGTTGTGGAGAAACATGATGATGCGGACGTGAGAATTAGAATACCAGAAGTCGGAAAAAAGGGCTCTGCTACGGCAGTGGCTACTCTGCAGGCTTGGCAAAGCGGCTATGGGAATCTCAAGGGAGGTCAGCATCATTACTCCGGGGGATCAAGTACGGTGGTACTGAAGAGGGCCCTCGAATGGCTTGACAACAAAATGTGGCAGACAGGGATGTTAACGAATAAGATAGTCCAGTGCCATGGTTTGGAATCGACAATCGTTGCTAGCAGGTAGGTTCTTCGTGCCAAATTAAGAACAAGTGCTCCTTCAGTTGGACGGATAAGGGCACGGACTTCGGACGAAGCGGAGGATCCACCGACGTGGGCGTAGGAGAATACGTGCGGAGGCGGCGGGATGGGATTGAGAAAAAGACGGTAGCAACGAGCGAGCAATGCGCAGAGGCGAGATCCGTCAGTGATGGAGGATGGAAGAAAGAATGTGGTTGTGGTGGGGCTTAGCGCACACGCGGCTGGGCAAGGCACGCAAGGGCTGACTGATGCTCACGCCCGAAGATCTGCCGGCGCCCGAGCACGGGCTACTCCACTAACCCACAACCCAGCGAAACCCTCGCGACGATCCACCTACCACCCTCATCGACACCTGCACACCTGACTCTCCTCCACTCTCTAGTCCGTTGCACATCATCAACTCTCCTCCTGTGGTATGCACGAGCGATGGGTGTACAAAATTCGGGTCAACTCCTACACCCGAGCACGCCTCACTCCCAGCAGTGCTGACCGACACCTTGCACCAATCACTGACTATCCTTCAGGGTCTTCATCCATGCCTTCTCACCCGCCACATCGTCATCACCTTGATCTCAGGCACCTAGCTCCACCATGCCTCCAGTCCACGAGACCGTCCTCACCTCAGAATAAGCAGCCATTCGTATTTTCAAACGTGGCTTCACCACTGAGCCACACACCGTCTTACATCATGACACTCACTCCCGTTTCCCGGGAATCACGATCCCGCCCAGCCACCAACGCCTTACTAGATCCCAGTCCGCCAACCACTGCCCTGAAAATAACCTTAAATGTTAAGCTTCAACTGCCGCTCACTGCCAGGGTCACTGCCACACCCACATATCAGCCTTATCCGACCCGCAAGCCTCGGAGGGGGCGTTGATCGACGAGAACTGCGGCTTGCCGCCTCGGCTTATTTGCAGGTACTTCCTAGGTGGGTAACTTTGGTTCCAAATCCCGCTGTCCCCGTTGGCCGGTGGAATCATTGCCCGAAGACATTCTGTCACCATGCGAAAAGTTGCATGCTAACCTCCTGATAGCGGAGTCCCAGCCCTGGTGAATGAACCGGTATCTAGCATCAGCCACGGTCAAGCGTCCAACCTTGCGACAAGCTCGCTGTCCATCATCTCGCTTCTTCTCAATGCTTTCAGGAACATTCCATCCCGAATGTCCTTCTACCGCATTCATCGTTCTTGGTACCAGACGCTCGGTGGTTCCAAGGAAGCTTGATGCCTGCTTTCCTGCTTCACAGCTCTTTACCACTTTCTACCATCACTAAGCCACAAGCAACCCATCACTATATCCACGAATCTAGGATTCATTATCCCTGCTTCACGGCATACTCCGTTCCCAGGTCGCGAACCTGGATGTCGATCTCGAGTACCCGCTTACGCCAATCGCTGTCAGCCGATCTTCGCCACCCATGAGGACCGACAGTCTCGAATGCTTTTTCTCTCACCATATCCTGCCGTTTCACGGCATTCCGATTATTATGGAGGAAGTGGCGATGCTCATGATGGTCGTATCAGCAACCAGTCTTACCTCTTTCCCAAGTTCGACACCGACTTCACACCGAGTGATGCATTCGCCACAGATAACAAGCATCAAGATGCGAGAGCACACATGAACTGCTTCAGGTCAACAATACGTTGTACGACGTTACCTGATATGTATGTGGGTGGATGGCGCGTCTCCGGGCGTTACGATTCGGAATTATCGCGCACCGCCTCTTTTAGCTTCGGAGCCTGCGGTCGTGGGGGCTGGGAATATTCTCCAGGATGTCCCACGTCGCTGAAATGGAATGGGAGCTCGCGCCATCCACTCTGACTGCCGATCTTTTAAAACCTCATCTCTGTCCATACGCGCTTTCCATATACCCTTGGCGCACTGAGTACGTTTTCAACGCTCAATCATTTTTCTCGCTTCCACTTGACATGCTTTCAGTGTACCAGTCCAGCACGAAGGAGCCCGGCGTGAACAACCAGGAGGCTAGCTAAGTCGAGGTTTTCAGAGACACCCTCGCCGAACGCTTCATCGACTTGACGGGAGCCGACAGCCTAGAGGATTGGAGACTTCCAGTGGAGCTCGAACTGCCACTACTCCCCACGGTCGAGATGTTACTGGATATACAGATTGCCAAGAGAGGAGACCACAGCGCTCCAGGAGACATATGCACCCCAGCCCTACTTTGGTCTCAACAACACAATCATCGGCACCATCCTGGCCCTTCGTGAGAATGCAACATTGCTGCAATACATGTGGGCCTTCTTTCAACGAGGCGCCGATGAAGGTCTCGACCGTTGCCTCTGAATGATATTGACTTCACCAGTCGCAATGGGGACCTTCCCCCAGGAGCTGTGACGGTCCGTTGGGTTCCAACAGTGTTGGTGGAGGACTGCAATCCCCTGCATACTTCGTCTCACAAGTGCAGATGGAGAAGCGATGACGTTTGGAGGCCTCCAAGCATCCGCAGGCTCGACATCTGCCGACGGATCCCACCCATTCGTCAAGTTCCGAACGTTGTCAATGCTTCCAGCAATCTCCCTCCACTTTCAACCCAGGAAAGGAACTCAGCACACCACGGAAAGTGCGAAAGACTCGCTGAAGATCTACACCGAGTTCCTGTACTGCGGTTAGGATTTGGATGCCAGCAAGGACCTGGGCGACCTACGAGTACCTCACATTGGTTTCACCAAAAACCGGACTCACCTGGAATCCTCCAAGATCACTGACCAAGAGCGAGAGAGGAGCAACGAGAAGGTCATTGCACTGGCAAAGGAGCTCCAGCTCGACACGTCCATCGACGTCTGCTACATTGGCATGGATGTCGTTCAAGGCGCAGGCCCACTCCTCATTGGCCTGTTTCTCGAGGAATCCACGAACCCCAGATACAGTGCTTGTACTGAGCTTGTTCGCAATGCACGCAAGGTTGAGATCCTGGTGGCCAATACCCAAGTCATTGCTGCTACTGCCATGTGGACCCAGGGCCTTTTCGAGCTCCGCCACCAGTACGACGACGACCCCAACGGCACTGTCACGGGTCTAGGAACGGACTTCTTCTTCTTCGCGAAGGAGAAAAAGTACAACTACGACCTTGATGTTGACGACGAGGACCATCTGGTCTCTTTTTCACCAGCAACATGTGTTGCATACAACCTCGTATCGGACAATGTCCAAGTACCTTTTCCGCCATGGTTAGTGTGACAACGTCTGCCCAACGACATAGAGGACAAGAGCAGCGCTGGCGGCAACCCCACTTTGGACCAAGTCTAACAGCTGGTGGTCAACCGTATGTCCGTCCTGCCGACTGGCATGCATTCAGTGTGCTGCGTGAGTGCCGCTTCGACCAAGTCCATCACACCAGATTCTTCCGCATCGGTGTCAGGATCTCAGGATCTGAGAGCTCGACGCCATAGCCTGGTACCTGGGTCATCATAGACCGCAACGGCGCGAAATTCGATGGAATTGTGTCAAGTGCTAACGCCCAGGACGACTTTGTCGTCGTTGCCACCACAAAGGACAGGGGTCAGTTCTCTTCCACTGGCCCAGAGCACCATGCCCTACGTGTGTCGGGTACTCGACGGCTCATCGAGGCCAAGGCCAACGCCGTGAAGCATACAATCCAGCGCCTGCCTCCACCTCGCGTTGGTTACCTTGATCCCAGGCTGTGGTTGTGGGGTGGATGGAACTCACCCACCAGGCCGCAGGACCTTCGCGCAGACCTGGGTATACACCCTACATCAACAACCACATCTCCAGGCTCTACCAAGGCTTGGACAATGATCAGCAGAAAGCCTTCAGGGCTTCGTTCTTCGAGGTCAACGACAGCCTTGCTCTGATCGATGGCCCCGGTGGCACTGGCAAATCGGAGACGCTGATCTCCATCGTCCTGGCGGCTGCCATCAGCGGCAAGAAAGTCAGGGTTGTAATGCCCTCCAACGCTGCCATCGAGCAGTTCTTGGTGCGGCTGCTCAAGAAGACGGTGCAGATGCAACTGGAGGGTATGGTAAACCCCACCAGGCTCTACACCGCAGCGGTGGAGCGGACGGCATCGGGCAGGGACGAAGCGGATAGGGAGCCTCACTCACACAATGCCGCGTTCATGTCCAACATCATGACGGAGGAGGAGAAGAACTTTGTTGTTGAGCATACGATTGGTTTGGCAACGGCCATGAACTCACATGCGCTTTTCTGGGCGCGAGTCCACGCTGGCCTCGACCCCTCCGACCCGCTCAACGACGACCCCAGCGACCCAGAGATTGCGAGGAAGTACTTGACGCTGCGAGCATCCGTACTGTCGTCCCACGTCGAAGGCGCGCTTTCCAGGAAGGACAGAAATCTGTTCGAAGAGATGGAATTCGCGATCAAGTGCAAGGTGTGCGACGCCACCAACATACTCCTGCACACCCCAGCCCGCACCATGGCCAAGGAAATTGCCATGTACCGCGCCGACATGGTTGTCTTTGACGAGGCCGGTGCCGCCGGCATTGGCGAGCTTTGTCAAGTCCTGGAGGTCAACGACCCCTTGGAGGTCATGATCCTTGCTGGCGATACGAACCAGCTTCCGCCTTACGATCCGGGAGCCATGACATGAACCTCGGAGTTCTCGATGTCTCTGTATCTGCCGCTCCTCGACCTTGCCAGCGCAGTGGTAAACCGCAAGTGCGCAGTGGTAAACCGCAAGTGCACACTGCCGGAACAATCAGGATCGCTCCCACCCCGAGCTTCGACACATCATTACCCCCTTGTGTACGGCCGATCCTTCATCAATGCATACCGGTGATGTTTAAATACTGCCATCCTAGCCCTTGGTCAGTCCTAAAAACTTCCACAAGGCATGTGGCACTCTTGCAGTTTCCCGTACTTCTGCAACCCAAGCCCATTGTTCAAGCCGCTGCACCTAAAGGCATGGTAGACTTGGAGGCCACAGAGGTGATCAACAAGGGAAAGCTACAGGTAGCGGTCGCCGTGTTCGCAAGAGTGTCACTGGTCAAGTACCAACGAAAGCACCTTGATCGCTGTGAGATTCTGGCGCGATGCCAGCAATCAGAGAATGACATCCTGCATGATGCCCTTTTCGGATCTGAGCTCTTCGATGAGAAGGCTATGACAATCGTCGCATGCTCCGCCGTCTCTAGCATGCACCATGTAAAACCTTTGATTGTAATCCAACGCAGGGAAATTGACCGACTGAGGTCGTTGGCCGAGTCTCAACGGGAAGAAGCACAGCACGTCCACGCCTCCCTCCACGAATCCAAGGAATGCTCGTCGATGCCCACGGTGCTCGCGAGCGTTGTGACCTCTTTTGCTTTGAAGTCACAAAGCCTGGTGCGCATGCAACGTTGGGATCTGGAGTCGAGGCTCCAGAACAACACCTTGCAGCAGAAGAACATCAGCATGCAGGAGCAAATCTTAGCTTCAACTGCAGAAGTAAGTCAGACTTGACAACCAGTAGTAGCCAATACTAATCCAATGCTATTCAGGTTGATCGCATAGAGCGCGAGCTCGGAGACCTCCGCCACCAACTGTTGCAGCAGAAAATGCTAGCTGGATCCCTAGGCAAACAACTTGTTAGCACAACATCGTGGGCTTTCGGAAACTCAAAGCGCATACAGCACGAGCTCGAAGACCTCCGCCACCAATTGTTGCAGCAGAAAATGCTAGCTGGATCTCTAGCGAAACAGTTAGCCAACGCAACAACGTGGGCTTTCAGGAATTCGAGCCGCATGCAGCGCGACCTCATCGAAGCACACCAGGGAAGAGAGCAGCAAAAGGAAGAAGCAGAATATCAATGGCGCGTCGGAAGGAGCCAACGGCGCAAACTCGACGAGTTACACCAGCAAAAAGCAAAGCAGGAGGAAGAAGCTGAGCGTCTGCGTCGTGTCATAACGCACCAAGAGGACGACCTGAAGGAATTCCGCCGAGGACGCGCGCAGCAGGATGTGCTAGTTGCTACTCTTCGCAGTCAGTTGGTCAGTACCACGGCCTGGGCGTTCGGGAACTCGAAGTCCAACATCAACATCAACAGGCAATCACTACACATGTGTTTGGCAAAGGAGTGAAGGAATATCTCAAATTCACGAAGGAACGCGAGGAAAATAGACAGCTTGAGGAGCTGGTTAATTCTCTTCGCGGAGAGCTGGAATAAGCCAACGAATGGACTTCCACGATGCAAGGAGACCTCCATGTCCTGGAAACCAAGGTCCGCCGATTGGTGATGAATGGGTTGGCTCTCATTGCCACTCAGGATGAGAAGGTGGGCAACATGGAACGCCAACAATACCTCCGAATCGCACAGCTTGAAGCCAAGGCGGAAAGGACAAACGACTACATCGACGTTCTCCAGGCTGACCTTGAAGCCAAACGGGCTCGTTCTGGACAGTTGGAAGTCGATCTTCGTCAGGAACGCTACGAATCTGGTCAGATGAGCCGCCTGAGTTGCGTCCTTGTAATTTGTTGTGTGTGGGCGAGGGCGGAGCTTAACAGATCCCAAGCAACGTCGACAAAGCTGGTGGCAGAGAAGAATGTGCTCCAGCAGAAAGCCCAGAAAAATGCCCAACAGATCCGCCGAGTCGAAAAGGGCATACAAGTCATGGCCATAGTCTTGAACTCTACGTCAACACTGTTGGATCAAGCTGATACCGACTTGGACGAGATAGACCGTTTGATCAAGACGGTACTTCAGCCAAGAATCCTGCAGATGGAAGAGCAAACAAACGATTACTACGACGCTCTCCAAGGAAATGACAGAACGTACGACGTTCATAATGGAGCACATCTGTGCTGAATTGCCCAACCTGACGTGAACGCGACTGGAGGAGATATATGATGAGGCGGAACATTGACGGGAACGCATGGCTATGTGGATCACCTCAAAACATGTTCTATTTAGCTTAGTCTCTTTGCAGCTTAGGGATCACCACTTTGCAGATTGTTTTCGAAATGGAAGTCCGGTTTCAAACTAATTTGACGCTTGGCGGACGAAAGCACTTGTGTCCATGTGAGCTCGTCCGCGGTGAAGGCCTCCGAAAAGGAGGACTGGGGAGTCTACAGGCCAACGTGAGCATGCAAGTAGGTTTTGAGAGTATGCTGTAAGAAGCTCCGCCTCCGCTGAGCCGACTTCGGCAAGACCTTGCCCAATATCGCACACATACAAGAAGACTTCACCATGCACTTACCTACGCACGTGACACCACTGTTCCGGTGGACCCCTCAAACCCATTTGGGTTAGATTAGCCAGTGAACGTGTCACTGCGCGCCTCTCTCAGTTGAACCACCATCCTTTTCCACCTCCTTCACCAACCTGCTACCCCAACGTCAACCTTCACGACCCCGCTGCTGAGACGGATTGTCTTCTGGATTGTTTTGCGCATACTGTGCAACAATCCAAGCACCTTTCGAGATCATCGGTGAGAGCATGCCCTTCAGATCTTCCATGATTCTTCGCTCAAGTCGCTGACATTGACCGCCGAAGCCCGCCGTTGCCGCACAACCCTTTGGATTGTTGTGTGCATACTGCGCAACATTCCAAACACCTTTCAAGTTCACCGGTGAGAGCATGCCCTTCAGATCTTCCATACTCTTTTCGCTCACATCGCTGACATTGACCGCCGCAGCCTGTCGTTGCTGCAAACTCTTCCATCAACCGGAAACACCCACCAACATCACCACATTAACACTTTTCTTTCCGTTGGCGACACCCGCCAACACCACCATTCGACATGCCGCCGTCCGAAGCTCATAAGGCCCGCTACATACGTAATTTACGCTTAATATGTGGTGACTCCTACGAAGAATTGGTTCCCAGCAAGATCCGCCCCCCAGGTCACCAAACACTGGAGTCGTTTAGCGCAGATTCGCTTCGTTTCATCGTACATGGATGCGTGGTAGACGGGCACATCAAGACATATGCGCGAGGATTAAGCGCCCTCGTCCCCGTACATGAATTCGTCGCCCCACGTCATTTCAAAGAGTTCGCCCAAGTAAGGGTTAATGATGCAGGATTGGACGGGGACAACATTATATCCCACTGTCGGAGCATTGGCCAGAATGGCCGCGCCAAGGACGGCGATTACGGTACTAAACCCTTCCCATTTCCCAGACTCATACACTGACACTCCCCAGCCACTGGCTATGTCAATACCATGGCAAAATTTCGCAAAGTAACCGGTAAACCCCAACTGCTACCTCATGAGGTACTACAGAGGACAGAGGCGAGGCTGAGCGCACAAGGTACTCGATATACTCTTCCAAAAAGCGTACAGTGCTGACTCTATCCACTAGGGCTTCGGATAAGCTCGCTGCCCTTGAAGGACCTGGACGACGATGCCCACGAGGCGTTAAACCGGATACGCCGTGGACGAGGAGAGGTGGATCCAGTTTTGCTACGGGGCACACAGGCTGTTGTGGTAATGGAGCCGGCCGGCGATGAACTGGCCGGCGTCCAGTATCCTTGGAGAGTGGCCTGGAGAAACCGTACACCCGTACATCCAGGCCTACCCGAACACAACGGGCCAAACATGTCAACTTTAATCGCGAAGAGTTTAATGCAGCTCTACTGGTCCACAATGGATCGGCCCATGGCTGAGCGGATGATAGCCAACATACGAGACGACTCACCGCCACCATCTCCACAGCCAGCGGGCCGTTCTACGACAGGCCCGGACAATTTGGCCAGGGCTTGGGCCGATTTGGTCAAAAACGATCCCGCCTTCCTCTCGCGTCAAAGGACCATGAAGCTCGTCAACCGCCAACCATCGTTCGAGTTGGACGCAGTGGAACATATACTAGGCCTGATCACAGGTCATACCGACCTTAACTTCGAACCAGAGATCACACGAGGTTTGGCGGTGGGTGATGGTACGTACGACGACACGACCGTCGCATTCGAAGCAATGCCGCGCCTTTTCACCCTCTTCTTCCTGGAAGGCGCCAACGTCGCGTTGGATGAGCACATGGTGCCAATTTCAAAGGTTTTGAGCATTTCAGTGTGGATGGCCGGAGACGGAGAACGCCCATTCCTGGCCACGACTCAAGCGGAATTCCAGAGTGGTCTCTACCTTCAGCGCCACGCCGACGACTCCTTCGCTGGCTTCATGGTCGTGCAACGCGATCCGGAGACTGACGAGGGAGTCATTTATTGGACGTTCCAGCCTGACGCTACGATCACCACAAAGCGCGAGACTCGGGGTGGACTTTTCAGCGAGGCTCTGGCCAACCGGTTTGCAGTGCCGTTGATGGTCATTTTCCGGTGTTTGTGAGAAGCATGGCGTTGCGGAAGAGCCTTTAACTGGGTACATGGAGTTCAAAAGTCCATTACATATAGATAGCGAATCAAGAGCCTCTACAATCATAACAGCTTCCCTTGCTTGTTATTTGCTTGCTTTGCTGTTGCGTGTGAAGAGTGGTCATGTCCTCCCAATCTTTAAACTACTACACTCAAAGCGCGGTGTGGCTCTTGTATTTGGATGTAGTGCTCGTTGCCTCCTATGATAGAGTCCCCATGGCAAGCTAAAGTTAGAATCTAGAACGCTCTCACTACGTGTTCTATCCCTCGCCCAATACATGGTGAAAGGATGTCGCAGCTCCGCCAGCAAGCCTCATCCCGAACGTTTCTGTCGAATATCTTGACATCATAATCGGCTTCTGTCTACATGTAATATCTGAAGAACATGCTGTCCCGTGCACACTTGAATGTGCACCTGCCAAGCCCGACATGTTTTACCGGGTGCCTATATAACTACGTCTACCCATGCTGCACCCAATCCTCTACCTCGACACCCCACTCCACACGCCCACCTCAAGCCGCGCCCACCTCTAGCCTTGCACATCACCAAAAGCTCCTCAACAAGGTAAACTGACACACCCTCACCTCACTTCAATTGATCGCCACTGACAAAGTCAATGTAAAGCCGGCCAGCAGCATGAACGCTACTCCTGACGGCCCGGCCCAGAAGAGGGGCGCGGATGATGAGATTGTAAGATCCTGAGACCTTTGACTGGAAGACGTATGCTAACGATACTGTCTAGGATCCTGAGTGGATCAAGAGGATCAAGAGATCTGAGGTCGAAGTTGGCCTTCTGTCGGCCAGGGTCAACGAATTGGAGAAGGATGTCAAAAATTCGGCCGAAAAGAAGGCCGAGATCAAAAAGGAGGTTGCCGACATCGAGGGCTGTGTTCAGGCTGGCCATGCGAAAATCGAGGAGGCCACGCTGGCCATAAGAGAGGCAGACGCCAAGCTGGTGGAACTCCAGACCCAGATCGCGCAACATGAGGTTCATGCCGGTAGCTGTTAGCAGAGGTTGCGCAAGGAAAAGGAGTCGACCAAGGTCCAGGAGAAGAGGCTGGAGGAGCTAAAGTCGAGGCTTGCAGCTGGTGAGAAGGACGAGGAGGAGAAGACCAAGATGCTCCAAGAGGTCAAGGCTGAGAGGGATGGCGAGCTGAAGGAGGGCCTCCACAGTTTCGCAGACAGGTTGGGCGCCACTGTAGATACGGTATCCTTCTCCGCCAAGAAGTGACGGGCATTACAGGCGGGATCGTCTGTAGTCCTCAAAAAACTCGTCGGGCTTCTATAGATTCGGTGCTTCTTATAAAGGGGTATTCAGTTGGCAGCTGTTCTTCGCATCCGCTTACGAGAGCCTATTCGATACGTGCCTGCAGTTGGTGAGCATCCCGACATCGTGTATGAAGACGATAAAACAGTGCACCTCGAGCTGGTAGTTATTGCCTAAATCATATATGAGTGTTCGGGGAGGGTATGAAGCAGGGTCTCAGATAACGTCCTCATCGTCATGCCAATCAAAAGAGAGCAAGGGTATTCTGGCTGAAGCCGTGTTTCATTCGTAGGGAGTTGAAGCAGCCCTCAGGACAGCATTGACATGTCGATATATATACGCCTGTCCGTTCTTGTCTAACCCAACCCATTGTGTTTGTGTGGTCGCGAACTCTGACTAGACACTACACAACTACCATTCATTCGCGGCCCCCTCCACAAAGCTTGGTCGCAAACAGCCCAAGCCATATCTTTCTTTCAATCACCCCCCCGATCAAACCTCCCTCAGCACAAAGCCAGCATCGCCACCATAAGCCTCCGCACAACCGCCTCCTCCTTCTTCCCCCACAGCCAAGCATGACCCTGAAAAGCACCATCTCTAGCTCGCCCAGAGATGGGGGTGTGTGATGTTACTCACGAAGCCGACGTGTTTCTGCAGGCCAGAGACAAGCGCGACTTGAAGTGAAACGCCGTGGTCTCCGTCTTCCTCCGCATCCTGGAGTACTATTCCGGCATCTTGTTCCTCACGACGAACAAGGTTGGTAATTTCGACGAAGCTTTCAAGTCTCGCATTCACATTCCGCTTTACTATGCGTCCTTGAACCGCAAGCAGAGCAAAGAGATTTGGAGCGTGAACCTAAGGAGGATCGCTGAGAACTATCAGGATCTCGAGTTCGACCGCGCTGCTATCCTGGACTGGGTCCTGGGGAATTTTGACGACTGCGAGGACGATAGCTGCGGCCATAGAACGGCTGGCAGACCTGCAACGCCTGTCAGACTGCCTTTGCCATTACCCAGTTTCAGGGGAAAGGCAGAACAACCAAGCGGAATTTCGACATTGTTGCCAAAGCGAGCAAACAGTTCGATGAGTACCTCGAAAAGGTCCATGGAGGTGACGATGCTGCGCTGGCACAGCGGTTCATGTATCGCTATGATGACGCTCCATACATCCCTTTGATGCCTCTAGAACCTGAGCGGCTTGCGAACTCCAGAGGACGCCAACGGTCCAAGAGAGCGCCAGGATCCAGCACGTCGAGCACAGCAGGCACAGCATCGTGAGCTTGCGGCGCAGGCCCGCGATGCCGAAGACGTTTCTCAGCAGCTGCCAGGCGGAGGCGGTGGAGCCGTGCTGGAAGGCCAAGGAGGCGTAGGGGAGGGCGGCGGACTCGGCGTTGCGGAGGAGGGCGCCCAGGGAGAGGCGGTGGGAGAGGAGGGCGAGGGCGGTTTGGAGGCCGTGGCCGATGACGAGGTTGTGGGCCACGTCGATGGCTTTGGCTTGCTTCCAGGTGAGGTGGCCGGCTGCGTAGGTGATGGCGAAGAAGTCGCCGAAGGTGTGGGAGTTTAGGATGCTTTCGTGGCAGATGGCTCCGTTGGGGAAGGGGGGGGCGGGGGTGTCAGTTGGTTGCTGCCGGTGTTTGGAGATGGTACTGACGGTCGAGTTTGTCGTTGGTGTCGCTTTCGTTTCCCACGGCACCCATTGCCAGGAGAATGATGATTGAGGGGAGGAAAGAGCAGGGTGCTCCGCCGCAGAAGATGAGGATGTGGCGGACGGAGCCCCAGAGGCTTTGGCGACAGCTGGTTGACATTTACGTAATAACCTCTTTTGTCTGCCACGATTGGTGCGGGTGGCAAGGGAAAGAAAGGACGAATCGATGCTTCATGAAATTACCATCGGGGCAGTGGCATTTATCCTACTATCCAGGAGTCTGCTGGGAAAGTTCCCCAGCGAGAAGCGTCCCGACGACCTGGCGAGCGCCACACCCATTTTCTTCCTCAATGCAGACACTAAGTGCAAACCGGTTAGAATTTACCTTCCCTGTGTGACCTGCGCTAGCAATCTCCAGGTAGCACTGCAGTGTGAAGGGAAATGTAGGCAACTGGATATGTTCGAGAAAGGCGCCAAAGTGCGGCTTAATGATGACGCACTTGGTGGAGCGAGTAGGCTAATGATGTAACGAACTGCAGGGTATAAGATCACTGATTATGAGAATTTTTGGCGAATGAAAAGTTCGGAGCCATCATGGTGTTCGGGCCAGGTGAGGCGGGCGGAAAGAGGTCGCCGCCTCAAGGTGTAGCCGCGCCCTGATGCTGGCGACGACTTATTTTACAGGCTTCGGCGAAGCTTGCCGAAGCTTGACCAAGCTTGCATTCCAGCTTCCCCGCAACACCTCACTTTCTCATACCCGGGGTATCCGCCACTTCACCTTGCCCCACTAAGCTTGTCACGTCTAGCTCCCGCCTGCCTGCGTCATTGACCTTCACCTTGGCGTCCGGCAAAGCTACAAAAGCCGCAGGTTCCCCTCCAAACCCGTCTTGGATGCTCAGCTTACAATCTTTAGACTGTCATTTCGTCATGTTCGTCAGACATATAGCCGTCACCGCAGCCGCAATTGGCCTTTGCGTTGAAGCCGCTGTTGTTGAGCTCCGCGAAGCCACTGCTACCGCAGATACTTCGTCGCCGACAAGCGTTCCGCAGTACTTTCAGACAAGCCCGGAGCTCTATGCAGGTAATGCGTGCACACAAGGTACAAGTCTATCCAATTGACTCAGAACATCAGGTCCGACGGCAACCGGAGAAGCTCCCTTCCTCGCTCAAACAAACGCCGCACCTTTCTCCCACGTGTCCTACATTGCGCCCCAGCCGCTTGAAACACAGCAACCTATCGTGGGAAACAAGGACAATGGCAACATCTTCCAGCAGATGGGACATTTGAGCCCCTACTTCGCCAATCCGGACGGCTTTGGAGTCGACGAATATCCGCTCCCAGCGGGTGCCAACATTGCCCAGCTGCACATGCTTCACAGACATGGTTCGAGATACCCAACCTCCAACGATGGCTCGGTAACACTGGCGCAGAAGATTGTAAATGCGTCGGGTACCTTCAATGCAACGGGCGAATTGGCCTTCTTGGATGGTTGGACAAACAAGCTGGGCGCTGAGATTCTGGTACCGGTGGGAAAGCAACAGTAAGTTGGAATCAATGGCCATTTTAACTGCCATCAAGGGTCTAATCCTCTCGTCAGGTTGTTTGACTCGGGCGTGTCCCACTATTACAACTACGCCCACCTGTACCCCAACAATGGCAGCAAGATAATTGCCAGATCCACGACCCAGGACCGGATGACTCAATCTGCCGAGTACTTTTTGGCGGGTTTCTTCGGTCTCCAATGGCCAGAGAATGCCACCTTGGAGTTGATTATCGAGCAGCCGAACTTCAACAACAGCCTTGCGGGGTCCTCTCGGTGCAACAACTCCAACGCCCAAGTTAACATGGGCGGTTTGAATGGTATGGTTACCGGCCCTGGTGTGTTCAGACAAATACTGACTGCATCAGCATCGGCTCAGTGGGCCAGCATCTATCTTGTCAACGCAACCGAGAGAATCAAGCCGCAGGTGGAAGGCCTCGACTGGACCATATCTGATACATGTCAGCACCCCCTTTCTCTCGAAAAATATCCACTCACCATGCTAACCCCTATCCCACAGATTACGCCCAATCCCTCTGCGCCTACGAAACAGTCGCCCTCGGCTTCTCCCACTTCTGCAGCCTCTTCACCTACGAAGAATGGCTCGGCTACGAGTACAGCATCGACCTCTGGTTCGCCGGCGGCAACGGCTTCCAATCGCCCACCGGCCGCGCCGTCGGCATCGGCTACGTGCAGGAGATCCTCGCCCGCCTCAACCACCACGTCATCGACACGCCCACGGCCCAGGTCAACGTCACCCTCGACAACAACACGGCCACCTTCCCGCTCGACCAGGCCCTCAACTTCGACTTCAGCCACGACACCAACATCATGTCCATCCTCACCGCCTTCGGCCTCAAGCAGTTTGCCCCCTTCATGCCCGCCACCGATTACACCACCAATCGCTCGCTCGTCGTCTCCCATATGGAGCCGTTTGCTGCGCGCCTTGATATCGAGGTCATTGAGGCGCCGCATCCGGTTTTATCTGCGCGTGCGGGCGGCGGGGCTGCGTACAACGACTCTGGTGCGCCGACGAAGTATATCCATTTCCTCCTGAATCAACGCACTGTGCCTTTGTATCGCAGCTTCCCGGAGTGTGGGGCGCGCGATGATGGGTGGTGCGAGTTGGACACTTTCATGAAGGTGCAGCAGACGAAGCTGGCGGAGGCGGAGTACGATTGGAGTTGCTGGGGTGATTATGAGGCTGTGGCGTATGGAGAGGTTACAGATGGGGTGCCGGTTGCGAGACCGACGGGGGAGTCTGTTGAGGTGGAGCTGTGAGGGAAGGTGGGTGATCGTAAGGTACAATGTGGGCTTTTGTATCGGAATCAAGGCCAATCATAAACGCCTGTACAATGAGGCGCTAGGACCTCTGAGGAGCCTCGTGCATGAAGCGCTGATCTTGTAAGCGAGGCTCTCATATTAGACGAGCCACTTATATCATCCCGCCACCGAATTTGAGGTTACACTTAAGATGAGACCTCATGGCATGACCCCGCACCAAAGCTGACATCCATCGAGTAAACCACTGCGGCATCACCATCCTCTCCCAACCCTCAAGCTCTCCCGCCTCAAGCTCCAGCTCATCTTGACCTCCGGCTACGAACTATGGACGATCACGCCCCTCATGGAATCCAGGATTGTCCGGGCAGCGAATGCCCATTCTATCCAAGCCTTGCTCAGATGCTTTTACCCGGGGAGGATGGCCGTACTGTGTTCCGCCACATTCGCAACCCCGCAACCCCTTTCTGATTATTCCGAAGTCTTCCACAGACACTGTGATGAATGTGTCGCAGCCGAGACGGAAGAAGATAGGCTGTGTGCCTTTTGTAGGCACCTCAGGCTTCGCCACCTATTCATATGTCTGAGAAAACAAGAGGTGGAGCGGTATCCAGTCGTCGACCTTGGCAATTTCCCCCACCTGGAACGCCAGAAAGCTTGCCACTTCTGCAACATGATCGTCAACATGTTTTTCTACCCTTTACCATTACCTGAGTACTATTCAGTGATGGTATGCGTCAACACAGAGGTACCACTCGAGTCACGATCGGTACTCAGAAACCTCGATCCTCCTGATATTGTCTTCTTCCAGGGTGATTCTTCAGGTGAAACGTTTGAGGAACCGAGATTTGCACAAATCAGAGATCGTCTCTCTGCTGAATCAACTGGTGCTGGAAATTCAGTCCAACCTGATGTAATTTCAAGCGAGTACGTGGACTGGTCGAAAGTGAGGTCATGGCTGAAAGAATGCGACAACCAGCACGGCTGCTCTTTAAGAAACCAAGGAACCCCAGTTGCGCAACTTCCGCACGGAATGAACTTGATTGACGTATATCAAGAGTGCATTTCACGTGCACCCCCTTTCCCACAATTCGCGGCCTTAAGTTATGTATGGGGAGAAACAAGACCTGACGAGCTTCACGCCATGAAATCAAACAAGAACGAGTTGAGCCAACCAGGAGGCCTCCGTTTGGATAGCCTTCCAAGGACAATATCTGATGCCATGACTGTCTGCAAGGAGCTGGGCGTTCCCTACTTATGGGTTGATCGATTCTGCATCACACAAGATGACGAGGACCAGAAGCACACTCAAGTCATGGCCATGGATTCTATCTACTCGGGTGCAAGTTTCACGATCTGTGCCACGGCAGCGCAAGACTCTCAAAGTGGACTGCCCGGCGTTGCGCAAACTCCAAGGCCTTTTCCACGACCCCGTGCTTGGATAGCGGGCATGGAAATACTACCGATATTACCAGATATAGCCAATTCTGTCATTAACCGCAAATAGAATCGTCGAGGCTGGACATTCCAGGAATTCAAGCTGTCAAAACGACTCCTCCTCTTCACGGAATGGCAGTTATTTTTCAAGTGCTTCGAGGAAACCCAAACGGAAGACTGCCTTACTGAAGAAGATGATGAGTATTTGCTTCTGTTTCTTTTCCAGGTGCCCAAAAGTGCTCGCCATATGACTGTTTTCGAGCACTATGCGGGATGCGTGGAATTCTACAATGATCACAACCTCACATACGAGTCTGACATCTACAACGCTTTCGCCGGCATTCTCAACAGGCTGTATCCAAACCATGAAGAGTGCACTTGTAGCATGCCGGAAAAAGACTTTGATGCTGCTGTGTTGTGGGAGATGAAATTTTCCACGCCATCGCCTCGGACTATCATGGACATTGTGGTGCCTACATGGCCTGGGCATCAGTTAGAGGATTCGTGGAATTCGGTTCGATTTCTGGTGCCGTCGCTAGATGGACGCGCCTCGATGAGCAAGGTAGGGAGAGACTCATCATGGCAACAGGCGACAGCAGAGGATTCTGGGAAACGCACCATGTCCAAAACCAGGACTCGGACCTTCGGATGACCACTTCCGCTACCAATGATCCTCGTCAATACATTCTAGCAGCATGGTCCTGCTGCATTGAGGCCCCTCTGCCGCAGATCTCCAGGTCAGGCGTTTCTCCCAGTTGCACTTCGATGGAGCTGACTCAGCGATGGTCAACATATGGAGATTTCTGGAGAGAGGCTCATGGTAATCAGAGCTTTCCCGTACCAAAGTTTGCCGCGGAATACTTCATCCCAGGCCCAGAGAGAATCCTAGTTCGGACGTCGGTGGCTAATCTTCAGATGTTGAGGAAGCCGTGGCACGAGCTCGACACATGGTACCCAGCAGAATCTTGGCTCTTTGATAGTAGCGGTTGGTGTATGGGAACTTGCAAATGCCAAAATCGGTCGCTGAGAAGGAACTAGGAATGGCCAGAGCTCGTGCAGGAGCTGGGACGTTCCGTGTGCTGGCGCTCTCCGTGGGAGAGTCAGATGGAAACCTAGTGAGCGATGTCTACAAAAAAGACGAGGAGTTAGAACATGATGTTGACTTGGGAGGGTGAGTTGAACTATTCTTACTTCTGTCATATCCATGCCACTGATACTTCAAGCTGGCCCCGATTCGACTCCCCATCACCACCGGAACCCCCCCGAAAACGTCCGCGAATATCGGCAGGGCCTAGCCAAAAGCGCCCGCCGCTGACCTGCCTTGATACCGAGGGCGAGCCCCTTGATCCCCCACCGGTCCTTAATGTGATGTTAGTAGGCTGGCGCGGCCAGGTTGCATATCGTATCTGTCTGGGAAGGGTCCTGTTGGCGCGCTGGGAAGCTTGCAGACCGAGTTTCCAAACCGTTGTTCTCGAGTGAGGTATTGATCGTACACCGGAAGCAGGTGGGAGACCCAAAAGAGATACCAGTCCGGCGATGCTCCATCGTGTTCAGTTAGTGGTCTTTGTACCGGGAAGGCTGTGCTGGCGTTCTTTGGGCGGCAACTTAGCAGGATTCGAATGGTACCTAATATCCGGCGAAAATATCTTTCTTGCCTCTTTTAAATCTCCAAGAGTTGCCAATTGCGTATGTCAAATGGCACTCAAGCGAACGAGTCAATTATTCCCCATGCACACGTAAGCACTATTCGCAACAATCATCACAACGCCCTCTACATCTCCGAGCGATGCCAATTGACCCACCCTCTCCCCGAGCACCAAAGTCTCGCCAAAGACCTTTTCCACCAGCAACTCTTTTGAGGTACCCGGCGACTAGCATGTACATTGACTTTAAGGAATCTCCCAGTCGAGCATCTCTTGTGGAAATTACCATGCGTATATTTCCCTGCTAGATCATGAATATCACATTGCAAAAGCTTGAATAGCTGATTTTCTAGTCAAATGGTTATTAGAGGGCATTCACTTGTAGCAGAACAAGGTGTTTTGAAAAGGATACTGAGCACGTAGCCTTTCTGCTTTTTCGAAGGTAGAGATACAAGAATCGAAGCTAGCACAGTCGCTGTTCCCACCCTACAAAGCATCAATAATAGCGGTATAAGCCGCCTTGGCCTGGTACGACGAGTCGAAGAGCAGCGGAGTCGTGTCAGCCCTCCAGCTGCTCGCGTCACTAACGCCCCAAACCGTGATCCCAACGCAGTTGTCAACATCCAAGCAAGCGTTGGTGACAGCGACGTAGTCATCAGCAGCAGCACCGGCGATATCGAGCTCAGTGATGGCGCACTCCGAGGCGGCAGCACAGAGAGCCTGCATGGCGGCGGCGGTGCCGGAAGAGCCACCAGCCGACAGGTGCGACTGCGAGCCAATGCCGTCGATGGGCACGCCGGCGGCGATCCACTCCTCGACCTTGCTGATGAGACCGGTTGTCTTGGCGTAGGTGGCGCTGTCGAGGCTGTTTAGGCAGGGTAGATCAGCGGTCATTCAATTGTCAGCGTTGCTTATAGAGACTTACTTGTAGTCGTTGATGTACAGCTTCGCATTGGGATCGGCGGCGCGCGCCGCCTCGAAGGCGATGCGGACAAAGTCCTCTCCGAGAACGTTGTAGAAGACCGAAGACCTCAGGGTACCATCCTCGTTAAAGATCTCGTTCACAACGTCCTGAATTTTGGCGTCAGCAAACATCTGTGGTCTTCTGTGTCAGATACGAAAGAAGTAATTACCCAAGCATAGATCTTGCCGGCGTACTGTCCGATTTCCGTGGTCACATGGTTTTGAATGACGCTAGTCAAAGTGTCCTTGTCGGTGATACTGCTGACCCAAGTAGGCAACTGCGAGTGCCAGACAGTGGTGTGTCCGCGGACGAGTTTGCCGTTGGTGGTAGCCCAATCAACGAGGTAGTCGGCGCCGGCAAAGTTGAAAGTGCCCTGAGACGGCTCGATGGTATCCCATTTCATGCTGTTCTCTGGCGTCACCTGGCCGAAGTCGGCGATGATGATGTCGGCGCTCTGGCCGCTGGTCAAGAGCCCTTGATCGGTGCATGTGCCGAAGTACTTTTTGCCTTGGGCGACGAAGGCGTCATTGATGCTCTCGGCGGCCTGGCGGGGAAGGACGGCAGCAAATGTCGCTGGCAAAGCGGCCAGGAGAGCGACAGTGGTTTGACCGTGCATATTGAATGAGGGACTTTGGTTTCAGCGAAGAAAGAGAGGCGGGTTGTTGAGGGTGAAAACGGCGAGATGTGAGGTTTGCGGGGACTTTATATAGAGGCATTGCCACGCTAGCTGGTTCAAAACATTAAGAAGTGTTCAACGATATCACGCTTAATGCAGGTGTTTTAGGGGCGCTGATTGGTTCCGGCCTTGACGACCGATTTCCCGAATTGTTTCAAAGCGACTCTACTCTGAACATGGTTTTTTAGGTTAAGGAGCGGCTAAAGAAGCGAAGTAGCCGGTTAAAACATACGACAGCCTGTGATGATCTGCGTTTACCCGGCCTTGGGACCGGTGGGTGAAATACTTCTTGTTTACGTGCCTAAACTCTGATGACGCACAGCTTCCTGGCTTAGGGGTTAAGTGGCGGTAAAGTCTGCGAAAGAAGCTAACAAGCCAGACAACATGCAGGTTGAATTTGTTTGTTAGAATCATTCCTTTCTCCTCGCCCCGTTGACGTACGCGCCCGCCTTCTCGGATATTTTCTGGGAGTACAAAGACCCGCAGCGGGGCAGCTTCTCTGGAGGGTGGCGGAACGACGGGGAGCCATCCGAAAGGAACCTGTTCATTTAAGCTTGTCTTGTGCTTGCAGCGATGGTGGTTACACGGATGCTGTTTTGTCCGCCAATTACAGACCGGCGAACATTCTACACGTGAATTTCACCAGCAACACAATCACAACACGCTGTCCAGATATATTCTTGGTGCACACTAATAAGTAGACGAACTGGAAAGCTTGGATACAGGGTTTTAAAGTGGAGTGTAACCGCCACAGAAAAAAGAAATACTGGTAGTTTAGATGCTCCGACGTGATGTCAATTCAATGGCCATGCGCAAATCCGGGGCTGATCCCATAGCCCACGTCTGATATTCCCTGTGCGATTCGTTACCGTTCTAATGGGCAAAATGAAAATTCTCAGCCGTTCATGGTGTTCTTTTCCTGTCGAATGTTTTAAACAAGTCCTTTTCCGCTGACGTTTGTACGAGAAAGCTTGTGAGTTCTTGATACATCAATGAGGGCGTGCTCCTGAAGCCATTGTCGTGGGGTTCGTGGACGAGATGTTAGCGTTGAAGGTGGAGCCGGGTGCCGCTTTGCTCTCACCCTGCGGCGCACCTGTCACACCTGTCGGTTTAATTAACTGCACGTCAGTTTGCATGAGGATCTGCAAGAATGCCTGCAGGACCTTCAGCATCACAGAAACACATGAAGCTGAACCATCTCAGCCTCTTCTATCTTCTGTAGCCCTCACGCCACGACAACGGCAATGGCGACGGAACGGACCGGAGATGGCTCATCCGAAAACGCAACGGCCACCGGCGTCGCTCCCATATCGGGCCAAGCCCAAGCCAAAACCATGCAAAGCGTCGGTCCACATCTTCAATTCTCGCCCCGTGTCTTCCAGTAGGTAAGCCTGGTGGAACGACGATCGGCCTCTTTCCCCGCCCCACCTTCTCCGTCCCCGAACTTCTTCTCCTTGAGAATTCCATACTCGCGCCCAAAATGTCTTCGGATCCTGCAGCTCCTGCATCCCAGGCCGTCGGCGCCGTTATTGAACCTGACGTGCGTGAGCTCCCTGGTCCTGACGCTTGCCATTGCGCATTCTGCGGGGGAGGGGCTTTTCTTGCTCACATTACGACTGACGCGCTCTGCAATAGGTCGAAGAAACCGACTCCGCCTTTGGTAGCGACGATGGGTACGTGAACCTTCACACTTGCACATGTCTCCATGCTCCCCCATTGGCACTGTCTTGTCCTGTCCAGTCAACCCCCCTTTCCCTCGACCAGTGCTGATACCCCCCAAGCGCCAGCGACTTCACCTCGCTGACCTCGTCCATCACCGACTACGTCTACAAAAATGGCCGCCGCTACAGCGCCTTCCGGGACTCGAAATACTTCCTCCCCAACGACGAAGCCGAATGCGACCGCAGCGACCTAATCCACCACATCTACAGCATGCTCCTGGGCGGTCGCCTCATCCTCGCGCCCATCCAAAACCCCAAGCACATCCTCGACGTCGGCTGCGGCACGGGCATCTGGGCCATGGACGTGGCCGACGCGCACCCCTCCGCCGAAGTCGTCGGCACCGACATCTCGCCCATCCAACCGCGCTGGGTGCCGCCCAACCTGAGATTCGTCATCGACAACGTCGAAGACTCGTGGGCGTACCCCCACAAGTTCGACCTCATCCACTTCGTCAACATGAACGCCTGCCTCGCCGACTGGCCGCGCTTCCTGCGCCAGGCCTACGACAACCTCGCGCCCGGCGGCTTCATCGAGGCCAAGGAGACGGACACGACGTCGACGTCCGACGACGGCAGCTACCCGGACACGTGCGCCCTGTACCGCCTGCAGGAGACGATCCGCGACGCCATGGAGGAGCTGGGCATGACGATGCACGCGCCCGCCAAGATGAAGGCGTGGATGGAGGAGGCCGGGTTCGTTGACGTGCGGGAGCAGTGCTTCAAGCTGCCGTTCAACTCGTGGCCCAAGGATCCCGAGATCAAGCAGATTGGCCGCTACCAGCTGGTGCAGTATTTGGATGCCCTGGCGCCGTATGCGTTGGGTACGCTGGTGGATATTCTGGGCTGGTCGAGGGCCGAGATGGAGGTTGCTGTTGCGGAGGCGAGGAAGGATTTGAAGAATACCAAATTCCACGGCTACAATACGCTGTAAGTCACCTTTGCTGTGGTTCTTTCGATGCCAGCTTGAAGCTCGGGCCTCAAGTTACTTTTTCTGGATGGATGCTGACTTTTCTTCTTTGCTTAGGAGGGTGGTTACGGGACGCAAACCTCGTCCCGATGAGCAGTGATTGTATCGTTACTCATGGCATGAAGTGCAAAGGAAGGTGGGAGTGGATGGTGGATTCATTCATTCATGCCTGGCGGATGGCTACAAGCGTTCTCGCAGTCGGCGGCTCTTTATTTGTTTGCTTCATACCCGCGGTCAATAATGATCGGCATAGCTTCTTGGAAATATTAAGTCCAGTTGTTCTTTCTCCACTTCTTTGCCGATCAGCATGCGCCATTTGATACTTGGAAGCGATGTCTTGGAGTGATGAAGGCACCGCCGCCTGATGCTATCCCAGGCAAAAGATGATGCGTACGTTTCTTCGTCCTTCTTCCATACTCTTGACGATACATGTAAGCTCCCAACCGTTCAGCAGATGATGGTTTAGACAACAGATGAGAGTAGCCGAAAAAAGGAGCCATTCTCGTTCCCGAATGTTCTCGTCCATCAACCCTCCACATCATCACCACTTCTCCCCCATCCCTCCTCACTTCTCCTGATACCTCTCAATCACATCCCTCAGCTCAAAAAAACTCGCCTTATACCTCCTCTCCTGCGTCGTCAAATTCACAAACTGCAACCCAAACTTGACCCCAAACCCGGCCGTCCACTCCAAATTATCCGTAATCGTCCACGCCAGCACGCCCACGATGTTGATCCCCTCGGCAATGCTCATCAGCAACGCCGCCATGTAATCCCGGTAGTACGCGCACCGCCCCGCATCCGCGCGCACGTCGCCCAGCAGCGCCTTGTCGTGCTCAAACGGCTCCGTGAAGCCGAATTCCGACACGGCGATGCCGCCGGCCGGGTGCCACGTGTTGTTGATGTAGCGCATGAACTGGGGGATCCAGTCGGTGGCTTTGTGCAGCCAGGAGGTGTAGGGGTCGGCGGCGGGGCCGATGAGCCAGCCGCCGTCGGCGTCGGCGAGGGTGAAGGACGAGTTGGCGCAGGTGGGGAAGAGGGGGTGCGAGTAGTTTGACGTGCACGCATCGATGCCGGAGTCGGGGGCCATGTAGAATTTGGCGGCGTAGGCGTCGTGGGCGAAGAAGTCGGCGGAGCCGCGGATGGCGGTTTTTTCGTCGGGCGTGAGGGGCCGGAGGAAGGTGGAGACGTAGGAGGAGAGGTGGGGCGGGTATTCGCCGTCGAGGAAGATGGGCGAGGCGAACCAGCCTTCGTTGAAGTCCCAGGCGCGTTGGGTGGCGAGGGCGTCGGCGGGGGAGGGGGTGCGCGGGGTTTTGTAGTAACCGTTGTTTTTGAGCGTGATGGGGCCCGTGAGATTGAGGGATTTGGCGAGGTGGTAGACTTTGCTGTGGGCAAGGAGGACGTGTTGGCCGCAGTAGTAGGGCTGTTGCTTTTTCGGGATGGGGACCTTGCGGAAGTAGTTGTCGGGCATTTCGAGGGTGCTGGGAAGCTGTTAGGGTCGAGTTTGTGTGGGTAGGAGTTGCTGGGTTGTAGTATACCAGAAACTGATTGGTTCGTTCACGGTGAACCACATGGGGACTTTGTTGCCGTATCTTTCGAAGATGATCCGGGCGTAATTGACGAAGTCGTCGACGATCTGCTCGTTGGTCCATCCTCCTTCAGAGAGTAGTCAGCTATCTGCCACTGTGGTAGCCAGAGGAAGATATTGCATACCGTATAGATTGTAGAGATAAAGTGGCAGGTCCCAATGGAAGCTTCTCCAGTCAGTAAAATACGACGGCCATGGGAGAACACCACTCACAGCGTCACTGCAGGCTTGACGCCATACTCCAGACAAGTGTTGATCACATCCTCGTAATGTGCCAATCCCGCCTCGTTAATCGGTCCGCGACCAAATGGCAGAATCCTCGACCAGGAAATGGAGAAGCTGTAGTAGGGCACGCCCATGGCTGCAAGCCTTGCAATGTCTACAGCCCGCCGAGTCAGCACAACAGCAGCCCAGCACTGATCTCCCCTTCACGTACCTTGCTTGTAGAGATAGTAATGGTTATTGGCCACATCTCCCGTCTCGTTGTACAAGCTGTTACCCACAACATTATGCAGCAACGCATCCCAAACCGACGGCGAACGCCCTTCATCCTTGACCGCGCCTTCAACCTGATACGAAGCGCTGGCGACACCCCACCAAAAGTCCTTCGGGAACTTCCACGACTCGTTCTTCTCGACAAGTGGGCTTTGCGGGCCGGTCATCCATGAAGGATAGTGCAGTGGTGGAGGTGGGATGAGCTCGGAGCTGGGGACGGGCGTCGGAGAGACGGTCGTGTTGACGGATGCAACGTCTACGGAACCGATCCAGATGTCCCACATATCTGGTAGGAATGAGCCAATGCTGGGAATGATACGGTGGAAAGATTGGAGGATGACTTGCCATCGACTGAGAGGTCCATTGAAGTCACCATGGCGGGGTTGGAGCTGGTGGAGCTGCTGCTCGGCCAGACCGGCGTCTGCGCATAGGCATCGAGGAGGCAATTGAGCAGGGAAAACACAACGGCGGACTTCATCTTGACGATGAGGAGCCGGAGCAAAGAAGGCTTCGCTCGATCAAGTATGCCACCATTGAAGCGAGGTACCTGAAGCTCTTTAAATCTTGTAGACCGCCACGGTTAAGGAAGCAAAGTCGGCAACCACGCAGGTACGAAGCGGGGTGACCGGATAAAAAGGACGAGATACATGACACGAACTGCAGAGTCTTGAAAGCTTTCCTCTCTCACCGGATGTATACCAGGTACCCCGCCATTGAATCTGCGCACAGGCGGACTTGAATGCTCCGACAAGCTCTGATCGGCGGCCGAACCAGGGTTGGGCGTGTGGGGAAGCAGAGCGGAGATGGCTTGGCTGCCGCCTGACGTCATTCCGAGAAAGCAAGCATGTGGGAAGCCTACGTCCTAGAGCTGAGATATTTCGAGCGGTTGGGCGTTGAGAGGCGACCTCAGGGCGTGGTGTCGCCGTCTATTTTCCGCTCGCTCCCGCCGGGTGGCTTTGTGGCGTCAAAACTTCCGACGACGGAAGCAAAGCTGGTCTACCTATACTCCCGCTCCTTTGGTTCCACACTTCTGAGACCTTCAAATTCAGCTTTCGGGAGGCAGTGGCGATGCGGCCCGCGTACTTCAGCTGGTACTGAATGGCGTTTCTAAATGAGTCTCCCTAGTATTGGTACGGCACGTCTGCCTGCATTAGATTCGTGCTACAGGGAGCGGCGCGAACCGACGGTTCATTGCGGACGGTCGTGCCAGGGTTCAGTGTTCCGGATCAGTCAGATTCTGAAAGTAAATTACTTCGAGGGTAAGATGTGTCTTGTCAACAAATTCAGCCAGCAGGTGACAAAACTTACACGAGCCGACATCCAAATGTTCCCAACTGTAGATAAGAGCAAGTGACGGCATCGATAAGGTGTGGTAGATCCTAAACCATGTTTGAGGATCCAAGTCTATTGAAATCTAGCACTTACATCTCAGAGTATCAAGCGATAAGCACATGAAGTTACACATTCTTCCACAAGAAGTCTTCCAGCTTCTTTTCGCCCCAGATGTGGTCAATGGCTTCCTGGACTATCCTAAGCCCCGAGTGATTCAACAAGCTGGCCTTGAGACCCTTGTCTGCGAGGGCATCTACGTTCATGAGGAGCACAGCCAAGAAGCCGAAGCCCGCAGCCGCATCAACATTGGTGTCATCCAAGCCTGCTTCTCTCGCCCATTCAAGCTCCTCCGGTGGATTTTCTACCGCCCGTTTGGCGACTTCGGTCAAGGTGTCAACGCAAATCATGTAGACTGCGAAGAAATTGACCCTCGCAATGGGAAAGCTGCCGTTGAACTCCGAGGCAACAACACTGCTCATCATCCCGAGAGCGTGGCCAAACGGCTTCTGGTGAAGCTTGGCGTCCCACCGGCTCATCTCCTGCTTCGATGCCGTCTTCTTTTCCTTGTTCGTGAACACCTGCGCCCAGAAGGACGGGCGTCCCATCCAATCGCTATCGTAGAGGTTGTGGAATAGGGAGAGGTTGAATGCGTCGATGCGCTTCTGGAAATCGGCGGCGTTGTTTGGGTCCTTGGGTTGCTTCGGGAGCGTCATGGTGAATTTCTTTCCGTCTTTACCACGGATGGTCTTCTTCTCGATTCCTCCACCGAGGAAGCGCAACCATATGCTGTCAAAGTTGGATGTCGGCAAGCGGCCCAGGAAGACGGGTTCGAGGAACATGTCGGACAGAGCGTCCAGGAGAGGGTTCTTGGTAGGCGACTCAGTCAATTGCTGTACGGCATTGTAGCCGTGCAGCAGGGTTCCAACAATGCCGCGCTGGTTGCAAAGTGAGAGACCGGCCTCCAAAGTGTAGGCCAGGATTTGGGTTATCTGCTGCCCACCGGTCCATGGTGCTTGCGAATACAGATCCAGTCTCTTTTCACGCATGAAAGCCTTCAATCGTTCTGACACGCCATGCAACCCGGCCGCCATAGGCACCGTGTGGTTCTTCGCAACCAGGTCGTGTTCATTGACAGAATCGATCGACTGCTTGACCTCTTGGGCAAACCTCAGGGCCGCCATACGGCAGTTCACAGGGTTTGGCACATTCTCTTTCCACACGAAGCTCTTGCATGTCTCCAAAAGAAGCTGAAGCCCAAACACCAGGCTGGTGTCCGGGAGATCACCCTTGGATACGAGATATTCCCTCGTCTCAGTCAGCAACGGGTTCATGTCATCTTTTCGGAAAGCCCCCTTCGTCTGCTCATTTCTGATGAGCTGCGTGATGCTCCTCAGCACTGACTCCATAGCGACGCGGTCCTTTGCTTGTCTCTCGGCGAGGAGACGCATGAGTTCGACGGCTTGATTCTGAGGCAGATCCGGATTGTTTGGCTCCGTGATGGTTTCCATGATTGCTTTATGGAACTTCTCCTGCTGTTGATTCTCTTCAGCCACTGGCACAAAGTACTTTGCAATAGGCTGACGCTCAACAACACCCATGAAGTCAGAATCACGCTGCTTCTCGTCTTTGAAGGAACGAGCCATGGATCCAGGGGTGATGAGGGCCAACCCGTTTGAGAACTCTGCGTAGGATGGGTTCTCGCCGCTGTTTGCGACTTCTTGCTTGGCAACGTCGACACCAGCAATACCAAGTTGGGCTTTCTTGTTGCAATACAGGGACACCAGTCCCCTGTGGCCACCAATGGCAGGTGAAATAACTTCGGAAATCCGTTTCATCGACGTAAAGCCGGCAGTGGTGAGCCAGGCTGCGAGTGGGACAGGCATGTCGCCATCGGTCGCAAGTTTCCAAAAGTGCTTGGCTGCGGAACAGATGGCATCCATTTCCAGGACATACATGTGGAGGTCCAGGATCATAGCCAGGGGATCATCGTCAATGACGTACTCCTTTGGCTCGGGCACATCAGGCAACACATCTTGATCCGCGAGCTCCGGAACAGGCGATTCAGGGGCCTTCTCTTCGATATCTGCAAGGATCTCGTAGAAGTTGCGCAGAGGCTGGGATGATTCTTGGTTGGCCGGTTTTGTTTCTGCCTTGACAGCTCCTGACTCACTTGGCGGCGTGTCACCATGAGCGAATATCAAATCATAGGCCTTGGCAAGGCTGGCAGGGCGTCAGTACATGGTGGGAGTAAACAAGTTGAGTGCTCACGTGTCGTTGAAATGCTCGTGGGATTCGTTCTTTGCAGCATTGGCTGGATCAGTCAGGTCGAATTGACGGTACCACTCGTTCAGCTGCCTGCGCTTGAGGAGGGTGCGCTTGAAGGCGCCTTGGATGTACTGCGGGGCGGTCAAGCGGCGTTTTGAGATGAGCTCACTCGCTCGGAGAATCTGGCGGACGGGCAGACGGTCTTCAATGGGAGATTTCAAGGTCTTCTTGTTGCGGGCGACATTTTCCACCGCGTTAACACGTAGCCAGTCGAGGACATAACCGGTGTCGCGCTTGTACGACTTGTACAGCTGCCAGAAGTCAGAAGAAAGTGCGGCACCATCGCTGTTGGAACCGGAAGCAGGGCGGAGAGACAGCGAGGTAGCCATGGTTGATGGAAGATTGGTGAGTAAGAAGTGTGTCGTCTTGCCATGTCATGCAAAACAAGCGTCGGGCCCACTGTAAGACCCCGGCCCCCCACCAGGCGGCCACGTTTTACTGGGGCGCTTGGGATGCAAGGTGCACCTCGATCGAACGGCCGAAGGCACGCCACATGCGCATCTCTCCCGTCGCTGCCGTCGCCTCTTTCATCGCCTTTCTCTTGTCCTTCGTCGCGCCCACGCCAATGCGCGCTCCTGTCTCACCATGCTACGAACCTCTTCCCGGTCCGGTCTGATACGGACACAGTTTCAGCCAGCCGGACAGCTGACATGGTCGGGAGCTTCGCCCTTGGTCGACGTCGAACCGCAAAATTATACGGGGATTGCTGCACGACGTAATCTAGCCCCATTGCAAGTGCTGATCGCAGCTCCACTAGGCCGTTTGGGATTGGGCCGCCAATGCGGGGAGGCGGAGACAGGCACAAGGTACCTCAGCTTGACTAAATAAAGTGCTCAAACAAGGGCAGCTACTGGCTGCTTGTTTTCGGATCCTGCGAAAACGCGCTTGCCTTGGATTACGTTTGGTCGTCGTGTACAGCCCACTTCCTTTGCAGATAAAGCTTCACTGCCGCCCCCAAGCTTACACCCCCGCCCTCCACGTCGCGGGCTCTGTGACCGCGTCCACACCTTTACCATGGCTTCCTTCAACGACGAAAAGAATCCGACCGGCCCGCAGACTATTCCCGACCAGCTTCTGCCCTCACAGAGGCTGTCGGACGAAGAGAGCCTCGCTTATGCCCAGGCACGCCGTACCTCCGCGCGCTCGACTCGCCTGAGAGCTCTGCTTGGACTTGCATTTGGCCTGGTCATCCTCTGGCTTGCCGGCCGGAAATTGGCAGGTTAGTTTTTCTGCTGTGTGCCATTCTGGCAGCTCTGACCCTTCCTCCCTGCCAGCGGATCTGAGCTATCCCCCGCATCAGCAAGCGCATACGGTCGAGGACCTTGCATCATCCATTCCAGTGCGGCGCGCGCTTCCAATTGTCCTTCAGCCAAAGATCCAGAAGCCCACGAACAAGAATGGCGCCGGCGTGTGCACCACACCCGCTTGCACTGAGTTCGCCCAAGTCATCAGGGACAACCTGGCCAAGAACTACACGGACATCAACCCTTGCACAGACTTCGCCGAGTACGTCTGCGGAGGATGGCAGGATTCCCATAAATACAGGCCCGACCAATCCTCGGTCAATTCCTTCTCGGTGCTGGCGGATGAGAATAATGCCATCTTGCGTTCGATTCTCGAGTCCTCTTACCCCAAGAACAGCTCGTATTCCGGCGCAAATGAAACGGCGAACCGCAAGAACTTTGCAAAGATGAAGACGGCCTTCAATGCCTGCATGGACGAAGACTCGATCAAAAAAGCAGGCATCGAGCCACTGAAAGACCTGCTTGACAACATGCCGGGCGCCGAGGCCTTGTTCGGACATTCTGGTTCCATGACCGACACCTTGGTTTGGCTCTCTCGCCACGGCGTTGAGGCTTTGGTCGGCACCGGCACCACCGTAAGTACACCAACTTTCTCCGAGATGTGGGTTCTAACTACTTTCTCAGCCCGATGACAGGAATCCCGATGTCGTGACGATCGTTGTCGCTGGGGGTAGTTACGGATTGCCGTCCAAGGAGTACTACGACAAGCCTGATATCCTCGCAAACTACAGCAAAACTATCGCAGAGATGTTCAGCATTGTCAACGAGGTCGAGTCTCCTTTGTACGACGACCTCGCCTCGCAAATTGTCGACTTTGAAAAGAAGATCGCAAATGCGCAGCCCGACCCGGATCAACAGAATGACGTGACGGTCAGTTTTCTTGAAATAGCGTGATCCACTGCTGTGCTGATCCAGAGACTAGTATTACTATAACCCCAAGCCTTTCAGCGAGGTGGATGAATTAGTTTCCCAGATCTCTATTTCGCAGCTCCTCAACGCTTTCATCCCGGCTGGCTACGAGCCTGACCAGGTGATCGTCTACACTCCCGATTACTTCCCGCAGCTGTCCGACATTTTGAACGACACGTCCATGGAGGTTGTGAAGGGCTACTTCCAATGGCAGCTCATCGATCGTTGGAACGACAGACTTCACCGGGACTTCAACCGTCCTATCAGGATTTTTAAGAATCAGCTCAACGGGAAGCCCGAAAATGCCGTTCCTGAGAGATGGAGGACCTGCTTAGGTGAGGTTGACAGCAACCTGGAATGGATTGAGAGTGCTTTCTACGTCCAGGCAGCCTTTGGCCCCGACGACAAGCAGTTCGGGGAGACAGTCATCGACGACATTAGGGCCATCTACACAGAGAGACTCGACACATATGACTGGATGGCTGATGGGGTCAAGAAGAAGGCGAAGCAGAAGGGTGAGTCTCCAGCAGCAATGTTCAAATTCTGCAGTGTACTGACAAAGGTATAGTCGCGAATATCGTTAAGAAGATTGGCTACCCCGACGCCTCCCCAAATGTCCTGGACCCTGTGGCGGTCAGGAACTTCTATGCCAACGTCTCGGTCAGCAAGTCCAACTACTTCCGAAACGGCGTCACTTTCGGTGATTTCAGCCGCAACTCCAGCTGGACCGATCTTCTCAAGCCCACCGACAAGAAGAAATGGGGCATGACGGCCCCAACCGTAAATGCGTATTACAACCCGTCGACCAACGAGATTGCTTTCCCTGCGGGCATCATGAAGGACCCATTCTTCAACAAAGATGTTCCCAAGTACATCTCCTACGGAAGCTTTGGGTGAGTCACCGCCTTCCCTTCCAAGCAGCCTTGCCACTAACAGACTACCTTCACAGCGTGGTCGCCGGCCACGAACTGACTCACGGCTTCGACAACTCCGGCAGCCAATACGACGAGAACGGCGCGTACAAACAATGGTGGGACAACACCACGCGCGCCAACTTCAACAACCTCACGAAGTGCTTCGTCGACCAGTACTCCAAATTCACCATCCCCGGTCTGACCGACGGCGAAACGCTGCACGTCAACGGCCGCCTCACGCTGGGCGAGAACATTGCCGACGCAGGTGGCGTCTCCGCATCTTACGCCGCCTGGACCAAGCGCAACGCCGAGTCGCCCGACCAACTCCTCCCAAACCTACCCAAGGAACTCACGCAGGAACGCCTCTTCTTCGTCTCGTTCGCGACGGCGTGGTGCCAGAACATCCGCCGCGAGGCGCTCGTCGAGCGCGTCTATACAGATCCGCACAGCCCCAACAACTACAGGACCATCGGCACGCTGGCGAATTCGAGGCCTTTTAGGGAGGCGTTTAACTGTCCTGTTAAGCAGCCGACGTGCGATCTGTGGTAGAAAAGGGGGAAAGATAACTTGGGGGAAAAGCCTGTGGAAACTGTATTCCTATGAATAGGGCTGAATGGGTTCTGTCCAGGCCCATTTGTGGTGTTTTTCTATTGTTCGCGGAACGGGATTGTGTATCCTTATGACTTACGTAGCAACTTGTATTAAGCGTTCTTTCCTTTGCTTCGCCTTATTTTGATTGAGTGCCGCCTACTCTGATTATATCGTGGACAGCCTTTGATTGTTCCTTGTTTGTTGCAACCCATTGCAGAAAGCTCTGGACGGTTCATCAGTAACGCTCTTTTTCCGCCCTCCCCTTCCCTTCCCTTCCCTTCTCTTCCCTTGCGTCTACCATCTTCATGGGTGCTGAATGAAGAGATCACGAGGTGTGCTAACACGCACTAAGTTTGGATTAGGTTTATTAGACCTTGAAAAAGAAAAGACAGGGGGGCATTATTCTGTCCAGGCACGTGGACTATTTAGACGAGGCACGCAAAGGCTTTCTCGTGCCACCCCTATGGGGAAGGGGGGGATACTTAACCATACGCACTTTTGCGCGGGACATGTCTGAAGCTCTTTTTGGCGTGGGTCAGGTGCTTATGAGCTGGGCCATCTTTTTCCTCGCTATGGTTTGCTTTCGTCTACTATGCGGAGAAGAGCTCTAAAGCGTTGGGGAGAAGCTGCCAGTGGCTTTTCTCAAGGTCTTTTACCAAGGAACCTTTCGTCGAACATTCCTGCGGAATCTGTAGCACGAAGCACTTAGAAAGAAAGTTTTTTCTTGCATCGAGATAGCAGGCTAAGGTAATGGGTTGCCCTTGCAGGACTCCGAAGAAGCGCTCATGATTAATTGGGTTCTCGGTGGTGGCTGGGCGTGGCAGGCTTTCGGATCGTTATCAACGATTGAAGAACGCATCTTTCACGGGGGTAGCGGTGTGCTCCAATGACGGACAAAATACAGGGGACTTGAATTCGATCCTTGCCGACAAGTGGACATGACGACAAGGGACAAGAAAAGTCGCCGGGTAGCTGCGGCGTACGGAAGTTCTGATTGGTCAAAGCCACTGCACCCCCCACACCCAGCGTCCACATGGGGCAGGGGATGTGGTATGTACCATTGTGCAACCCAGTTTGTCTCCATCTGATGCAAGACGAGCGGTCGACCTACTATTATGGCGTCTCGCGTTTTGTGCTCGTCGCCACGGCGCTTTTGGTGGTGGATGAGATGCGGACGGAGAGGTGGTGGAGTCTCGGAAGACGACCTCATGCGGAGCTACCTGACTGAGCTGACTGCTGTTGCGGTAAAGCAGGTGCGCATGGGGAAGACCGAATCTCAACAGCGGAGTAACGCGGAATGTTCGATAGGGGAAGGACTGAGCGCGTGATGCTTGATCTGGCCGAGAGAGTGAATTCTACGGCTGACAACAAGAAGGCTCTTCGGAGGAGTCTGAGTCAACGCGTCAACGGAGTCTGTGGTCGGACTATCGATTCGAGTGCTGGTCAAATGGACTTCATGCTTCTGTTGCGGAATCAGATAATCTAGGTGGGCGACTGTCAGTTACATATCAAGCGTCAATTCTGGGGATGTGCCTAAAACGTTTGAGGTTTTCATATCCGCAGCAACGCCTTAACAATCTAAAGCATCATTCATCGACATGATGCTTCATGTTGGTGTAGTGGAACGAGTTCAGGGCAGTGACAGATATCGCTCCAGAGGTCAGGAGGGTCTAGGGAGAGAGCTGGTCATCATGAGTTCTGGAACCCGGCTGACAACGGCCCTGGAGAAGTCCGAAAATACCTAAAAAGTGCGGAGACTAGCGAAATAATTAGCGCCCCCTCACTGACCGGTGGCCTCCGCAAGCCATGGCGGTCAAGTTCCCCGGAGACGACTAAGGCACACTTACATCAGAACCCCGCAAAGATAAGACGAAGCAATGGTCAACATATGGTGCAAAGGTCTATCAACTGGCAGCAACTCCTGAGTTGGAAATGGGAACGGAAGGTGCTTGTGAAGCTCTCCTGATTCATGAGGGATAGGAGGGGAAGTCGAGGCGGGTACCGACGGCCTAGGCACTTGGTGGCTTTGGAGTCGACGTCAGCTAAGAAGTAGGAGCCATGACTTGGAGGTACGCATGACTCCACCTAGGCCGGGGCGCAGAGGCGATTATCGTAATAGATTGGTGGTGGTTGGCTCGCAGGTCGCCGAGAAGTCTGGTTCCCGAGGTCGCCGATCCGGGAGGAGGGGGTAGAGGCCTTTGACACAGGGATGGACGATCTAAACAGGGCACCGAGGGAAGATCAGAGAGTCACAGGGTACGTGGTTGGCGGAGGTCAGGTGGGAGTTGTGTTGTTCAGGTGCTATCTAATGCAAGGCCGGCAGTGCGGGAAAGTGGATGAGCGAGGGGCCGGACGATTATGCAGAGACATCAGACGAGTATCTTGCTACGGGAGTGACAGCAGGCAATGTTAAAACGGGCTGAGCAGCGGACGTTGGTCCCAAGTTGATAGATCTGAGGCAGGCTGGGGAAGGTTAGCGATGACGTGCTGGACGGTTCGGGCAAGAGTGCGTATACGCAGCGTTTCATACTGGCTCTGGAGCGCGCAGGCACGGGCAGGTAGGGATCCGAACGTTCGGGAGAGATGCATCTGAGGTGTTGAAGCAGCGAATGCGAAGGCGTGGTAGGCCAGGGGTCAGGCCGGATCGGGGCAAAGCGCAGGGCTCAGTGGCGTCACGCAAGCCACCGTGTGAATCACAACTTTCACTTGGGACTCTCACGCGCGTCGCGCCTGCAGCTCCTGTCCCTTCTCCTCTGCACAATTCCCCTGTCGAGAGTGCACAGCAGATACCATGGGGGTTGCCGAAATGCTTCTTCATAAGGCGCCGAGGCGCGCGCCTGGAATGGTGCAATTCGCCATCGCCCGCCGCTATAGCACCATGTACTACTCGACCTCTTCCTCCCAAAGAAATTACGGCGCTGTCGTTGTCGGCGGCGGTCCTGCAGGCATCACTGTCCTCGGCAATCTACTCGAGCAACAGGCCAATCTACCTGCCCAGCGCCTGCTCTGGGTCGATCCGCACTTCCGCGCCGGCCGCGTCAATTCCCGCTACAGAGAAGTCCCCAGGTACGTCGCTGACGCCACCACCACCAAGCCCTTCGCTTGCTGACTGCTCGACAGCAACACGGCAGTCCGCCTCTTCATCCAGTTCGCCGAAGCCGTCCCTGCCTTCCGCAGGATCCTCGAGAAGACACCCCAGCCCAATGCCATCACCGCCCTCCGCGACCTGCCGCAGGACAAGGGCTGCGAGCTGAGCAAGGCTGCCGACATGTGTCTGATGCTCACCGACGGCCTTGCCAGGGAAGACGACGTACAACAACAGATGGGCAAGGTCACCCAAGCCGTCTTCGACAAGGTGCGCCACCCTCCTCCCACCACCCATCCCACAAACCAACGCTGACACGGCGTCCTACACAGCAAACCAAGCACTGGACCGTCACCCTCGACGACGCCGCCCCCATCACCACCCCCACCGTCGTCCTCTGCACCGGCTCCAGCCCCATCTCGACGCCCCTCCCCATCCTCTCGCAGCTCTCCAACCTCCACCTCCGGCCCCTCAACCTCGACACGGCCCTCACCCCCTCCATCCTCGCCAAAACCTTCGACACCACCGCCCCCGCCACTGTCGCCGTCATCGGCGCCTCCCACTCCGCCATCCTCGTCCTCATGAACCTCTCCACCCTCGCCGCCACCACCCACCCCAACCTCCGCGTCAAGTGGTTCACCCGCAACCCCCTCCGCTACGCCGAGCACATGCCCGGCGGCTGGATCCTGCGCGACAACACCGGCCTGAAGGGCGAGGCGGCCGCGTGGGCGCGCGCCAACCTCGAGGACGGCGGCGTCTTCGAGCAGAGCCCCGTCAGCCGCGTCGTCAAGAAGGTCTGGATGGGGTCGGGCGAGGACCAGGACGCCATCTACAAGCTCGAGCTGCCAGGTTGCTCGCACGTCGTGCAGGCGGTCGGCTACACGCGGGATGCGCTGCCCGCGCTGGCCGTCACCGAGGGCGGCGGCGCGCCCGAGGAGCCGCTGAGCGTGCTGTATGACAATCTGAGCGGGCGCTTTGTCAAGAGCGTGCCCGTGGGCAGTGCGGCGACGAGCACGACGTCGACGGCGTCGGGGGCGTCGGCCGAGGCGGGCGAGGAGAAGGAGTTTGTGCCGGGCTTGTTTGGCGCGGGGATTGCGTTTCCGGAGCGCGTGACGGATCCGCATGGGAATGTCGAGTATGCCGTGGGCTTCTGGAAGTTTATGAAGTTCATCAAGAGGGTGGCTCCGGAGTGGGTTGCCAGGACGTGAAAGGGACAGAGAGACCAGGGATGTTAAGAGCGAGGGATACCCAGTGAGCCGCGTTGGAGATTCTTGTTGGAACATATTTACTCCCGGAAGAGCTGTGGGAGGGCCCGTCAGTGAGTGCTGCACTGGAATGTGGTATGGGAGTACTGCAAGATGGAACACAGCCAGTGCGTGCCTTATTACAGCTCCGCCACGACGGTGCATTTGGATGGATCAGGATTTGATGGCATTAGACAGGCGTTTAGGTTCAGCGTCAGCTTCCCTCAGTATGGAAGGGAGTTTACTGTTATGCAAACGGTGGGCTTAGTCTCGTATAGACACTAGATGGATATTGGAATAGACCAAGACAGATGTCAGCGCTTGGCAAATCAAAGGCTTGCAAATGAGAAACTGCTTGAATCATCTTTCGACCCAGGGCTTCCGACGCTGCTTCGATGAGTAATATGTGATAGATCGCCTCTGAGCACTCCATGGTGCTGCTGGGCAGCTTCGATTCGGTTCGACTAATCAGCCTTCGAATTCATAATTGAGCTCTACAAGGACTCTAACGCTTTATCTTACAGCGCGCTTGAAGGCGTTACTGCTTTTCTTTCCTTTCTTTTTATGTTTACGGTTGGTTGCCAGCAGGTATGAATCACGTATCTTTTCAATTCAACGTCCTCGGGATATGTGACGTGCTGCTGTACCGTGGACTCAGTAACTTGATGATTCGCTGCTGGTGAGGAAACGGTTAATTGCCTGTCAAGTCAGCCCACCTGCACTCAATATCGTCGGTTTACGTGCTTCATATGGATGCGATAAAACTACCCCAAGACCTTAGCAGAGAAACTAACTTCTAGCTATCTTAGCCTTAGAATATATTTCCCTTGCCACTTTTATCAATAGGGAGTGGAAGCAGTCGTCCGGATAGCCATTCGGATGGTTACTTCAACTCCCTATAAGCAGCCAGCTTGTTAAATGTGATACTAGAAGCCATCCGTATGGCTGCTTTGACTCGCTACGTAGGCAGCTTATTGTAGTTTATATTAGGGATTAAAGTCTATATGAAACGACGTGGGAGGTCGCCATCCTGGTCAATCTTTCGGGGTAGTTTTGTCGCACCCCTTCATATCTGGAAGTGAACAGCAGTTCTTGGTTTCTTGCGTGAATTGATAGATTCCAGCCGCATTCTAGGAGTACTGGAAGATGCGTTGTCGATCTACATTGTAATATATAGCACTTGTAACTCACGGTCACCTCAATTCCCCGCACCAAGATTGTACAAACACATATGAAGCAGTCGTCCAGACAGTAAATGCTACGTTCCTATCAAGCATGGAGCACTCGGTTACATGCGGGTCCTCCTCGCTTGTCCGTAAGCCTGCTCACACAAAAGTTTTCGGCCCTTTCGCCAGCCCAACCGCCCAACCGCCCAACCACCAACCAAAAAGCAAGCCTACCCACCTCCATCTACCAAGAGCAAAAGAAATGACCACACCAGGGGTCGAACCTGGAATCTCTTGATTCGTAGTCAAGCGCCTTGCCATTGGGCCATGCGGCCTGTTGTAATCAACAGTAGAAGCTCTTGGAGCTGGTTGATGGAAAATGATTTGAAAATTATTGTATAAGTACACAAGAAAATGATCCCTACAGAAAAATCGTGGACTTCTATCGGATTACCATGATATCGATGATGCATCCTACCGTGGATGAGGAGACTTGGGTTACCGAGGTTGAACTCATGGTGGGGAACTTGAATGGGAGCGGGAACTTCAAGAACTTCTCTTTCTCGAGTATCTTCGACCTGCACATAGCACGTTCAGGTCTTGCCCCAAGTAAATTTGTTCATCTGGATGATGTGAATTAAAAACAACAACACTTCTTATTGCGGATTGACCTCCCAATTCACCACGACACAGTGCAGAGCAACCACAACCCGGAGGCCATATTCCCGCCGGACAGCGCTCCTTTAGTAGCTAGCACAATCAACATTCATTCTCATTATCTTTTTACACTTTCTACTTATTGAATCAATCAAAACTGGCAACATCCCCACGACTGCCGCAAGTTGAAAGTCGAATCACGGCCGCGATTTGTGTCTGTCCGACCACTATTGCCATAGTCTCTTGGGCTCAGCAGGACTGTTCATCCATATTATCAGCAACCTGCACCGCCAGTACCTATGTTTCTCCACATCACCGTTGAGATGAATAAAAAACTGCTTTACGGCTGTACCATCAACGGCCGAGTCTGCGCTCTTGACGCTCTTCTTGTACCAGCGCCTGGGTTGCGAACCAATTCTGTAGCGGTGGAACGAGCGGGCCACGTTGGAAGCATTCGGCGTAGTCACTGCTCGAAGTGGGTGAGGGATTCCTCCCTTCAAGAGGCAGTACGTTACGTGATGGCGATAGGAGATGTTGTCTGGGCTCTTCCTTGCAGGCGGAGTAAGCAGAGCAGATGCTGTATTTAATTGTTATAAGTGAAGAATTGAGAAGGTTGATTGAGAGTAAAAGTTCTATTGTTTTTTTACATCTGAAGGGATTTAGGTTAGAGATAGCCTAAGCATCGCAAGTGTTTGTGTCGTTGGTTGATGCGGACAAGTTCATTGTGTCCTCAGTCTACTTCTGAAGTGGGCGGAGAGGCCCACTTCGTGCCGTGCGGTAGGTTGTGCGTTAGGTTTGAGATGAACTCAGCAGGCAAGACAAGAGGCGTTTTCTTCCAGATAGATGGTCACGACCGGTCACAAATTTCACGACTTGACATATCACATCACCTACCTCGCACATACGGCAGGACCCAACGGTGAAGGACGCCGTTGGTACAGAGCAGTGTTGACAATGAAGCGCTTTCACGCTGTCAAGCCTGAGAAGGCATGGACACAGTCATGTACTCAACCAACTTCCCCTTCACCCATTGGCCTGCCGTGATTCGGAATAATCCGATTCACGAGCACAGCACCGACTGAGGTGTCTTGAAACCGGTTTGTTCGGGAATGATTCTTTATCTGAAATGAATCTATTCCCCAGCCACCACGCTGCAAGAGTCGTCACCGCCCTTGGCAGGTTAACGCCCTATGATATCCGTTCCCGTTCCCGTTCCTCGTGGTATTTTTTTTTTATTTACGCAACAAGCTGGACGACACCGCCGGCCTCCTTGATCTTGCGCCTGGTTTCAAGTCAGTAAAAGAAATTGGTCCAAGAATTACGAAGAACTTACTCGGCCTCCTTGGAGACGTAGCGGGCACGGACGATGATCGGGACGTTGGGGATGCGACCCTTGCCGAGGACCTTGCTGTAGCCAAGGGGAAGGAGGTCGAGAACGGGGGCCTTGTCGGTGCTCTTGGCCTTGAGGTACTCGTCACGCTGCTCGAGGGGGACGAGGGACCAGAGCTTGTCGAGGTTGATGACAGGCTTCCAGAACTGTTGGTCGAGCTTGTGGAAGTAACGCATGCCGACCTTTCCGAAATAACCGGGATGGTACTAGATTTGTAGCGTCAGTTTTTGTTCCATGTTTTGCTGTGCTTCTGAGACATACCTTGTCCATGTTGGTACGGTGGTGGTGTTGACCACCGGCAAGACCACGACCACCGGGATGCTTCCTGTGCTTGCCAACTGCAGAGTTGTTAGTGAAGGGTTCTGAATGCAAGCGAAAGGGAATGCGTGTCCCATTCAATCTTCTTCCTTTTTCGCTCCACGTCTGCTCGCCTTGTCCAATACCCGAGTGCCAATTGAGACAGAGCGACAGTAGCGGCGCGCAGATGGAGAGATCAGGAGCCAGAATTGCTTGGTGGTGCGCACGACACGGAGGATCGGGCGATGTAGAGATGGGTGTACGTACCGCGTCCGTGACCGGCGGAGACGTGGCCGCGGTGCTTGCGGGTCTTGGAGAGACGGGTCGGCATCTTGAGTTGTGAAGCCGGTGGTGTTGAGTGTCGTCCTTGGAGAGGAGAGTGAAGTGCGATCGAGTTTCGACTTTTCGTTGTTGCGACTCGCTTAATGTGCGCACGTGATTTAGCGCATGCTTACCTAACGACAACGGCGAGCAAGGATCGGTTGGTGGCCCTCAACGCTCCTTCTCATCATACATCATCGCCTGCGACTGTTCGCTGTTGCAATAATAAGTGTCCAGATGTCGATTCAGCCTGCAATTCAATTCTTTACCGCCTACCACTCCTCCAGTTTCTCGCCTCCTGTTCTGTGATCTCGTGCCGTCCTACTGCAACTCACCTATCAAACGTGTCCGCTCGCACTGCCCGTCTTACCTATCCTTATCTTCCAGCTACCATTGCGGGCCGTATTGTCGCAACGCCATTCGAATCAGCTTCTCGCCGTTCCTAGCGCCATAACCTCGCCGCGGCTTTTTAAAGCCTCTCGCCGTCCACGCACGCAGCTTCGACAGTCGATCCAAACAGTGGAGAAGTGCCAAACACCACACCGGACCCACCACAGACTAGAACCCTGCGACGACACCATAGACCTGCAGCCATGCCGAGTCCGATCGTGCAGCAAACTGTCATGGCGGCTGTGCTGTCCGCAACCAGCAATGTGCTGGCGCAGATTGTCACAGCGCAGAAGACGGGCGTAAGACGATGCGTCCCAACACCACATCCCCGTACCAGCTGCGCTGACAGTCCATCTCCTAGCAATCCTTCGCATTAGACACCACCTCCATCTTCAAATTCGTCCTGTTCAGCGTGCTGAGCACGCCGCCGAACGTCCTGTGGCAAGAGTTCCTCGAAGACATGTTCCCCGGCCAGAAGAAGTTCCCACCGAACGCGCCGTCGAAGAAGACACAGACAGACGAGAAGCCGGCGAAGGATGTGGTCAAGGACAAGGCGCAGGAGAAGAGTGCGGAAATGGACTGGATTAATGTCTTTTGGAAGTTTCTGCTGGACCAGACGGTCGGAGGCGTGGTGAACACGGTGCTGTTCATCGCGGGCATGAAGGCCTTGAACGGTGGCGGCTCGCAGGAGATACAGACGGCAGTCAGAGAAGTAAGCACCGTCTACCGATAGCGCTGTTGAAGGGAGTCTGTATTGCGACGAGCGCTAACTCTGCGATTTTACAGCAATTGTGGCCTATTTTCTACGCCGGCACGAAGCTTTGGCCCGTGGTTTCGCTCATCAGCTTCACCATGGTCCCCGTCGAGAAGAGAGTGCTCTTTGGAAGCATCGCTGGCGTTGCTTGGGGTGTTTATCTGAGCTTGGCCGCTGCGGAGTAAATGCTTGGTGAGGGATCACGAGGCTAAGTTTGTCATTCTAATCCTGGAATGAGTAACGATCCAACTTGGCTATATACAGTTGATATGGTGTGTGGTTGTGAGGAGCTGTTTTGCTATGCTCCCTGGAGGAAGAGTCGTCTCTGTTGTGCTAAACAGACCTAGAATCCATGTTATTTTACCAAATCACTTTCCCATTTGTTCCTTGTTTGCTTTCGTGGCCTTCTGTTAACCTCAATAGTCCTGAATGATTGTTCTTTTCGAATTGCACGTGGACTCCTTCTATGTTTTCCTTTCAAAGCGTACAAATACACAGATTCCCAACTCCAGATCCTCCCATCTCGAAGGACCAGAAATATATGAACATTATAAGTTACGTTGCCCAAGGGCCAAGAACACCGATCCACCAGGCCTTGCTACTACCATAAAAGCTGGTGAAGTAACCGGCAGTGCCCCTAAGCTTACAATCAGCAATGCCGACATTGACGCAAAGTTGAGGACTAGAAGGTATCTCACCCTTTGCCGTGAACCCGTCGATCGCGCTCCTTCTCCCACTTCCTCCATCTTTCCTTGTCTGGGAGCGAAGCATCCATCCATTCTGGCTGCTTCTTTTGTGGAGTGGATTCTTGTTTACTTGAGGAGAAAATGGATTTCCGGTCGGACTTTGATGTTGGTTCTGTGGTTGAAGTGGATATGTTGGTGGAATCAGACATTACGGTGGTGTATCTTTGTTCAGTGGAAATGTTGGATGTCAGGAATCGGCCTCAACTATATACTTATTCAGGCAGTCAATGGCACAGCCTTATACTGCGCCTCTTAATTACATCCTTATTGCTGCGCCATGTTCGCCGTTGACGCCAATTCCAAAAGCGGCGGTAGCGCAGATCACAGAGCATGGCCAAGGCTGCGGGGCCATCTATCCCGAGGAGCTTCAACCCCGAGCAAGAAAAAAAAGCAGACATGGTAACCCCTTTACCACACCACTCTTTTTCCCCATGTGCTTGATTGAGCTGACCGACACCGCACCCTAACGACAATGGCAGAGGTGCGTCAACGCAAGGCCAGCGCCCCCAGCGCCCCCGGCACCACCGTCGACGACAACGAGCCGGACAAGAAGACACCCCCCAAGACGAGCTCCGGCATCGACGTCGGCATCCTCAGCGTCGCCGCCGGCGTCCTTACCACCCTCGTCCTCACCGCCCTCGCCATCGCCACCCTCATCTACTTCCTCGACCCCCTCCAACACCTCGACGATGCCGACGCCAACGCCAACGCCAACGCCAACAACCAACCCACCACCGCCCTCCCCACCTACACCCCCTCCACCCTCCGCTCCCACGACGGCACCGACCCCACCCTCCCCCTCCTCCTCGCCCTCAACAGCACCGTCTACGACGTCTCCACCGGCCGCCCCTTCTACGGCCCCTCCGGCCCCTACGCCCACTTCGCCGGCCGCGACGCCACGCGCGCCTGGATAACCGAATGCTTCGGGCCCGACGCCTCGTCCTCCGACGACAATGACGACTCCGACGCACAACTCACGCCCTCGCTCCGCAACGTGCACGCCATGTTCCTCCCCCTCTGGCTCGACGAAGCCCTCTCCGACGCCGCCGCCGGCCACGCCGTCACCGCCGACGCAGCGGCCCTCTTCGGCGCGCTCGGCACGCCCGCCGGGACAGTCCTGCCCGCGGCGCTGCGGACGCAGGCGCAGAAAGCGCTGGCGCGGATGCCGGGCGGAGGGGTGGTGAGCGAGGAGGAGCGGGCGGAGCGGAGGGTTGGGGATGAGCGGGAGGCGAGGGCGGCGGTGGAGGCGGCGGTGGGGAAGTGGGCGGGGGTGTTGGGGGCGAAGTATCCGGTTGTGGGGGTGATGGAGAGGGAGGAGGAAGAGGTGGGAGAGCCGCCGGCGTTGTGTGAGAAGGCGAGGAGGAAGAGGCCGATTAAGGGGGGGAGGTTGGAGCCGATGATGGGCATGTTGGAGAAGTTGAGGGCGAAGGGGGGTGGAGGGGGGGCTGGTGGGGCTGAGGGGGAGAAGGAGATGCCTGAGTTTGTGAAGCAGATGTTGAGTAATAAGGAGAAGAAGTGATGAGGGCGTCGTTGCCGGGATTGGCGCAATCGGTTTGGTAGTAATCACGATGATATTCTAGGCTTCCACCGCTGTTGACACGGTCTCTTGGGTTTCCCTACGTTCGTACAATATACATTGGACAATACAAGACCAACATCCAGCTCTATACCAACCATTTACCAAATACAACCAAACAAATTCGCCGCAGACGCCATGAAAACGTAACGTAAGCATCGTAGAGGAATATCACCTCCTTCCCTCTTCCCTCCTACCATCACGGCGCAGAGCTTCTACAGCCGCGCCGTCTCCTGGCCAGTCTGCGCCACCGCCGCCGCTTTCAACGCCTCCAGGTCCGCCTCTGTAAACTCGACGTAGCCCTCGCCCTTGCCCTTGACGTTCAACGCCTCAGGCAGCCACAAGATCCTATCCTCGCTCATCTCGCCCTCGGCAATCTTCCTCACATCAATACCCTCCTTCTTGAGCGGCGCTTTATTCTGCTTGTTATTATGCATGGGCTGCATATTCGCCGTGACGCGCAAGAACACGGGCACGGCATACTTGGGCAGCGACTTGCGCGCCGCCTCCAGCAGCGCCCTGTAAAAGGGCGGCGACGCGCGGCCCTCGGGCGAGATGTGCAGGGCGGCGCAGCCGGCGCGGCCGTCGTGCCCGGGCACCTCGACGCCGTAGACGATGGCCTCGTGCACGCCGTGGTGGCGGCCCAGGGCCTCGGCCACCTCGGCCGTCGACACGTTCTCGCTCTTCCACCGGAACGTGTCGCCCAGCCGGTCCATGAAGTACCACCGCCCGTCGGGCGTGCGGCGGAGGGCGTCGCCCGTGCGGTAGAAGAGGTCGCCTTTGCGGAATACGTCGCGCGCGTACATCTTGGCCGTTGCTTCGGGGTTCTTCCAGTAGCTGTGGGGGAGGGGGGTTAGGTGTGTATGGCAAGGCCGGTGGGGGGAGAGAGGACGTACCCGACAAAAACCTCCTCGGTCGGTATCTGGACGAGGATCTCGCCACCCTCGTCGTATGGCATCCGCCTGGCGAAGCCCGTCTTCGGGTCTCTGTACATCTCACCTGTCTCGTGGTCTATTTCCACGGGGATATAGACGTTCCGCAGCATCATTCGAGTAATCAAGCCGTGGTGTCCGACTGAGCTTTGGGTGTACTCCCCTGCTTGGAGTCAGCCTCCTTCCTGAAGCATACTACCACTTCCCGAAGACAGCCCAAATATCCGGGAAAGTAATGGATGGGCCAACATACCGCGACAGATGTTCATCAGCGAGAAAACACCTTCTGTGCTGTTGAAGAACTCAGCAACACACTCGACGCCAAACCGCTCCCCAAACTTGCGCCACACATCCGGCCGGAGCCCGTTTCCGAACATGACCTTGACGCGGTGCTGCTTGTCCAATGGCGACTTGGGGGCCGCGAGCAGGTATCTCGCCGTCTCGCCCACATAACTGCGGCCATCAGTACGAGAACGTTCAAAACCCAAAGGAAAAGACCGGTGATTTGCTTGAATAAGTGCAAGGAACCAGAAGGAAAACAAAACACCTACACAAAAGCAGTAGCATCGCTATCACGCACATCCTTCCAGAAATTCCGAGTCGAGAACTTCCTGCCAATGCAGAGCGTGACACCAGTGCAGAGACAGGACACGGCAACCGTGTAGCCCGTTCCGTGATACAGCGGCATGCAGTTGTACCATCTGTCGCCATTGGGGCCGGGGGTGAGGTTGATGGCGTTGATGCGGGGATTCGTGATGGCCCAGGCGCGGCCGACGGGGAAAGGGCAGGCCTTTGGAAGGCCAGTTGATCCGCTGCAGAAATGAACAATGTCAGTCCTCAAACACCCCAACAATCCGGCAGCAGTTTCTCCCACGAGCTCGCTCGAAGAGTGTGCCAAATCCCCCACCCTCCCCTTCTCCCCGCAAAGCAAAGTCCTGTAGCCCCCTCCCCCCCAAAAGAAAAACCCCCCAAAAAAAGGTCCAACACTCACCTCGTATACATCAAGCACATCGGATCCCCCGCCCCCACCCCCGCCCTAAACTCCTCCCCCGGCCTCCCCCCCTCCCCCTTCCCCACCACCCCCCTCGTCTCCCCATCCAACACCACAACCCCCATCCCCAAGCCCCCCTCCACCTCACCCCTCACCTCCTCCACCCGCCCCCTGCACCCCTCCTCCTCATCCACCACCAGCACCCTCGCCCCCGAAATCCGCAAGCAATGCACCAACCCCGCCCCGCCCAGGTTGTAGTTGATGAGCGCCGGCGCGGCGCCGACGGCCCACGCGCCGAGCACCGCGAAGACGAAATCCGCGCTGTTTTGCAGGTAGAGCGCCACGAGCGAGCCCGGCGTGACGCCCGCGGCGAGCAGGAACTGGGCGTGGCGGCAGGCGTGCGCGTGGGTTTCGCGCCAGGTGTGCGTGGTGGGCGTGCCGGTGGTGGGGTCGCGGGACCAGAGGCAGGGCGTCGAGGCCGGGAGGCGGTGGACTTGGGATTCGAAGTTGTACCAGAGGGAGGCGTGGTTGGTGCGGGCTTTTTGGGGCGGAGGGGGGTTAACAAATTGTTGTTGTTGTTGCATGTTATTGTTGAGGGAGAGGATCGGTGGGAGGGGAAAAAAGGGTTCCTGGCGATTTGTAGGACGCAAGGATGAGGGCAAAAAATCTCACCTTTTTCTTCAAAGTGCTTTTGCTCGCGGCGGACGGTCCGCATGTTGCGGAGGTCCTTGGAGATGTGGAATTTGGCGTCGACGTAGGCTGCGGCTGCCGATGCGCCAGCGACAGCGGCCGCGGCGACGGGAGCTGCGTGTGCGAATATATACGTCAGAGTTGCGGCGGTTTGAGCTCAGGCTTTCAATCAAGACATACCGATGGCGGCGGCCATTATCTTTTTGTGTAACGAGGCGGGGGGCGAATTGGGTTGGGGCAGGGCTCTCGAAGGCTTGTTGAGCTCTGGTCGACTTGCAGCTCGGAGAAGGAGGAGGAGAAGGTTGGCAGCTATAACACTTCAAGGCGATCGACGCTCGCCTAAGGCCCAAGGGTCTTGTTGCCGGCACCGGCAGTGGGTTCATCAATAGCCGTTGGTGACCGAGGTCATTGCTCCACGCACCCCCGTGCCGCGTCAATTTCCCCAGACGCCAAACCTTCCCCACATTAATTGCCGGCTCAGGGACCACCAACTGCCGGCCACAAGCCCAGCAATGGAAACCCCTCCGCTCTGTTATATATCTTAAACCAACGCCATGCAAAAAAAAAAAAAAGCACTTGGGTGCTGGATTCACATTCCATTTCCAACCCAGAAACAGCCCCGTCCTGCCAGCTGGCACTCCACTCCACCGCGCTCGAGCACCCTCCTGAAACGCCGCAGAGAGATCAACTTGCTTCCCCGCCGATCACAACGTTGCGTCGTAATCACCACCGCATTCTCAGTCTTCTCTCCTCCCACTGCGCCCCAAACACCATCTCCCTGAGGGAGGCCTTGATACCGCCATTCCGCCCTTGCATCCCCACACTTCGAGCTTTTACCATGGAACGACCTGAGCTCACCAACGACCATCGTCTCTCTCTGTCTTCTGCACTGTCCTGAACGCCGACACTGCCTCAGGTGTCTGCTGTTCCTTTTTCGCAACAGAGACGAGAACAAAGACCGCATCATCCTCGTCCCCCATCTGCCAAGTAGCTGTCAAAACAAATGAGGAAAAGAAAGGCCGCAAAAGGCGCCCGAATACGAACAAAAGATCCGAAGGTGCCCCTCAACGAACGGCATGCGCGGGAGATTCACCTCTCCGCGCGTGCCGGCTTCCGACGCGGTATCCTTCGAATCCACTAGCAGCAGTAAGTAAGCACAACGACCAGCGCTTACCGCCCAACAGTAGTAGTAGCGTCCCTGTTTTTCGTGATGGTAAGCCTTAATTAGCAGCAACAATAACCAACATGCACCACTCCTTCCTTTTCGTTAGCGTCCTCCCATCTCTCTTCTCCAATAGGTCCGTGGTCAAATTATCGTTGCCCTCTCGGCAGCAGCGCTACCACCCGCTCTCGACTATCCCCTGTTCTCCACCAAACGACGCACTTGCTCTCTTGGTGGGTCATGCGTCCACCCCCAGCTCCATCAGATGGCGGGCGGGCTGATCGAACCATCTGGGCCACCACTTTCGCATGGATGAAAAGGCGTACTGAACCTAGGCGGAGGATCCGGCCAGAACGAGGCGAGGCGTGCCGAGCCGTTCGGCGAAATTAAATCTCTGCTGGCCAGACCACTGTGGAGATGGTGGAGAACAACACCCACCATCTAACTGCGCTAGAGTTGGACGCCTTGTGAGGAAAGCGGAGAAAAACAATGTCATCAAGGGTTTGTGGTAATATCTGGCCTGTTTTGATGACACAGTACGGGATCTGGCCATCGATCGTCTGAGTCTCTAGCAATTTTGACCGGTTCGACGTAGCCTTTGGAGCATTCTAGTATTTGGAAAATATCGCTGCTGAGGCTGAGTAACGTGATGAAGACTTATTTCGCTTGTTGGGTAAGTCCTGAAAGTGGCGACACTGCGTAGGAGAGCGGTATCATCTGGACCATGTTGTCTTGAGAATGGGAAACCAACGGAGTCGGTAGTATGGGAACCAAGAGTGGAGAAAACAGTAGTAGTGTCTAGCATATGTATGCATTTGCGTCTTCGCCGCTGTCCGTCCGTCCTGCATGCAAACCTTTCGTGAATCGAGGAGAATGTCGGCGGCGACCTGCACTGATTATTCGTCGTCTCGTGACAACTACAAGAAAGGGGACATATCTCGAGGTTATGGTTTGGCAACGACAGCGTGCGGCTCTGGGAAAATAAATTGAGATGATCCACTGAGAAGCTACCATCGGATGCTCCGGATGGCGGCCCGCAACTCTACCGTGCACCGCTCGGTGGATGCAAGAAACGACGACACTCGAGAATGCCTTGGCATCTTGGGAAAGTGGCAAACCTTTTTCTCCAATCTTCCCACATCATGCTCTATCGCTGCGTGCCGTCAACCGAATCGAAAGACGTACATGTCGTGATGGTGGCGACGTGTGGGAATAAGTGGCTGGAGTCCAAGCTCTTTCGCCATCGCCTCCCATTCACTACTGTTGTGCTCTTGAACGGATAATACTTTTTTGGTCCGCCGATGTCACCTCACCATCCCTGCGTCTGATAGCGAGATTTGCCTGCTCTTCCGCGGAGGGGCGTCTTGCCCGTTCTTCATCAACGCCCTCCGCCATCATCAAGACCACGCCAACCGTCATTGCAAAACATCGTAATCGATTGTGACGTCTGCTTTGGCTGATCTTGAGTCGTGATATTGTCGTGGTTCCGCTACTCGCTCACCGAGTTTCGTCTCCGTACGAAAAAGGGGAGGATCTTCATACCCATGATTGCTCGGCCGGTTCGAGTGCGAGGGCTGGAGGCATTTATCAGGTCGAATCGAGACATCGGCGATCGCCATCTTGCGTTCTCCTCGAGTCGAGACCGCAGTCCCCTGGTTGTGGCTGGTGAAGCTTGCCATGCATGATGACGTCTCTGCATCACGACTCAGGGAGTGAGGGGGCCGGGCTTCTTGACTCGTGGTGGTGAGGGTCTCCGGATCGTGCCGTGAACGCCAACGGTTAATAAACTCTAGACTTTGCTGCTCAGGAGATTTTCGTCTTGTATGATGCAATGATAGACAGCCTGATGCTATTTCCAGAGTCCGTTCCTCCGCACATGCCAGTAAACATGTGCATGAGCGACGTAAAGGGTAAGCTGCCGAGGTCCACTTCTCTGACGTGCGAACTTTTCACAATGATGGGTGCAAGGAGCAGTTGATCCGTAGTGCCAGGAATTTGCGTGCAGCGTGTCATCGTGGTCGGAGGCGTGCGAGTAGAAACACCTATTGCCTCCGAGATGTCAACAAAGTGTTCACCCCATGGATCATTGCTGATGAAGATTAGCTGTTGGGATCCTCCTTCTGGAGCATCCTGAAGGTCAGGAGTAGTTTTGTGGCCCAGGTCAAACACTGCGTGAAATGGCGCACGCGTAGCACCTTACGACGCTGGCTGCTGCACCTGTATGATCATTTGTACGGATAATATATCCGTAGAAAATTCTTGCCTTCTGGTAAGACGATGCGACATCGGGCTTGGCGGAATCCTGGAGAGAACACGGCTCCGCTGGATGTCGCTGACGTCTTGAGAAGTGTATCGAGATGCCAAACCTTCGACGTGCAGTACTAGGATGTTGTTGTGACGCGTAAATCTCCACACCAGGGCCTGTTCGTACCGGCGATGCTTGGACAGAGACAGATGAGGGTCCGTAATGCAATGAGCCAAGCGCCTGGACATGGAGTCCATGTCCACCACACCACCCAAGAGAGCGGCACCTTTCTCTAGTCATCGTATTCGCAAGGACCTTCACTGGTGCACTTGACTCGACGGCCAGTCCTTACAGGGCAATTCGAAGAAAAGACTTTAGCCGGATTAGCCAACTTGTGGAAACAAACTCCCATGAGGCAACCCGGAATCTCGGCACAGTTAGTGATGTTCAAACCCTACCGAGAAGGCATATTCCGAGGCCAGTGATGGATATTCAATGACACGATGGAATTGTAACTTGCAATTGGCGGATCACCTCAGTATTGCTCCGGCGTCGTATTTCCGGAGTAGGACCCTAATTGCCGGGATCGTGCCGGAATCGAGCCCTCTCTAAACTTTGATGAAGTTACTTTGGTACCAGGATACCGAACGTATTAGACAGTGGTGGCGGATACCGTGCGCACTAGAGGATAGTGTCGGATCCGCACTAGCTCAAGTCAAAGTGATGCATTTCAGCACTAAATCGCCACAACGCGTACCCCGTAAGTATGCTGAAATACAAATCAGATAGCGAACGCACCTTACCGAATCGGGTGGTAGAATCCTTCGAGATGGAGAAGGCATTAGTGCATTTCAGGATGTAGTGCGAGATCGTGAGATCCAGAACCAGACACGACTCGTGTGGGCTGCCGGAGCTTTTATGCCTCTTACAGGTGCCTCCTCGTCGACTGTGACCCGTTCGTGACGTCTTTTAGCAGTTTGCTAACCAAGAACTGGCTGACTGCCATCTGGCGGGGCCACATATGTCATCCCGCCCTTTGGTGAAGAGGGGGCTCGTCGATCGTTCAGATCCGACCAACGCGCTAAGCTTCTCCAGACAAGAGCAGCTAGTCAGACAAGATTAGCCAACCACGGCCCGCGCCGGTAGGTACGGAGGTACTCCTGATAGATGGTACAGTGCCAGCAAAAGAAGAGAGCCTACGGGATTTGCCGGGTTAAGCCCAAGCCTTGTTGGAGGTGGGCGTAGGAGATGCGGAAAGCTGGCAGCAAGGTCATGTTTCGAGATACCGATCCACGGCGCGCCATGGCGGGTAATAACGGGCACTGGAGTGGAGCCTCGTAACGGTCGGCTAAACTTCTTTGCAGAGAATGCATGTTTATGAAGACCGTGTTCGCTGCGGAGCATGAGTTGCAGGAGGAACCGTCACCGTGCAGCAGCGGGTCTGCTCGAGTCAAGGCCATTGTATTGCATTGAGTGGCAACGCAAAGCGGTCTGGCGGGACTGAGTCGTTGTAGCCAGGGGCCAACGTCATTATGAAAAAGTGGCTGGATATATTTCGAGTTAAATGTAAAGGGTGGGATGAAAAGAGGAAGATCTGCTCTCATAATGTCTCGTCTTGTACTCATTCACATATCCGCTGGGCCCGCGGAAAGGGGCAAAGAAAAAGAGCATCAGAACTGAATCATCAGTCCGAGACATCTGCGATAGCGGGGTCGTCATGACGGAGCCATGCAGAAAACTCAGATCCCTCGAGTCGAGCGGAGTCACTTCCGGCGTGATGTTTCGATGAGTGACAGATCTGCCGCAGGGGCACCGGTGCAAACCGAGACGACGGCGATGATCGGTGTCTGCGCTTCCCGCGCGGGCTCGCTAGACAATGACGGCCACAGCCCTACCGCTTGCGTGTCGCGGGGCGGCAAAGGCGTGCAAGAGCAAGTACGTAGTACGTGCCACGTCCCGACTAGTAGAGCTCGCTCTCGGACGGCGGGCAGGGACTGTGCGCACATCAACGGGGTGGCCGTTGCGCCGTCTTTTGATGTTGGCGTCAGCTCCGTGTGCCCCCACGTATCAGCGGCGCATTATGAGTGCTGGTTTGGGGCTCGAGGAGGCGAATGCGCAAAAGTCTGGCGCTGACAGGTCTCGCCATTCCCCTTCCACGGATCTGGCGCAAACGCGGCAGAGAGAGCACTCAGCCGAGCCGTAGAGGCTGCAGTAGTCGGCGCTGATGGAGGGTGGGGTTCAACACCACAGATTGGCGGGTCTTCATCGGCGAGAAGCTGCAATGAGTGCACGTGTGTGTGCTGCCCGCCATCCCGTTGCCACCACGTGCGGGTGTGCAGCCAAGTGCGGCTTCACATGCTTCTAGAAGAGCTAGAGGAATCGAAGAAGCTGCATGGAAAACGATCTCCCTGACCCATGTCCTTGCACACGCCAATGGGTGTGCATGAAGCTGCGACGGGTCGAATCTCCGACGCAGCGGATGCTTTTGCAGATCGGCTGCGTGCCGTCGCCGCGCATGGCCACCCTGTACCGGGAGCGTTCCTGATGGGCTGCTGATGCTGGGCCATGGCGAGTTTCTTCGACTTCGCCGGCAGGGGCACCCGTGGTGGGAGCATTCGTGTCAGGGACTGGGCAAGCTTTAGTGTGAGCACGGAGACAATGTGCAGCGCTACAGGATCTCTTGGGGGAGTTCTAGTCTAGGTCGGCGGGGCACGTGGAGGAGCGAGGGTTGGCGGCGGGAGGGGTTGCAATTGGAGTAATATAACGTGAGAGCAGCCTTGAGAAGGACCGAATGTGCAGAGCCTCGAGGCGAGGAGGCACAGAGGTGCCGTGGCGGTTCCTTCGTTCGCGTCTGCGCTGCGGGCTGAGGGCTGAGGGTGGCGGCGAGACGCGCGCGCAGGTGGGTGCATCACGGCAGCTGGACGGCACTGCAGGCCGACGCAGAGATTTGGTGCGGCTCTCGTGGTGAGTGGTAGGTCGGGTCGGGGTGAGCGATGTGGTTTGGAACGGGTGGTGTCGGCGTCGCGTGGGTTGCATGGTTGATGGCTGTGCGGTGGTCGAGACAAGCGCGGTCCCTGTCGCTGGCGGTTCAGGCGGTGTGGCGCTTCGGCGTCCCGTCGGCCTGGTCGGAGGAAGGGGAGGAGGCTCCTGCTGATGCGTGCTGGGAAGCAGGGAGGCCACGCTTGCAGCCATTGCTTGCTAACGAAACGACTTCGTCTTGATGACCGTGATATTAAAGAAGCGCCGAACGCTCGCCCTCCCACCTCTCGACTCCCTTCCCCACCATCCCCACATGTCTTCACGCTGAACGCAACCTGCGCCCAACGCTCAGCGACTCTTCACTGCTACCACTCTCTCTCTACCATCCACCACCGAGACGCGCGCCAACGTGACTCGTTGCTGTGGGGCCCCAACGCCTGCCACCACGCGGAGCCTTCCCCGTTACCCGTCTTCATCGCCCGCCGCGGCGTCCTGCCCGTCCAAGTCCTCAGCTGGATCGTGCCTCCATCATGAAGCGCACGTATGCCCAGATGAACGACCTCCCCGCCGGCGCATCGCCCGTCGCGTCGGACCGGCCCAATGCGCCGCACCCTCCGCAGAGTCTCTCGTCTCTGCACGCCTCGTCCGCCACTCCCGAGCACACGCCCAAGATCTCAAGGAAGATCCGAGCCTGTGAGTATGCCTTGGCACATGATTGACCTGATGGCGGCGTTGCGACGACGGTCGTGGGTCGTAGCCTGCCGTGGTCTTTCGTCTGATGTTCCTGCCCCGCACTTCGCGCACAAATACTAAGACACGCACCCCACCAGGCAAAGAATGCCAGAGCCGCAAGGTCAAGTGCGACATCGCCGAGGGCAGCAATGGCGGCAGCAACCCGTGTGCGCGCTGCCGTCGCCTCGGCCTCAAGTGTGTCATCAACAAGAGCCTGCAGACGCTGCTTGACGATGAGAACGAGTCCGTCGCCCTACCTCTCTCCCCGCACCCACGCGCTAACCGCCCCGCCGCAGATGGAAGAGAACAATGGAGCTCAAGTATGAGCAGCTCCACCATGCTGTCTCCGACTTGCTCCACCGCGGCAACCTGCCCTCCCTCGACACCCGCTCTGTCAGCGGCGCCCGCAGCCAGTCGGCCTCGCCCTCGATGACCAAGGTGCTGCCGCAACAGAGCAGCAACCAGCCCTCGTCAGGTCCCACTCCTCCCCACTCAGAGTACCAGTCTCCCCGGACCCGCAACGTCCCCGGCATGGTAATGACCAGAGAAAACTCACCCGAACCGCCAGGCAAAGAGGAGACCGAGGACGACGCCATGACCACCGGCCCCATGGCTTCGCTGTTCGAGGTCACCAAGCTCAAGAACATCCGCAGTAGCACTGCTGAGCAACCCACCGGCTCCCGCAGAAACCCTGCCACATCCGACATCATCTCCCAGGGCAAGATCTCCGAGGCCCAGGCCGACGACCTTTTCCGCCGCTTCAACAGCACGCTCAACCAGTACATCTGGGGTGGCGTCGCCCTTGTCCATGACAACCTCCAGTCTGTCAGGGAGTCTTCGTCCCTCCTCCTGACTGCAATCCTCTCTGTCACTGCTCTGCACGTCCCCAACTCTGAGCAGCTCCTTGATGTCTGCTACTCCGAGTTCCTCTCCCTGGTCTCGGAATCCATGTTCGCGAGATATCACTCCCTCGATGATGTCCGCGCCTTGTGCATTGGCGCCTTCTACCTGTCCGAGGTCAGCTGGAAGCTATCTGGCCATGCCGTCCGCATCGCCACCGAGATGCACCTGCACACTGCCTTCTCCAAGTCCGCCACCGGCTCCTTGGACAACATCGAGCGGGCCCGTCTGTGGTACCTGCTCTACGTGTGTGATCACCACTTCTCTCTGGCCTACAACCGGCCACCAGTAATCCACGAGGACGAGTCTGTCATCGACCATGAAAGATTCCTGGCTCTTCCCACCATCACCAACGCCGACCTCCGCCTCCAGTCTCAGGTTGGCGTCTTCAAGATCCTTAGCAGGGTTTTCAACAAGTTTGGCCACGACAGTGACCGGCCGATTTCAATGGATGATCTGCCAGCCCTCAGAGGGTTCAACACCGACCTGGATGAGTGGAAGACCAACTGGGAGTCGCGTCTTGGTATGTCCAATCGGACTGGCCTATGCTCTCTACGTCCGCTAACCGCTACTGCAGCACCCAACCCGTACATTGATACCTATCCTGCAAAGGGATGCACTCTGCACTGTAACTTTGCGAAGCTGCAGGTCAACTGTATCTGCTTGCGCGGCCTCTCTCACCTTGGCCCCAACGACCCTCGCCGTGAGTTCATCAACATGGCTATTGACAATGCCACGACCTGCCTCAGCTTTGTGCTGGACGAGCCGGACATTCACAACGGCATCGTCGGCGTGCCTCTCTACCTCTCCACCACCATTACCTTCTCGACCGTGTTCCTCATGAAGGTACACACCAACTGGCGGTCAGCACAGCTCAATACCAACTTCGGGTTGATCGTCGAGCTAGTCGAGCGCATCATCAAGCTACTGAGCGGGGCCAAGGCCAGCGACCGCCACGTCTCGACACATACGGCACGGGGGCTTACGCACATGCTCAAGAAGTTCAAGGAGCGCGAAGCACGCGTCATGCGTGCGCACGCCAAGCGCAACCCCTCGATCAACACAACAATTAGCAACAGCAGCATCAACACTGCGCAAACAATGTCGCCTGTCGACGCAACCATGGTCTGGCAGCAGCCTTCCTCTCACCCTACGGACATGCCCATGTCCTGGGCGGGCAGCAGCCTCGACTGGTTTGGCCTTGACGACCAGTACCTCCCCGCAGGTGTTTTTGATGCAGTCGCATCATCGCTTCCCGTTGTTGGCTGGCCTCTGAATAGCCCGCCGTCCAGCGAGAGCTTCAACTCGACGCCTCGCATGCCACCGGTCAACAACCCTGCCACCAGCTGGCCGATGAGCAGCTCCAACGCCACGTACCTGTCGGGGATTCCCAGCTGGACTACGGATGACGGCAGTGTGCACAGCTCTGTTGCTACGCCTGTACAACAACAGGCCAGGTGCGCCGCTTCGGTGCCACCGGCGGTGAGCGCGGTTGACACACCGGTCAGCAGCTGGCTGGCGGACAACCCGAACCAGCCCGCATGGATTGAAGACTAGGGATCCCATTCGTTTGATTTGATGGCATTACAGGGTGTTCTGGCGCATTGGTAAGGTGACGAGGTTCACGGCTATGACGAGAAAATGGTATGTGCGTTGGCTCGGTGGACCGAGCTACGTGTTTTTCGGCGTTGTTACGATGTTTCTTCGATGTTTCTTTTCTGGGTGTCTTGGGGTCACGACTCATGTCTGCATTGGCAATGACGTATCGGTTTGGGATAGGATTGCATTATTGGAGAAAGCATAGGATCTGCATCTAGAGGCGGGAAGACTGTTCATCACGTTTGTTAGCACAAGCGACGCGCCTGAGCCGCGACGTTGTGGTTGGTTATTATCAATAAGATTTTCTACATTAAGAATCCGCACTTCTTACTTGTCGACGGTATTTAATGCCGGCGGAAATCGCCACAACCGCGTGTTCTCTTCTGCGGCTGAAGTGCCAGCACCTGCATTGCACACCGCAACCTTGGTGCTTGGATCTCGAGACGAAGTGGACGTGGGAGAAGGATGATGTGTGAGCCAGGTTTGCAACTCGTCGCGTGGTAGCCCTGCACGGCTCCCCTCCACATCCCGTCCCTCCCTCGCGTGCCCTCAACCGCAAAACAAGCCCAGTGAAGCATAATCCGGCACAAAGTTCACGCCAAAATGTCGATCTTGCCATGTGCTGGAGCTGCACGTCAAACCCGCGTGCTTGACCCTGTTGTGCCTGAGCCTACACACCACCACGACATCATTTCCACCATCCCGTCCTATCTGAGTCTAAGGAGTCCATCGTGACATTTCTCAAGGCCAAACCTCACACCACTTACGCTTTGACCTTCTGACTACCCACCCACAACACATGCCGCTAGCTACACTTCCAATATACGTGAGGACCGGGGGCTGACACCACGCCCCGTTTTGCACCCTTGAAGCCTTACCCCTCCCGATCCTCCCGCCAAAATCCACCGTTTCCCGCCATTAAGCAGCCTCATCAGGAGAAGGGCCTTTTCTGCCCTGGTTCTTGCTTCTTTCCCTTCTCACCAACATGCTGGCTTAGGCAAGGGTACAGATTTACACTTTTTTTTCTCTCAGCTCCGCCTCAAGGGCCCCACTTGCCCTCTTCCCCGGTAACGAGGGAAATATGCAAGCAAATGGAAAAGGAAGGAGAGAAGAGAGAAGAAAAAAAGACAAGGAAGAAAAAAAGACGAATCGAGAACACCATCACCAGTACGGTAAACCGAGGGCTTGGTGGTGGCTGCTTGCTACGTAAACGCAACACACCACCACCCAACACCACCTACCCGCGTCTCATCAAAAGGCCAGGCAGCTTTGCATATGCACGCACGCTTAACGTCGGCTGTCATGGTGAGCCCCTGCCGCCGACGTCGGCAGTTAAATTTTTTAAGCTTCCCGCATGCACGCTCAGCCATGGTTCTGATTGGAAGGTGGAAGGGCCTCGCTCTTTCGTGTTTTCCTGTGCTCACCAGAGATGAGATATTTTTCCTATTTCAGAAGAACTAACATGGTAGGGCTGATATTGCAAGAACCTTTTTTTTTGGGGGGGGGGTTTGGGGCGCAGCATTCTGTTGGCCCCCCGCTCACCATTCTTTTCGATTTTGTGGCTTTTGTCTCAGCCATCCGTCTTCCTAGCCGTCCGTAGGTCCGGTCTATCAAGTTTGAGTTTAGCAGAAGGAGGGATCGAGAACAGAGATCGAGAGGGGGGGAAAAAAGGGAGCAGCACGAGACACATGGCCATGGCCAAGCGTTTGCGGGGATCGCGAACCCTCATTGGCGGTGTTGTAGCTTTAGCGCCCCTTCCTTTCTTCCTTTCTATTTTTTGGCCCTTTTTTGGCCCCTTATCTTTTGGTTTGTTCTAGATGATCCAGTAGTGTGGCAGATGTGTACGTTGTAGAGGAGAGAAAAAAGTATAAACGGGGTTCCCCGGATTGCCAACGGCGCCGCAATATGATGGCTGATGCATGGTGTCGTTCTAGTCCTGTCGAAGCGAGATAAGGGCAATCACGACTGTGGCCCACGATAGGCTTGACCTTGACCCTGGGGATTACATCGACCGACGCAGCGCCGGTGCGTCAAAAGCCCCCGCTCATGGCTTGGATTGGGGGGAGCGCGCGGCTGGAAGCGATGGCTTGCGTGGTGGTGCTAAAATGTAGAGATGCAGACTAACTACAGCCCGCTACCGATCCCTTAGTGGGGAAGAAGAAATGATGAGGCAGGTGGTGGAAACGGGTCCCCTCTTTCTGTGGGCTCGAAGTGAGTGGGACGGTACGCGCTAAGGGTGCATGCAAGGCGGGAAGCAGGCGCACGTGGGCTGGAATGCAAGATCGGAAACAGGGACAGAAGTAATAATGGAAGGAAGAAGGAAGCTTAAAGGTTGGAAGGTTTGCGGTACCACGGTACTGTCTACGCTTAAGCCGCAAGGGACTGAGTTGGATCGGGCCTACCAGCTGCAACCCCTCTTTTACATTAGCTTGATATCATTGTAAGTAGGTATTCCAAGTGGAGAGAGCTTGAAGGTTGCATCGTGCAAGGGCGGAAAGTGGTAAAAGAGCGGGCGGGACTCGGACCGGACATGGATTTGGATTTGGGTGTTTGGAGACGGGTGCGGGGTTGAAGTTTTTCACGGACTTGCGGCCGGCCGGCCGGCGGGGGCGCACGGCAGAAAGCTGGCATGCAGGGTGGCGGTGGTCGGTCGTTTGGGATCTCAGTTAGTGGTGAGAGTGGCGTGGGACTAAGGATGCGGAGGTGGTGACAGCTGGAATGGTGCGAGACGGAGCTGTCATCAGTCATCAGCGCCAAGTTTTGCCGTATCGAGTTGCGCATTTGCATGGATCAGATGGCACGTGTGCGGCTGATGAAGGCGCGCACGCTGCCGACAAGCTTAAGCCTTACAAGCTTCTTGACGAGTGGGTGTGGCTTTTTCATGCCACAACGCCCTGCTGTATCGATATATATGTACATACATGGCTTTCGGCTGTCGATAAACGTTGATGTCACTTGTTGGAGGTCGGTACAGATCTTGATGCCCAACAGGTCCCCACACTCATCTCCAGATTTGGAGAAACCGAGCCGGCCCCACTCATTTCGTGTTCTGCCCACGGGGAAGACACTGCAGCGCGGGAATAACCCACCACCCGCACTCGCTTCTTATTATCAATCACCCCATCTCGCGTGTTCAACAATCGCAATAAATGGTTGAAGGACAATGCGGAAAGTGAACACTGCAGCAGGAAGGTGTGTAAGAAGCCGCCTTATCAACCAATCCGTTGCCGATACCTGCTCCCTGGCCCAACACACCGCTGCGAAAAGTTCGGGACAAACTCGCCGGTCACACAAGCTGCACTTCGATTGGCCAACTGCACTCCGGTTGCCGACAACCAGGCCGACGGTCACGAAGCACAGGCTGCAAGTTTGCCGATTGTGGCATCACTGCCCGGTTTTTGGCCTCTTTCGTTTCCACCGTGACCGCATACACGGACGAAACCCACTCTTTTCTCCCACGGGGTCGCGACCTTTTGAACGCTGGATCCACCGCGGCAATGACCACGGGAAACTCGTTCTCCAACTTCTCCGCCGACGATCCAATCAGCATCCGCCACTCCCCGTGGGGCTGACGGACTCTTGACTGAACGCAGGTAAGCTCAACATCAGTGCGGGAACGGCGTTGCGTCGTTGAGGCTGTTTTTTCCCCGTGGCATGTGGAGACGACCGTTTTATTGCTCTTGTCCGTTGCTGCATATAGACCTGCACTGCTCCTCGCTTTCAAGCGTTCCCTTCCAACCCTTTCCCATCCCTTGCCCGCCGCACAGTCAAGATGGCGCAACCCGAGGCAACGTCAGTCCGTTCGAGCATGGAGAAGGCCAACAAGCCACAGGCCATCCAGAACGAGATGAGTGTCGACGTTGACGGTCCCGTCAAGCCCACCGACGTCGACGAGGAGCTCGAGGAGGCTCTCCGGAACTATGTTCCCGGCTCAGCTGAAGAGAAGAAGCTTCTGCGCAAGATCGATCTGCGCCTGATGCCGGTTCTCTGGATCATGTACATCCTCAACTATGTCGACAGGACGAACATTGTAAGTTTCTACACTCCCGACACTTCTACATAGTCCGTCAACTCACACTGTTACAGGGAAATGCCAAGATCTCTGGCATGGAAGATGACCTCAACCTTGATGACCAGAAATACGCTTGGGTTCTGTCCATCTTCTTCTTTGGCTACCTCCTCTGCGAAGTCCCGTCCAACATGATTCTGAGTCGCTCGCGTCCGTCGCTGTTCCTGCCCGGCATTATGATCGTCTGGGGCGCCCTGAGCGCTGCCATGGGCTCGGCCAAGACCTACGGAGCCATGCTTGCCTTCCGCTTCGTTGTCGGCTGCATTGAGTCTGGTTTCTTCCCCGGTGTGCTCTACCTGCTGAGTTGCTGGTACACTGCCGGCGAGCTTGGTAAGTTCCTGCTCCTACCCATCTTGCCCAGCTCAAGCCAGCTAACTTGTCACCAGGCAAACGCTTCACCATCTTCTACACCGCAGCCACCCTCTCCGGCGCATTCGGTGGCCTCATCTCGGGCGGCATCACCCAGGGCTTGGCCAACGCCCACGGCATCGCGGGCTGGCGCTGGCTGTTCATCGTCGAGGGCGTCTGCACCGTCGGCGTCGCCGCCATGGCCATCTTCATCCTGCTCGACTACCCCTCGACCTCGCCCAACCTCTCCCTCGAGGAGCGCCAGCTCGCCACAATCCGCCTCATCGCCGACGCGCGCACCCGCGAGGCCGAAGCCGGCAACACGGGGCCAAAGCTCACGCACCGTCAAGCCTTCACCGCCGCCGTCGTCGACTACCGCACCTGGTACTTCCTCGTGCTCCTGATGCTCAACATCGGCTCCGGCACCATCTCCTACTTCATCCCCACCCTCACCAAGACGCTCGGCTACAGCGACGTCACGGCCCAGTACATGACGGTGCCCATCTACATCGTCGCCGCCCTCATCGCCAACTGCGCCGCCATCATGGCCGACCGCGTGCAGCGCTCCCACGGCGGCAACGCCAGCGGCCGCATCCCCTTCGTCGCCGCCTTCCTCTCGCTCGGCTGCGTGTGCAGCATCGTGTGCGCCGCCGTGACGCACCACATCGTGCGCTACGTCATGACGTGCTTCGTGGCGGCCGGCATCTGGACCGCCCTGCCGCTCGCCCTCGCCTGGATCTCGGCCACCATCAACACGCCGCCCGAGAAGCGCGCCATCGTGCTCGCCCTCGTTAACGCCTGCGGCAACCTGTCCAGCGTCTACGGCAGCCGCATCTGGCCCGACAACGACGCCCCGGACTACCGCATGGGCTGGGGCGTGACCGCCGGCTTTTTGGGCGCCGCCACCATCATGGTGCTGCTCAGCCCGGTGGTGTTTAGGCTGCCGCATAAGGAGTTGGGCGTTGTGGCGAGGCCGGAGGGGGAGAGGGGCGAGGCGGCTACGGTTGAGCAGGGGGATGCTGCTAGGTAGACGGGTGTCTTGCTCGTCCAGTGGTTGGTGGGGGACGGTGGAGAGGTGGGGAAGGGAAAGTTTAGTTCTTGCAGAATGATAATGACCAAGTCACGGTGAATCAACAGATGCCTGTTATAATCCTTGCAAGTGCCTGATCCACGTCGTCCGCATCCCAGGACCACAACCGTAATGCTCAAAAGCCACAGTACTCTTTGCGCGTATCCCCCAGCCAGCCAAACGAGTCACCATTCCCACCTCCACTTCAACCCCCCACCCCCAGAAACCAACCGACGTCCCATTGACCTCCCCCCCCACCCCGGCCCACGATCCTCGACCCTGCATCATGCGCCCCAATCCGCCAGTGAACCCCTCCTTCCCGCTTCCCCACGTGGCCGCCACCCGATCACCCGGAAACCGTTTTTTCTGTCATGCAGGGCAATCCGTCCAAGAAGGAAGCGATCTGAGCGCGTGGCTTGATTGAGGCTATTCTCGGCAAAGTTCGTTCCCGGGTAAATCGGCTTGAAAATATGCTCGGTTTCGCGTCGACTCCGCTTGGGACGCTCGGCTGTGGTGGTGGGGTTTTTCGGATGTTGGGGTGGGGGGTGGGGGATGAGTGTTAGAGGGTCTTGGATGCGGGCGTTGGAGGAGGGGAGGGGGCTTGGGTGATGGTGTTTGGGGAGTAGGCGGATTGGGAGCGACTCAGTGAGGAGTGTTCGAGTGTCCCCGGGATTTGGGGGTTGGGAGTACTGGGTGGTTCGGCGTGTTGTAGGAGCTGTGCGAACTGATTGTTGTGGGGTTGGTGGAGGATGAATCATACACGCGGGGAGGCATGTCTGTTGGGTAAGACCAGGTTGGGTGAGTCTGTGGTGTCAGCTCCGTTGCCTTTCTCGTCACCGTCCATGTTGTCTTCCCCAAAACTCTTCTCTTTGGAGACAAATACGCTGCGTGTCGCGCCCAGCTTTGAGAGGGTCAGAGTTCTTTTCGTTTCGATAACATGTGTGGTTGAGTGAGTTTGAATGCAACAACTACCACCAAATCAATATTGGTGGCCGGGCTTTCGCTTGAATCTGTTCCGGAACATATAGCTTAGATTTGTCTGGCAGCATATCACTCAGCTCCCCTTGTACCTGACGTGGTACACGCATAACGCATCAAGCGCTGGCGGTTCTGGCAAGGGGGAGTTATTCACTGCTGGTCAGAGCTTCTCTACACCACGTCATACGCATCTGATACGATAGCAGAACGCTCAACACCGCCACAATAATTGCCAGCTCGAGCCATTACGGGCCTCGTAAAGCAGCAGCATGCTGGACCCTCCAAATAAAGGCCACGATGCGCATTCGGTCGGCCCGAGCGGCAAGAGCAGGGTGGGGCAGGCCGACCGACCGCTCCCGCTCATTGGCACACACACTGCGCAACAGACCGCCTTTGACAACCCCGCAAACAGCTGTCAGAGAAACGTCAATCTGTTCACTGCCACGACGGTGCTCAGCCGCAAAGTGGGTTCTCAGGAGCTCGAGCTCTGCCTCCCAATAAAGGACCGGCAAGCTTCGGAACCTCTTCTCTCTTCCCTTCCCTCCATACCTCCATCCTTCGTACTCCTTCTCTTCACCTCGTAGCTTCGGCATTCTTATTCTGCTCCTCTCCACCCAGCAACCACCCAACATGCCCAGCGCTCTCACCGACAAGGTCGTCCTCGTCACCGGCGGCGCCGGCGGCCTGGGCCGTGCCATCGTCAAGGCGTGCAGCGACAACAAGGCCAAGGTCGTCATCTGCGACGTCAACGAGGAGCGCGTCAAGGAGACGGAAAACGACTTCGAGAAGCTCTGGCACGTCGGGCCCCTCGACAAGATGTCCACGGCCGTGACCGACGTGTCCAACGAAACCGGCGCCGCCGCCGCCGTCGAGCACTGCATCCGCCGCTTCGGCCGCCTCGACATCCTCATCAACTGCGCCGGCATCATGGACGGCTTCGACCCGGTCGACACGCTCGACGTCGACACGTGGAACCGCGTGCTCGCCGTCAACCTGACCGGGCCCGCCCTCATGTCCAAGCACGCCGTCAAGCACTTCCTGTCGCGCGGTTCCGGCAAGAGCCACGGCACCATCATCAACATCGGCGCAGCGGCTTCGGCGCGCGGCGCCGCAGCAGGTATGTCCAGCGTTGCCCCCGTGCTCGCCGCCCTGGGCGTCGACTACGGCAAGCCCAAGCCCGACACCGCCGCTCACATGCTGCTCACCAAAGGCGCCGCCTACACCGCCGCCAAGCACGGCCTCGTCGGCCTGACCAAGAACACGGCCGCCGCCTACGCCAAGAAGGGCATCCGCTGCAACGCCGTCCTGCCCGGCGCCATGGACACGAATCTCATGTCTTCCGTCCCGACCGACTTCAACGAGGAGGGCCGCCAGACGGCTGAGACGCTACTGGCCGTGCTGCCGGGGAATGTGGACGTCGAGAAGTTGGCCAAGACGGTGGTGCATATTGCGTCGGATAACGCGGAGGGGATTAATGGCGCAATCATTGCGGCGGATAATGGGTGGACGGCGTTTTAGATGCGGACGGGGGAGTGTCTCTGTACTTGTAGTAGGGAAGGGAAATAAAAAAAGGTATGTAGGCTAGAAAGACGGCGGCCACGTGCTGGCACAGACGAAATGGAAACGACTGCATGAAAGAATGGGCATCGTTGTAGACTTACCTGGTAGAGAACAGTGACCGGTCTGTCGACAACTCAGGAAACGGGGTTGTCAGTCAGCCAGGGGTTGATGTCCAGTCCACCAGCGATTTGAGACATTTCGTGGCTGTACAGTCCTTGGGTCACTCGCTCTTGTTCTCTTTGAGTTCCATGTGCGAGTCGTCGTACGACGGCAAGCAAAGCCCAGTATCCAAGCATCCTCATGTAGTGGTCCGGGAAAGAGGTTCGGCGGTGATGGAGAGGATCGGGACGACAGCGTGGGGGAATTGCTCCGGCCCCGGGCGCCAAGTGACGTAATGCGGAGGCGGTAGTGCTCGTGCCGTCCCGTTGCAAAAATCCACCACAATCTCAATATCGGTCCTTCGTGGAAGCGGAGGAGATGGGAGGGCCAAAGGGTTGCAAAGACGGCCGCCGTTCCACTATTTAAGGAGTCCTTCTTTCTTTCTCAGTCTAACACGCACCGGACTCCAGGGCGGTAGGTAGTTCGGGGCTTGCGGAAATTTGCAGGTTGGACAGGAGGCGCGGTTTTTTCCTGGGCTTGTGGACGAAAGGCGGTCATCGGGTAAAAGGTTGCGAGCGCCCAGACTTATATATGGTGCAACTGGTTACGAGTTGCTTTTGCGGGTGAACTCGTAAGTGGGCGTGTCCGGACGTGACTCACTGGCTGCCCAAGCCGAGGTCATGGTGCTCTTTCCGACACCAGTATGGCCATCATGTGGGGAGAAAGCCTTGCGGAGGCCGCATGTGGAATGGCCAGCTGATCCTTTCTGCAGAGTTCCGCGGAGGTGAGTGCCACGATGAGCAGAAAGACGCGGGCCAAGACCTGCCTTGGGCAGTTTTGGGTGCGAAGTGCGAAGCCGGAGTAAGCTCGCCGATAGACGCATGCCCCATGATGCATGCTGTCCCGAGCACGATATCTCATGCAGCAGACTTTTCTTTGTTCCAGCAGAGCAGACTGAGTTTATTCCCGTTCCCGTAAGCAGCACGCGACTGACAGGCCCAGTGCGCAGTCTATTTTTGCGGCACCGCGTGGCTGGAACCGGGTCTCTCCCAGGGCTGCGCCTTTTTACGGTCGCGCCAGCCTATAGCATGCGGCGCTGGAGGAATTCCTCATAAGCCGCTGGCCTTTGCAAGATAAAAGGCCTCTCGAATCAGCCCACAAAGTGGGTCCAAATTACGCTATCCGGTAAGCTTCGGTCCAGCAGCGACCAGAACCACGACCCGGGGATATATATACCTAGCATTGCCCTGGTCCCTCTTTTGAAATTCTGTTTTGCCCGTCACTCCTTTTCTTCTCCCACCACTCCTTCAAGATGGTTCTCGGTCCGACCGCCCGCCGCTGGCTTCCCTACCTCAACTTCACCGTCGCCGTTTCCGCCCTTGGCTTCCAGACGGGCGTCCTGTACCCGTGGCACGAGGAGCTGGATCGCGAGTTCAAGGTCCTCAAGGAGGAGCACAAGACGCAGCTCCACTTCTACCATGAGGTCAAGCTGAAGCGCCTCGAAGAGCTGGAGGCCAAGGTGGCCGCTGAGCGTGCTGAGCGCAACGCCCACAAGGTATGCGCCTCCTTTCCCCCCCTTTATCGCTGGCAACTGACGTGGACAGTAGCTCCCCATCTGGCTTCCGTGGCGGCAGAGCGCACCCGCACCCGCACCCTCACCCTCGACCAACTAAGACACGGCCCGATATCGCACAGCCTTCGCAGCGCAGCCCCGACGCAAGCCGCGCCTGCCCGCACGCTAGAAGACACATCAACAGCAACATTTGGTTTAGAAGCATAGACGCGTGGCGCATGGGTTGGCGTTTCTCCTTTTGCAGCAAGGGTTCTTCAGTAATTTCCTCGATACCCCGTCCACATCCATCTTTTGCACATCTGCACTTCAAAAACTCAGCAAAAAACCAAAACAAATCACAAAACCTCTTAAAACCCTTCATGTCCGTAACCGTGCACGCGTCTACTGCCCACGAAGCACGACACCCGATACCGGCGGCCAATTGGCAGAGTGCCAGGAAGCTTATGGGAGCTTTTTCTAGGATCTCCTGACGCAGGGTCGCGCTGTTTCGACCCGCTTTATGACACGCCATTCTCGCCATGCCAGTTGGTGGGTGTTGCATTTTTCACCATTGGGTGACTGTACAGTACGGCACAGTCTCACATCATCACATGTTCTCAAGTCACCTCCACGCCGGGGCTGATAGGATATTGGTCGCTTCCGCCTCGCCATATGCTACGGTAAGCCGTTTCAACGTGCATGTTGCCAGCAGTTGTGATTCAGTCCAGCGCCGCTCCGGTGGGAAGACCAAGACGAGTGAATTGGCGCACCTTCGCACTCCGAGGACTGCATTGGCGTCGGCTGGTGCCCCTCATGGAGGTCGTAGAAGTAGATGTTTCTCGGGTGGTGGTATTTGGTCGACCCACCCGCGGGCTCGCTTGGGCGACAGGCCGTGGGACCGAGACTGACAGGTCGGGGCACCGTTGCGTCACAGAAAACGGCTGCCTGCCGTGCTCGAATCCTACCGGAGAAACATGCCTGTCACCAGCGCCTTGAAACTTGAATCAATCTTTCTGTTTCGACGTTTCTCATCAACCATGCGTGTTTTTCCCAACCGGTCAGCGAATCACCCTGCAGATCCGTTGTACATTGCATCTGACTCAGCTGCTGCTCTCTCATGCGCGCCCGAATCATGACGACTTCCATTTCGATGGCCGGTTGATCTGCCCACCGCCTCTGGCCGCCTGCTGCTGTCAACTCCACCGCGGGAGTCGCTCCTTCCTGATTCCGCTAGCCCCAACCCCCGTATCCAGCACTGTCGTGCTGTTATCACCGGCTTGCAAATATGGCGCATCTGCAAGGTACCATAGGCACCCCGACAAGCAGTATTTATAGGCCGCCCCGCGCACCCTTTGGTCTTGGTTTTCCGCACCGGCAAGCCTTGGTATTGCTTGTCGCAAGCTTGTCACCATGAAGCCTTCAACCGCCCTCGTTAGCGCCCTTTTGCTGCCCTTTGCCGCCGCAAAGGCAGCCCGTGGCCCCCTGCACGCCTTCCAGCGCGCCGACGAGGTCAAGAAGGCCTTCAACGAGAAGCACTCGTTCCAGCGTCGTGCTGTCGCCGAGGAGCCTTCCCACCTGCAGAAGCGCGCCTCGCCGTACCTCACCAACGCGACACAGCGTATGTTCGCCGTGCTACCCCACAATCAAGTTGCATGCTCACCGCCACCGCAGAGTTTGTTGTCGATGGCACCAAGATCCCCGACGTTGATTTCGACATTGGAGAGTCTTACGCTGGCCTGTTGCCCATCTCCGACAACGCCAACGAGACGCGGAAGCTGTACTTCTGGTAAGAAGATCCTAATTCAAGCACACAATTGAAGTTTCTAACTGAGACAGGTTCTTCCCCACCACAAACGCCAACGCGACCGACGAGATTACCATCTGGTATGCCATCCTTCATTTCAAAATCCTGCTCACATGCTAACACCTTTCAGGTTCAACGGCGGCCCAGGTTGCAGCTCCCTGAGCGGCCTCTTGACTGAGAATGGTCCGTTCACGTGGGAGGCCGGCACCTACGCCCCAGTCCAGAACCCTTACACCTGGGTGAACCTCACCAACATGCTCTGGGTTGAGTAAGACTTCCCCGAAACAAAATCATGCACGATTCCGCGATTCTAATCTTGTCCTCCAGACAACCTGTCGGCGTCGGCTTTTCTCAAGGCGAGCCCGACATCCACAACGAGCTCGAATTGGCCAAGGAATTCGCCGGCTTCTACAAGTCTTTCGTTGACACCTTTGACACCCACGGCAGCGAGGTTTACATCACCGGCGAATCGTATGCCGGCTTCTACGTGCCCTACGTTGCGAACGAGTTCCTGAACAGAAACGACACGGAGTACTACAACCTGGCCGGCATCGCCATCAATGACCCCATCATCGGCGACGAGGTTCTCCAGCAGGAAGTCATCGTTCCCCAATACGTCGACTTCTGGTCCAACGTCTTCTACCTGAATGACAGCTTCACCAAAGACCTCAAATCCCGCGCCGACGCCTGCAACTACACCACGTACCTCGACACCTACCTCACCTTCCCCCCGCCCCAATCCCCCTTCCCCGTTCTCCCCGACCCCTACTCCGACCCCGACGTCGCCTCCTGCGACCTCTGGGACGACGTCTACAGCGCCGCGCTCGAAGTCAACCCGTGCTTCAACATCTACCACATCACCGAAACCTGCCCGCACCCCTACTCGGTCCTCGGCATCGTCAACAGCGGCGACTACTCGCCCCCAGGCCTCGAAATCTACTTCAACCGCACCGACGTCAAACGCGCCATCAACGCCCCCGTCAACACCGACTGGGCCCAATGCACCGACATCTCCGTCTTCGTGTCCGGCGACCAATCCCCCGGCCCAGCCCTCGACGGCACGCTCCAAAACGTCATCGAGCGCACCAACAACGTCATCATCGGCTCGGGCAACCTCGACTACATCCTGTCGACCAACGGCACGCTCCTGGCGCTGCAGAACCTGACGTGGAACGGCGCGCAGGGGCTGAGCGAGTACCCGGGCAAGCCGCTGTACGCACCCTACCACGTCGAGTACAACGGCGGCGCCGTGGCGGGCGCGGGCGTGCTGGGCAGCTGGGGCAGCGAGCGCGGCCTGACGTTTTACCAGACGCAGCTGGCCGGCCACGAGCTGCCCGGGTACACGCCCGGCGCGGCGTATCGGAGCGTGGAGCTTCTGTTGGGGAGGATCAAGGATTTGGGCCAGGTGAGCGACTTTACGACGCAGCCGGGTGGGGGGTATAATGGTGGGAGTGAGGAGGCGGTGTTGCAGAGGAGGGAGGGTGAGGTGGGGTTTGAAGACTGGGAGGTGTAGATAAGGAGGGTGGTCGTATTTTTCTTGACCTCTATTGTTTTTACCTTTCTGGAGGTGATGGGAAGCCCCGTGGTGAGTGTTGTGACGGGGGGCTTGTAAATACTTTGTTGAGTCGCAAATCGTATTGATCCCAAAAAAATATTGGTGGGTTCCCTCGCGACGCTTGCGGGATTTGCAGCACACAGGACCTTGACTCGTCTGAAGCACAACCCAAACAAATCCAGAATCCCAACCCCTTCCATCTACAGAACTTGTCATGCGCGGCAGGGTTCAACAGCGTCACTGGAGCTGCCTTTATAATACCCAATACCGAAGCCGCTTCCCATCAACCAGCCACTTCCAACAAGCAAAGTTGGGATCCAAGGAGTTGAACCTTTCATCAACTCCTCCGTGGCGCAATTGGCTAGCGCGTCTGACTGTTAAAGGGTGTCAGACATCTATTGCAATCAGGAGGTTCACAGTTCAAGCCTGTGCGGGGGAGCTTTTTTTTTTTTTTTGGCTCCATGGCCATGGCTGCATACCTTTTTGGTTTGTTGTGTGTGGGCTGATGATGAGACGGGTTTAAAAATTTTTGCAAGGGTGGTTGGTGGGGTCGGGATGCCGGCGCAATTGCGGCCTTGTTCGGAGACGGTTTGCCGAGGATGGTGGGGGCTTGGGAGCATTTACAATGGGCCCGAGATGTTGTGGTTTTTGGGGGGGGGGGGGGGGGGGGGGGTAGCTGTGTTGAAGTTTACGGGTAGGGGGTTTGG